>OX352773.1:104630861-105241045 GCA_947095535.1 Poecilobothrus nobilitatus
CGGAAGCTTCCAAAACCCAAACCCATGGACCAAATCCTCTTAAATTTCAGAAACATAAATCGAACGGGAAGAAACATCATTGTACAAAATTTGAAGGTTCTATCTTTGTTGCTTTTGCAGATAATCTCGTTTGCGGAGATTATCTCCAAAGGCCCGGAATCATTCGGAAGCTTCCAGAATCCGAACCCATGGACGGATTTTGTCCAGATTCGAACTTAGCCTTTCTTTCGTAATTAGTAACCTACTATATAAATTTCATCAAGATAGCATCATTATTTTTTGAGTTATCGTGCGTACGGACGGACGGACGGACGGACGGACGGACATCGCTAAATCGACTCCGGCGGTGATCCTGATTCAGAATATATATACATGTCTATACCTAACTCGCTTCCTTTTGGTGGTTACAAACACCATACCAAAGTTAATATACCCTATACTTTAAGTGTAGGGTATAATGAGTACATACATATTTAAAGAACAGAAAGCCTTACATTCTTATCCATATACAGTTTTTTACATCAATTTTAAAACGTATCTAATACTTTTTAAAAAAAGTTAACGTAAAAAACTGTTGGTTGATTTATAAAGGTAAAAACCAATCCTATCTTTTTTAAATTAAAACTATATTAAACAGAACCAGAGATGTACGCATTTAAAAAGAAGATTTTTCAAAATTTGAAGAGCTGTAGGTGGTGTAAGAGCTGTAATGATGAGGCTACATAAAAAAGGTGTTCTATAACATTGCTTTTTTAAGAGACCTATTTTGTAGAACAACTTGCTTTTTTAAGAGGTGCATTGTTAATATTTTATTACTCTTTATTAAACAATGTATAAGTTTTGTAAACAGACAGATGGACAGAGTGAAACTAATAGCAAATTTTTTAAAATGTTCCTAAAAGAATAGTTCATAAAAACATAAAGTGACATTACTTTCGAAAAAAACGTATTACATTATTGTCTTTTTTAATTAAAATGCGAATTTATGTTTCGGTATTACCGAATATATTGTGGAAACTCAATTATATACGCTTTAATAATATATCCAGTACATTATTGATTCCTTTAAAGATTTTTTGTAAACGAATTACCACTAATTCTTCGCTCTGTTTATTCAATTTGCTAAAAAAAATTGAATAAAATGTAATTAAATATAATATAAAATAAACAATAAACAATCAGCATCTGTAAATGGAAAGCAATAAGTTAACCATATTAATTAAATTATTTTATTTATTTATTTATTTATATTAATATTACAAATCACATAGGATGTTGCAATATTACAAAACCATCGGTTACTTCGACAACTATAGGTCGAATACAATTATTAAATTATACACTAATGTTATTTATTTTGTTTATATTATATATTTTATATTTACGCTATATTTGGTAGCAAGGGGGGATTTGTTTACAATTAATAAAACTTGTTACTTGTGCAGGATTTGAACCACGACTCCCTCGATTAATAAGCCACGTGTTTAACCACTAGGCCACCGAGGTCCCTAATTCAATTATTTTAACGCAAAAACAAAAGTTAATAATTTTTATTATTTCATAAAGCCAATAAAATACTCCGGGCAACGTCGGGTCCTCTGCTAGTATCATATAAATAAAAATTCTTCAAGCAACCGTTATATTATTTATTTATTTACATTTTTTTGTACTAGGCTTCATACTCAACAATTTTAAATTATCGAGTAAAAATATAATTCAAAAAAACCGTTAAAGAAATTTGCTGGAAAATTTGAAAGAAATCAAGTAACACTTTCGTCAATTTTAAGGTAACAATATATTAAAGAGTTTTCCAATTTGAGCGATATGATTTCTTTTAAAAAAAAGAGCATACTAATTTTTAAGGAAATTCAAATGTTTTTTAATTAATGTAAAGTACAATCGATACAATTAAGTTCTGAATAAAACGTCATTCAAATGGCCTCCACGACTTCTTTTGCAGGAACGAATTCGATTAAGCCAATTTTCGAGCTTGAAGAGAGTCTGTTTTATTTCTAAAGACCAATGATTTCAAATAACGCCACAAGAAATAGTCTAATGGTGTTAAATCACAACTTCTTGGAGGTCATTCAATGTCACAATTTCTTGAAATAATCGAATCTCCAAACTTTTCTCGCAATAATTCGGTTGTTGCACGTGCTGTGTGGCACGTAGCTCCGTCTTGTTGGAACCAGATGTTGTCAAGATCAACGTCTTCCAATTTCGGTCATAAAAAGTTGGTTATCATCGATCTATACCGCTCTCTATTAACAGTAACGGTGTTACCAGCTTCATTTTAAAAGAAGTACGCACCGATGATTCCACCAGACAAAAAACCATACCAAACTGTCAATTTAGGTGAATGTAATGTTTGTTCATGAATAATTACAAAAATATTTTCTAAAATGACTCATACTTACTTTCAGAGACCTAACTTCTCTAAAAATTTCATTCTAGCTTAAACCGTTTTAAAAATTCAAGAAGTCAGTCAAGAATTTTGCAAACTTTGAGTTTCGCATAACGGTAAATTAAGACTCCGTATGACACTTTAAAAATATATATATTTATTTTATATATATTTTTAAAGCTAATAAAATCAGTAATCGTTTGGAGTTTTCAAATTGAAGATATACTTTATACAACTTGTGTTATAACAATTTAATATGGAGCTTTTTCGAACTTTGGTGGGCTGTCACTCCGTAACCGGTGGGGCGACAGAAAAAAGTTGTTCCATTAATTTAATATTTTTATGATATCTATCAGTAGATAAAATTTCATGGCTCTATTCCAAAAAAAGTGTGGCGATCTAAAAGTTAGGTGTTCGAGAGCTACCCGAAGTTTTGGTCGGATCTCAACCGAAAAAAATAGGGAACATACAAATTATTGTAAGAATATTTTGTATTAATTTCAAGACTCCAGCTTTATTTTGTTTTTGGGTTATCTTGCTGACGGACGGACGGACAAAGCTTAATCGTATCAGAATTTGATTCTGATCCGATCCATACCTTTGAAGGTATATCTAGGTAGCTTATTTCGAGGTGTTACAAACGGATGAGCGATTTTAATATACCCGATCCTTATCGAAACAGTCAATTAATTTATGTTTTTAATCAAATGCAGCTATATTGCCAAACGAGAAAGAATACAGTTGCCTTTGTCAACTCTTAGATACCCGTACGAACCGTTAGTATGTTCACAGCCTGTCACTCTGCTTACAATATTATTATACCCTACACCTAAAGTATAGGGTATATTACCTTTGGTATGGTGTTTGTAACCACCAAAAGGAAGCGAGTTAGATATGGACATGTATATATATTCTGAATCAGGATCACCTCCTGAGTCGATTTAACGATGTCCCGAGGTGACATCCGTCCGTCCGCCCGTCCGTTCGCACGATAACTCAAAAACTAATAAAGCTATCTTGATCAAATTTATATAGTAAGTTACTAATTACGAAAGAAAGGCTAAGTTCGAATCTGGACAAAATCGGTCCATTGGTTCGGATTCTCGAAGCTTCCGAATTATTCCGGAGCAAACGAGATTATCTCCAAAACCAACTATGATAGAACTTTTAAATTTTGTACAATGATGTTTTTTCCTGTTCGATTTATGTCTCTGAAATTTAAGAGGATTTAGTCCATCGGTATGGATTTTGGAAGCTTCCAAACGAGCACCAGAGCAAATGAGATTATCTCCAAAACCAATAAAGATATAACCTTTAAATTCCCTACAATGATGTTCCTTTCCGTTCAATTTATGTCTCTAAAATTTGAGGGGATTTGGTCCATGGGTTCGGATTTTGGAAGCTTCCGAACGAGCCCCAGAGCAAAAGAGATTATCTCCAAAATCAACAAAGATAGAACCTTTAAATTTTGTACAATGATGTTCCTTCCCGTTCGATTTATGTCTCTGAAATTTAAGAGGATTTGGTCAATGGGTTTAGATTTTGGAAGCTTCCGAACGAGCACCAGAGCAAATGAGATTATCTCCAAAGCCAATAAAGATATAACCTTTAAATTTGGCAGAGTGGTGTTCTTTCATGTTTTATTTAAGTCTCTGAAATTTGAGAGGATTTGGTTCATGGGTTCGGATCTTGGAAGCTCCCGAACGAGCTCTAGAGCAAACGAGTATATCTCCACAACCAATAAAGATAGAACCTTTATTTTTAGTACAAGAGTGTGCTGTTATGTTTTCTTTTCTATAAAATTGGAAACTAACATTTGAAAGAATTTGAACCATGGATTCGTATATTGGAAGCTTCCGAAAGAGCCCCAGAGCAAACGAGATTATCTCCAAAACTAACAAAGATAGAACTTTTATCTTTAGTACAAAGGTGTTCTGTTATGTTTCCTTTTCTGTAAAATTGGAAACTGACATTTGAAAGAATTTGAACCATGGGTTCGTATTCTGGAAACTTTCGAACGAGCACAAGAGTAACGAGTATATCTCCAAAACCAACAAAAGTATAACCTTTAAATTTAGTACAATGGTGTTCTGGCATGTTTTCTTTATGTTCCTGAGATGGATTTGATGAATTTGAGTGGCAATTCGGGTACCTGACACACATCTCCCAAGGACTAACAATCTTCGAAATTAATAAAGATAGAAACTTAAAATTTTTTACAAAGGTTTCAAGCATATCCCAAGATGATGCTTCTTTTACGTTCCTGAAATTCGAGTTGAATAAGACAGAAAAGGGAAGAAGTTCAAGCAGCTACCAAAAAAACTTATGGATTTTTAATTTAATTCGAATTATTCAGGTGCAGGGTATTAATAAGTCGGTTGCATCGACTTACTGTTAAATTTACTTGTTTTTTTAATATGTTAGTATTTTAAAATAATTTGGGTGAATTTTATAATTTCTAGAACTATGGGTTGTACATATATTCAAACTATATGTTTATACATTCTTCAAAAGCAGATTCCAACCTTCCGAATAACGATTATCTATCTAACTTTTCCAAATATGATATAGTACCATTTAATACTAAGCGGTAAATGTATATTAAATTATAAAATAATAAATATAATTTTAAATATTATATTATATTAATGCTCACATAGTATATTTATATTGTTATAAGTATATCGCCATACATTACAATATTTCTTTAATAATATTTCTATTCATAAAATAATTTCTTATAAGTACAATAAAATACATATCGAGCATATATTGACCCCTTACAGCTCCTAAACGGGGGGTGATACAAAAAAAAATTCTGAAATGACTCGTATCGTTTGGAATTTTCAGATTGAAGATATACCTTATAGAGCTTGTGTTATAACAATTTCAATTTAGAGATTTTTCTAACTTTGCGGGGGCTGTAGCTCCTACAGAAAAATTAATATATTCATAAAATTATTATTTTTATGATATCTATCAGCAGTTTCATGGCTCTCTTTCAAAAAAATTGTGGAGATCTAAAAGTTAGTTGTTTGGAAGCTACCCGATGTTTTGGTCAGAACTCAACCAAAAAAATAGGGAACCTACAAATTGCTCCCAGAATATTTTGTGTAAATTTCAAGATTCTAGCTTTCTTAGTTTTTGAGTTACCGTGCTGACGGACGGACGGACGAACATGGTTTAATCGACTCAGAATTTGATTCTGATCCGATCCATACCTTTGAAGGTATATCTAGCTCGCTTATTTCGAAATGTTACAAACGGAGGAGTAATTTTATTATACCCGATACTTATCGTACGAGTATAAATAGTCATTACAAAAATATTGTTTATTATAATTATTATTGAGTTACCTGGAAATCGTTTACGAGGTTTAAATCTTCAAAATCATAATTTTTTATTCTACTACCCAAGAAGAACTTTTTGAATATTTACAACTTCTAAATCGGATTTAAAATGATTGTGAAAGTTCAGCAAATATGGTAAGAAATATTAATGCAATGAGTGGAGTTAGAAAAATATTTGTTTTTATTTTTATTATTAATTATGATTTTACATTATTAATATAAGTAGTTATCCCGGCACTCTGTCATGGGAAAAAATCATGCCATATCGCAGCACCCACTAACCTACATTTTGATTGATGGGTTTAATGTAGGTTATTCTTGGTCAGTAGGTCAAAAACTTGTTTTGATTGTTTTGATTTGGGTTGCATTGCAAGATAGGTAGAAGGTGTGGGTTGTTAGCTTACAAGTTGGAAATGGTTATATAGTAAGAAGTGAAGGTTGTTGGTACTCTGGAAATTGTCAGGTAAGGTTAATGAACTGAACAATGTGGTTTTATGTAAAATATTCTTGGTTATTAGTTTAAACACTTGTTTTGATTGTTTTGGTTTTAAGTTAGGTTATAAGTGTGGGTTGTTAACTTATAAGTTCCAAGTGGTTGTATCGTAGGAAGTCAAGGTTGCTAATACTGTGTAAGTTGTCAGACGGGGTTAACGAAACTGAATAAGTTTAGAATATTTAGGTTTTCCAATAAATTACTTGGTATTGTGTAATAGGGTATCATAAGTCAATCAATTTTTTTTTATTTTTATTCGCATGCTTAATAAAATATATGTACATAGGTAAAAGGAGATATAAAAGAATCGAAAAAAAAAACTTGATTTCATTATTGGATAAAAATATTCATAGATACTTTTGAATGTCAAGATGTAAAATAATAAAAATAAAAAGGAAAACGCGAACAAGAAGTACAAATTGTAGTTCATTTTTAGTTTTTTTTGTTAAAATAAAATTAAGTATTAAAACTTGTTATTATAGCTTTACAGTTGCAAAAATAAAAATAAGAAAAATATCCTACAAATAGTAAGAAAAGAATTTTTTCAAGTCAAATCAAGTTCTTTTTTCATTGCGCAAATTTGTAGGCTTAATAATATATAGGTAAAAGGAAATATAAAAGAAACGAAACGAAAAAAAAAATTTGATTTTATTATTGCATAAAATATTTATAAATTCTTTATAATACCAAGATATAAAATAATAAAAATAAAAAAGAAAAAACTAAAATTTGTTGAAGTTATTACATAAGACCTACATATGTATATTAAATAAGTACATATGAATTTTAAAAATATTTTGCATTCTTTTAATTTCTGTTTACCTGTTGCAAAATAAATTGTAAAAACTAGTTTGACTCTTTCAAACAATTTAAAACCTTATGAATGCAAATGCTAAAACAAAAAAAAATTAAAATAAGAACAAAAAGAAATGAGAAAAAATGATCGAATAGGTGCATCGGTTATGCAAGATTTCTTTTCTGTTCTATAACGTCAGAACCTTAAGAAAATAACCAGAAATCTTCGATTTACTTGTTGTAATTATTGTTGCATTGTATACTGTAAGGAATGCAAAAACAAAATCAAAGAGAAGTTAATTGCTTTTGGTATTTGTACGTGAAAGGTATTTGTATTGTAATTTGTATAAAAAGAAATTTTTTATTATGTATAATATTTTTATTTTTAAATTTGTTATTTTAGTTGATAATAATTACCTGAAACTTTAAAAAGTAAAAGTTTTTATTTCTTCTGAAATTTAAATCCCAATATATTCCCTTCTAATCCCAATTTGAAAAGCATATTAAGAACAAACATTTTTCTTAATTTTAAAATTTTATTTTAACCCATTTTAAGTTTATAAAAAGCTACTTACTTATCAGCAATAATATAATTTGTTGCATCTTCTAAAAGCAGCAGAATTTTTTTCTTATTCACCAAATATAATTCTTCTTTGTAGAAGTTTTCTATGTTTGCATCTTCATCGAAGATTTTAGCGTATTTATCCGGCGCAAAAATGATGGAGTTTTGGGTTTCAAAAACCCACTTTTCTTTGTTCGCTTTTGTTGTGTATTTTCTAATTTTTTCAACAATATAGAATCGATCCGGTTCCATATCATTTGGTCATAAGAATTTTTTAAAACTATTTATGCTATTAACAGTTTTACATAATTTTGAAAATCTATCCTTTTTAGAAGGGGATGACCCTTGTTGTTGAAGTTATTGATGTTGATGTTGATGTTACAGAGGTTTATGTTTTTGAAGCTGATGTTATTGAAGTTGATGAGGTTATGTTGTTGTTGTTGTTGTGTTTGTTGCTGTTATTTTTGTTGTGGTAATTGCTTTTGTTATTATTGTGGGTGATCCTTCCTTCTTTTTACAGGAAGAAGCATACTATCATTAGATGTATTATTAAGAAACATACCAATAAATTCTTGAGTCATTTTGCTTTTTCTAAATTTTTTTTTCTTTTTTCCTAAGGGCGGTGGGAATCATCCAAAGACACCAAGAATTTCTCCCTTGGTAATGTCAGATTCTTACTGACTAAACCCACCTCCCCCTTTTAGCCGATATAATGGGATGAAACCCTTACCTGCGAACACAGTATATTGACTAGGGAGTAGGGATAGGAAAGGATAGGAAATATATACGAAAACATTGAATTGGGAGTGGGACTGTAAGGAAACAATGAATCCGCCTATTATTATTACTATTTAGCTAACAGTGACTAAAGCCGTCACAACAGTCACAACATGTAGTAATAGTTATATACATGTACTACATATATATAGTACTACATTAGGTAATTATTGAAGGTAACCCCCACTGTCACTGTAGCGGTTACTATTATTGGTATTAGTATTCTTATTAATATTATTATTATGTTTAATATGGATTCGCCATCAATGGATTACAACGTGCAGCAGTATATAACAGCTTACTTGAATGATATAACCAAAGATGGTTCCACTGTAGTAGCTATTATATTATTACTATTATTATTATTATTATTATAATTATTGTGATTATTACTATTATTATTATTATTATTATAATTATTGTTATTATTACTATTTTGATTAATGTTATTATTATTTTGATTAATGTTATTATTACTACTATTAATTATACGATATACATTATTACGATATAAAAGTACTACATATTTTTTATTTATGACCTGACCGGGGTTTGAAGCCAAGACCTTCGATTGAAAGGTTGGCGACTTAATCACTGCGCCATGAGTCAGATAATTGAATTAAACTGTAACTATTATATGCGCCATTAGTCAGTCAGAATATTGAATTAAACTGTAACTATTATACAAAATTTCACTGTATTTATACTAATTTAAAAATGTGTAGAAGAATAGAAGACACATTCAAAATTGTACGTTTTTAAGAACTATTATTAATTGGAATCACATTTAGACATTCAAATATAGTGTTGCAAATTCTAATTTCAATTCCTTTCAATTTTGAAATAATTAATTGGCTATAATTTTTATACCCTTACGATAAGTATCGGGTATAATAAAATTACTCTTCCGTTTGTAACACCTCGAAATAAGCGAGCTAGATATACCTTCAAAGGTATGGATCGGATCAGAATGAAATTCTGAGTCGATTAAGCCACGCCCGTCCGTCCGTCCGCCCGTCCGTCAGCAGGCTAACTCAAAAACTAAAAAAGCTAGAATCTTGAAATTTACACAAAATATTCTGGGAGCAATTTGTAGGTTCCCTATTTTTTTTGGTTCATTTCCGAAAGAAACTTCGGGTAGCTCCCGAACAACTTACTTTTAAATCTCCACAATTTTTTTGAGATAGAGCCATAAAATTATAGATATCATATAAATATTAGATAGATATCATAAAAATATTAATTTTATGATTATATTAATTTTCCTGTAGCCCCACCCGTTAAGGAGCTACAGCCCCCTAAAGTTCGAAAAATTTCTTTATTTAAATTGTTATAACACAAGCTCTATAAGGTATATCTTCAATCTGAAGATTCCAAACGACAGGTGTTATTATGAGCTTTACAAACATATATATAATAAATATATATTTGTGCTATACGGTGCTTTAATTTACCGTTACGCGAAACTGAATTATTGTAAAATACTATAACCCTTCTATCTCCTATCTCCGGAAATTTTGACAGAAGTTGGATCTTTGAAAATAAGTATGAGTCATTTCAGAAATTTTTTTGTATCACCCCCCGTTTAGGAGCTGAAAGGGGTTTAAAACTGAAACTTCTCTTTTTTAAACACTTGTAACTTGAACACCTGTATATATATCAATATCATATAAATAAAAAAATTCTTCAAGCAACCGTTATGTTGTTTATTTATTTACATTTTTTTGTACTACGCATTATATCCTCAACAATTTCAAATTATCGAGTAAAACAAAATGCAAAAAATTAGTTAAAGAAATTTGTTAGAAAATTTGAAAAAATCAAGTAACTCTTTCGTCAATTATAAAGTAACCATATATTATTAAAAAAAGTTATTAACAGAAATAAGAGTATAATATTGAAGCTTTAATTTTTGTGTATTACTTCAAAAAATTTTTAACAGGTGTTCAAGTTACAGGTGTTTAAAAATTGGATATTTTCAGTTTTTGACCCCTTACAGTTCGTAAACGGGAGGTGATATAAAAAAAATTCTGAAATGACTCATACTTATTTTCAAAGATCTAACTTCTGTCAAAATTTCAAGTTTCCAAATTAAACCGTTTAGAAGATAGAAGGGTTAAAGGATTTTGCAAAATTTTAGTTTTGCATAACGGTAAATGAAGACACCGTATGCCACAAAAATATATTTATTGTATATATACTTTTAAAGCTAATAAAAGAAGTAATCGTCTGGCGTTTTCAAAATGAAGATATACCTTATACAACTTGTGCTAAATATAGAGCTTTTTTGAACCTTTGGGGAGCTGTAGCTCCGTAACGGGTGGAGGTACAAAAAAAAGTTATTAAAAATAAAATTAATATTTTTGTGACATCTATCAGCAGTTAAAATTTCATAGCTCTATTTCAAAAAAAAAATTGGGAATCTAAAAGTTAGGTGTTCGAGAGCTACCCTAAGGCTTGGTCCAAACTCAACCAAAAAAAATAGGGAACCTACAAATTACTCCCAAAATATTTTGTGTAAATTTCAAGATTCTAGCTTTCTTCGTTTTTGAGTTAGCGTGCTGACGGACGGACGGACGGACGGAAAGACGGACGGACGGAGGGACGGACGGAGGGACGGACGCTCAAAAGTCTTAGAATTTTTTTCTGATCCGATCCATACCTTTGAAGGTATATCTAGCTCGCTTATTTCGAGGTGTTACAAACGGAGGAGTAATTTTATTATACCCGATCCTATCGTACGGGTATAAAGAAAAACGTAACATAATTTATTAAAATATCTTTTGCATACAGCGGTGCTTTACAAATTTCTATCTTTAATTTAAGAAAGAATTATAGGAGTGCATTACACTTAGGGGAAATAAAATTGATGAAAGAGCATTCCAATTACATTGTTGCATAGCATTTTTCGTTTAATTTTTTTTTATTTTAATTGAGGTTTAGAATGTTTAAAAAGTGTTTAAACAATATTTTAATACAACAGTCCTTGATTTTATTTTAATTCGAATGTGTACAATGTCCAAAAAACTTATCATCCAAAAGTGTTTGAATCCTGCCGAGAATATAACGAGTTACACAATTAAAAGCGACTGTATAGAAGTTGTTAAAAGATTTAACGTACGTGAACATAAAATCAAATTTATGATAAGACCAGTACCAAATAATGTGGAACCCACTAGCTGAATCAAAGATGCAGCATACAAAATTATAAGGTATTAACAAGTGATGTAAGTTCTATAGGCAAAATAGGATTGACTTTCTGTGCAGGAAGTTTTGAGGAACGCGGCCCTGCATATCTTAGTTTTAAAACAGCCAGCGAACTAAAAGTTCAGGATATTTGGGATGTAATATCAAAAGTGTTCAAAGCAATTCTGAAGGTAGATTATAATTTTTTTTTTTTGTTACACTATACAATGCATTTAACTTTTCCACATATTTAATATTTTCCTTTTCTATTTATAAGATTAAGTACAGACACCTTTTGTATAATACCTACGCAGGTTAAATTACCAGCTGGATTAGGTTTTTCAAAAACAAAATCTATCAACTACGATGATGAATGCTTACGAAACACAGCTATCATCCGCATAAAAATAAAGATAACCTATGTTTTCCGCGTGTGTTAGTTGTTGCTATAGCCAAAGTGGAAAAGTTTGTTGAATATAGAAAAATGTTATATAATACAGCAAAATTTAAAACTCTAACGGCATTATATTTAGTAAATAAATCTGGAATTTCAATCCCACCTGAAGGTTGTGGAATAATAGAGTTGCAGCAATTTCAAACTTTTTTACACAAATATAAAATTTTTGTGTACAAATATGGAAGAAGGAAGAAGAAAGAAGTAATTTTTAAAATAAATAATGATGGGAAAAGCATCAATATATTGCGATCATAATTACAATGTAATAGCTTCTCTTACAGCTTTCTTTTCTGCTAGCTATTATTGAGGAGATTATCATATTCCGTACTAACAAAAAAAAGAACATAGATGTTCAAACAACTGTTCATGTTGTCAAAAGTCACGCCAGTGTTTTAAATGCAATCGCACATTTCGACTTCAAACATGTTGATAGAATCACAAGACATCAACATCAACAAAATTAAGTATCTGTGAGGAAATTCTAATATGTAAAAGGTGTTTCAAAGTACATAAATCGAACAGGAGAATTTTATTGTAATATTTGTAGCGAGCATGTCATGCAAGATCATAAATGTTTAAAAAAGACTTTATTTACGTATTTTACGATTTAAAAACTAGGCAAGAAGATAATACATTATCAAAAACAAAGCAACACATTCCAATTTATGTATTCTACAACAAAGATGTGCTAATTTTATTGATGAAGAGTCTTTATATTATTGTAGAAAATGTGGATTTAGACAAACTAGTTTTGAAAAAGAAAATATAATATCTAAATTCATGGAACATATAATAAAATTAGAAGAACCCAATATAAAAAGGTTATTGTGATTGTTCATAATGAACAAGCGTTTGACCATCTGTTTGTTTTAAATTATATTCTTACTAAAACTATTTTTCAAGCAAAATTATTTATGAAAGAAACAAAAATCATACTTATGTTACTGGATAATATAAAATTCAAAGACTCGCTTAATTATTTCCCAATTGCACTTAGTAAGTTACCGAAAGCTTTTAGATTACCAACCAAGTTAAAAAAAAGGTTACTTTCCTCATATATTTAATAAACTGGAAAATCAAAATTATATTGGAGCTTTACCTTCAATGAAACATTATGTACCCGACGCAATGAGGGAAAATGAAAGGAGTGAATTTTTGCAGTGGTATGAACAAAACAATAGTTTCAAATTCAACATGCACAAATAATTGATAGAATATTGCAAAAACGATGTAAAAATTTTGACAGAAGCCTGTCAGACTTTTAGAAAAATGTTCCTATAGAAGTGCAATGTGGAACCATTTTTAGAAGCTACAACAATAGCTTCAGTATGCAACTTAGCATATAGAAGACATTTTGTTAATCGAAACACAATAGGTATCATTCTGAAAAGAGGATATGGATTAACTGATAATCAATCAAAGATAGCCATGCCATGGCTTATTTGGGAAGATTCTCGTAAAATTAAATTACAAAGTGAAATTAACGGCAGAGAAAAAATAATTGCGGGTGTTAAAGTTGACGGATATTGCGGAGATACTAAAGAGATATATGAATTTTATGGATGCTTTTACCACGGACATCCTTAATGTCTAACTACTAAAAGAGATACACCTTTGCATAAAGATTCTAGTGACAGATTAAACCAGAAGTATGAAAAAACATTATCAAAATCTGAATACTTTAAATTTCTTGGATACAGTGTTGTTGAGATGTAGGAATCCGAATTCCGTGAGGAACTGAGAAAAAATATAAACATGAAATACTTGCAAAAGCACAGCACAGCTCCATTCAATCCTCTTGATGCATTTTACGGGGGTAGGACTGGACAAGTTTACACGTAAATATAAACCTGGAGAAAAAATCATTTATAGGTTCTTGGGTGATCGATGAAGTAGTAAAATTTATTTAAGAGGGCTACGAACTTCTAAATATTTACGAAGTTTGTGAATACAAAACAGTAATATAAGATAAAAGTAATTCAATTGATGAACTATTTACAACGATGATGTATAAATTTATAAAAATTAAACAAGAAGTTTCCGGCTGGCCTAAAATGTGTCAAACTGAAAAAGGAAATTATTTAGAAAACTATTTAAACGTAGAGAAAATTAAGTTAGATAGAAAAAAAATTCATAATAACCCAGGCTTAAGATCATTTGCCAAATTAATCTTAAACTCATTTTGGGTTAAGTTTGGCCAGGGAGAAAGCCAAAAACAAACAATGATTGTAAATTAAGCTTTTCAATTGTATGAGCTGTAAACAAATCGCTCTGTAGAGGCGTGTTCAATATTGCCAATAAATGAAGAAAATATAATAGTAAACAAAGATTTAGCAGCAATCAATGTGTGAATAGACAAGAGAACGACACAAGCACGACTTAAACTGTATAGTTATTTAGAGCAGCTTAATGACAGAGTATTGTATTATGACACAAATTCTGTTATATGCATAATCAAAGCAGGAGAAAAAAATCCTTCAGTAGAAGAATACATTGGTGATATGACTGATGAATTAGAATATTATAGTTCTGGCAGTTATATTACAGAATTTGTTAGTGGTGGACGGAAAAATTATGCATATAAAGTACATTGTACACAAGATAACTCTGAAAAAGTAGTATGTAAAATCAAAGGTATTTCTTTAAATTATACTGCTGCAAAACAAGTTAATTTTGAGAGTATTAAAGATGCTGTGTTGAATTTTGAAGATACAACAGATATATTTGTAATATCGGATAATATTAAAAGGACCAAAAAGCATGAGGTGGTTACAACACCAGAAACAAAGCGATATCAACCAAAATCAGAAAAGCGTTGAATATTAGGAGATCACAGTTTACAATATGGGTATAAGAGACAAAGGATACAATAAAATACGAGTTTGTATTTATATAATAAATTTATGAATAAAACATACTTTAGTTAAACAATGTTATTTTAATTTATCTAAGTATTATGTGTGTCATCAAATCTAGCCATTTAACGAAACCTGGATTACCTTGTTTTTTTTAGAATTTTTCTACAAGATAAGTATCTGGTGTTAGTCAAGCTCAGCTTCTGGTCAAGCTCAGCTTGATAAAAACCTCCGGAAATTGGCGTATCAGTATAGTCTGATAATTGAAATGTAACAGAATAAGTATTATTGATCTTTACAATTTTACATATTTCAAATGAGCCATTTTGTTGATAACCTTTTTCGAAGTAGCCTTTATATTTACTTATTTCTACAAAATTTCCAATTTTCTACTTATTTTTTTGAAAAATTTTAGATTCCATATATATATTTCTAAGTATATTTTTTTCGTTGTTCTTTGTGATTTTTTCGGGAGGAAATTTTGTTGTATTATATTTTGTAGAAGTATATTCTTTTATTAGTGTTTGTATAATAGGTAACCATTTATTATTCCTGTTTAAACTAAATTTTTTCCACATGCAATTTTTTAATGTGCGGTTAAATCGTTGAAAAATTGATACTCTTAATTTGCTAAATGTATGATAATGATTGATTGATTTTACTTTTATAAATTTTGTAAAATATATATAAAATATAAAATATTTTTTGGTATAACTTTAGCTCTACTAATAACTGATTTTATTTAGGCATTTAAAACATTTTCAGCATTTTTTGTTTTCACAGGTTCAGCAGGTGTATTATCTAAATAAAGTGTCAATGATCGTCAGCAAATATTTATAACCGTTATTTAACTTTGCATAAGGTATCATTTCTACTAAATCAATTTGTCATGAGTCATTTATTCGTTTTTGTTTGAATTTTCTTCCAGGAAATTTACGTCTTGCCTGTCTATGAATTTCTGTTACTATTTAAGCTCTTGACATTTCATTTATATTAAACAATTATGTCAACTAATTTTAAAAATATTAAAGGTATTAAGATAATAATTATTACATATAAAATAATAGACTGAATCATGGTGTAAACTAACCCGTTGCTTGAATCTATTTTGCTTTTATAGTTTTCTACATGAGTATATAACTCGGGTATTATTTTCCTTTTTAATTCGTTCCTATTCTGACTTTTATTTAACAACTTTTGGAAAGGCAGGCTGATTCAACAACATTTCCGTTTAAGGAAACTGACCGGTAAATACTCAACTTCAGATTCAGGATGATACAATTACATCCACTGTGCAGAATGAGGAGTCAATAGAAACAGAAAAATTTTTACTACCGTAGATGAGTCGGAACAGGAAGACGAAAACGAAGCCGTTGATTTAAACGAAAATGAAGAAGAAGAACAGGAGGAAAATATAGAAATTTGGGATATAAATAATCAGCAGGTAGATCCTGACTATTTTGAGGGAGGATTTATATAGAAATCTTTTTTAGTCTATTTGTAAACAAATATATAAATAAAATACAAAATACAATTATAATATTTGACAATAAATCACATTGTATTTATGTTATATAGTACATTACAGATTTTCTCTTTTAAAATTACAGGAATTTCAAAAAACAACCTTGAATAATTGCATTGAACATAAAAATATTGCATTGGTATCTTACTTTCTTGTTGTTCACCTGCTGTTCACCACATAATTTTAGATTTTTTTTTTTTTTTACAAGGGTTTGGTGGAAAACTCGAAAGAGGAACTGCACGTGCTTCCTCAGGGTAGTGTTGGACTTTAACCAACCAAAACCACCCCCTTTTAAAACCAAATTTTAGGATGGAACCTTTAAGACAAATGTACAGTTTGGCTTTGGTGATAGGGATGTGGGAAGGATAATTGGGGAAATTGGAATTGGGATATTTGGATTATGGGGGATAGGTAGGAAAAAAAAGAGAAATTTGGAGGGACATTTTGAAGAAAGATGTTAATGTTCTTCTTAAACTTAAGTAAATCGTACACATATGAATTACCAACTTTAGGGAACACATGCGATGGTATATGGTTCCACAAAACGAAAGTGCGCATGAGAAACGAATTTCCGTAGGCTGTATTTCGCCATCTTGATAACTCAACATGGTAGGCATGAGCATCTGTTGTCCTCCTTGTTTATCGTTGGAAAAAATTGAGTGGAGGCATTAATTGTTTTATTTCTTTGGAACAAGTGTTAATCCCTACGATATACCTATAAAACAAGGTCAGTGACCCAAGTGTGCGATGATGACTTAATGGAATGAGCATTGAAGTTACACTGGGGTCGTTGATCAAAGGAATAGTTCTGTTTTGCACATTATCTAAATAACCCAGTGCTGTTTGAGGCCCTGTTTTGTTTTACATTAATATTGTTTTACATTCAGCATTTTTAATATAAGTCATCACAGCATTAAGGAAATTATTTAAATAGTTAAATTTTTCTGCTTCTCCTCTGTTAATAGTTATGCTTTGTCCGTTTGTCGATCTCAGCCCATGATGAAAACTCTGATTCATGTCTTTTATTATCTGCTAATCGAGTTTTCTGTTAAATTGGTGATGAAATTTATTCCATTCATGATATTTTAAAGAAATTTCCTTTTTACTAATACAATGCAATATGGTTAAAGCTTCAAAAGTCTCGCAGTCAAACCCAACAGAAATTTTTAATGTGTGACTTTTATTGAGCAAATAAGTGTAACGTAGCAATAAATTTGTATTTTGACCTGGTTCCTCCATTACTTTAATTTTACTAAAAGTTGTTTATTATGTTTTTATTATTTATATATGTTTTAGAACACAAGTTTGTAATAACTAATGAGTTATATTTTCCAAATACAATTTGAAAGGTTTTTAAAATCAATTTCTCGTTTTGTAGTTGATTTACGTTATTATATTTTTTTAAAAAGACGTTCATACTACAACCGCAACATCTATACCACATATAAACACAACAATATTGTTCGCATACATCTGAATAGAGAAGAAAGAGATCTGGAGATCTGTAAAAAGGGAAGAACTACAACGGGCTAATCAGTATAACGTTCAACACTTGCGAGCCCCCCGAAAGAGTTAAAAGCGGGATTCTTAATGGTAGAGGTCAGAAGAAACCATCCGAACCCAATGAGGTGCACTAGTGCCAAAGAATCCACCACAAAGAAAAATGCTGCAATTCAGAGACTGCGCACCGATGCAGTAACTGCTCCCAGGAAATTTAAACTGATATTCTCCCCCAACATAAAGAAAAATTCATCCTACCAAAATGCATAAATTGCGAAGATGATATAGAAATTCACGCTCATCCACCTAATGACAGAAACTGTCCAACTTAAACTTAAACTGTCCAATTTAAAACAAAAAGAGGTGCTGAGAATTAACCAAAACGTCAATTCTAACAATCCACAGAATAGCAATCGGACACACACACTAAAAAACTCAATCACAGATCCATTACAACTAGCATCATTCAATGGAACATACAAGGCCTCAGAGCCAACAAGCCACAGCAGCGAATACTAATTGCGAAGTACAATCCCCTGATGATCGCCGTACAGAAAACAAATATCGATAGAAACACAATAATGACTCAAATCGATTTCTCCAAGTCTTGCAAACCTCTCCGAGGAAAGTGGGTGGAACAAGCTTCCTGCTAGACAGAATAACAAATTCAGTAACGTATGTTTTAAAAGATTATAAAAATAATAAGATTCTCGGAAGTTTTTATGAACAAGAAATCACGTCTGTTTAAAACCCTGAAACATATCTTGTAGAAAAAGTTTTAAAAAGAAAAGGAAACAAATTTTTTGTTAAATGGTTAGGTTTCAATAATTCACACAACACTTGGATAAATAAAACAAATATTATTTGAAATATAATTTTTTTTTATTTTAATTTATTTTATAATGACCCCATGCTAAAGTATGTGTATTATCTTCTAAAATAAATCTTCTATTATCTAAAGAACTTAAAGCTATCTTATTTAAAGTTTGAGTATATACATTATGTAATTTAAATTTAAAAATAAACATTTTGCCATATAAAACTGTATTTTCAAACAAAGATTTTCTAAAATCTTCCAAAGATAGATTAAGTACACTTTTTTTCACACCTTTACTTTTTTTATTGTTTTTCCTTCCAAAACATCTAATAAATACATTTTTGACATAAAAGCTGTCAATCTTCAGAAACTAATAATAATGCAACTTTGTTATACTTGTTATATTTTTTTTTTTTAATAATTTCCTATCAATAATAATATTAAAAATTGCATTTGATCATGAACTTGCAACATGTAACCTTTCAATATATGCTTTGCAAAGTTACATTTGATTTGAAACATTAAATCAATCATTATATCAAAGTTGAGTAACGTAAAAGTTTTCTACATTGTAAAAGTTATGACAAACATCTATTTTCATTTATAACATGTTTTGATTATCACATAAAATTCAATAATAACGAAATTAATAATTAATAAAAATTAGAAAATGTCAAAAGTTATCATTTTCAATTTATATGGATGATTTACCAAGTTTTAATTTACTAAAATTAAATATAAAAGCTGTCAATCTTCAGAAACTGATAATAATGCAACTTTGTTATAATTATTAATTTTTTTTTTTTCTTTTTTTTTTCAAATTAAATCAATCACTACATCAAAGTTGAGTAACGTAAAAGTTTTCTACATATTAGCTGTTTTTAAATTTCAAATTAAACCATCATGTTTTAATTAACGTAAAAGTTTTCTACATATTAAACTTTCGTGAAAAGAATACTTTATTAATTATATTAAACGATAAGCTTTTTTTTTTAATTTTAAATTAAACCGTCATGTTTTAATTTACGTAAAAGTTTTGTATTAAACTTTTGTGAAATATTAAACTTTTGTGAAATGAATATTTTATTAATTATGTTTAAACATTAAACTTTATTTAAATTTATTTCATTTCATTGATTCTTGTATCTACTATATGCAACTTTTAAGCACCACTAAAAGGTTTTAAAAAAGCTGTGCTAGAAGCCACATATAACGTTAAGCTTTATTTGAATTTAATTTTTCTTGCATCCGCTACGTATTTCATTGGTTCTTGTATCTACTATATATAACTTTTAAGTACCACTAAAAGCTTTAAAAAAAGCTGTGCTAGAATCCCCATATAAGTACTACTCCAAACATATTAAGATTTCTGTACAGTATTTAATCAAAAATGAGTACATACATATTTAAAGAACAGAAAGCCTTACATTCTTATCCATATACAGTTTTTTACATCAATTTTAAAACGTATCTAATACTTTTTAAAAAAAGTTAACGTAAAAAAACTGTTGGTTGATTTATAAAGGTAAAAACCAATCCTATCTTTTTTAAATTAAAACTATATTAAACAGAACCAGAGATGTACGCATTTAAAAAGAAGATTTTTCAAAATTTGAAGAGCTGTAGGTGGTGTAAGAGCTGTAATGATGAGGCTACATAAAAAAGGTGTTCTATAACATTGCTTTTTTAAGAGACCTATTTTGTAGAACAACTTGCTTTTTTAAGAGGTGCATTGTTAATATTTTATTACTCTTTATTAAACAATGTATAAGTTTTGTAAACAGACAGATGGACAGAGTGAAACTAATAGCAAATTTTTTAAAATGTTCCTAAAAGAATAGTTCATAAAAACATAAAGTGACATTACTTTCGAAAAAAACGTATTACATTATTGTCTTTTTTAATTAAAATGCGAATTTATGTTTCGGTATTACCGAATATATTGTGGAAACTCAATTATATACGCTTTAATAATATATCCAGTACATTATTGATTCCTTTAAAGATTTTTTGTAAACGAATTACCACTAATTCTTCGCTCTGTTTATTCAATTTGCTAAAAAAAATTGAATAAAATGTAATTAAATATAATATAAAATAAACAATAAACAATCAGCATCTGTAAATGGAAAGCAATAAGTTAACCATATTAATTAAATTATTTTATTTATTTATTTATTTATATTAATATTACAAATCACATAGGATGTTGCAATATTACAAAACCATCGGTTACTTCGACAACTATAGGTCGAATACAATTATTAAATTATACACTAATGTTATTTATTTTGTTTATATTATATATTTTATATTTACGCTATATTTGGTAGCAAGGGGGGATTTGTTTACAATTAATAAAACTTGTTACTTGTGCAGGATTTGAACCACGACTCCCTCGATTAATAAGCCACGTGTTTAACCACTAGGCCACCGAGGTCCCTAATTCAATTATTTTAACGCAAAAACAAAAGTTAATAATTTTTATTATTTCATAAAGCCAATAAAATACTCCGGGCAACGTCGGGTCCTCTGCTAGTATCATATAAATAAAAATTCTTCAAGCAACCGTTATATTATTTATTTATTTACATTTTTTTGTACTAGGCTTCATACTCAACAATTTTAAATTATCGAGTAAAAATATAATTCAAAAAAACCGTTAAAGAAATTTGCTGGAAAATTTGAAAGAAATCAAGTAACACTTTCGTCAATTTTAAGGTAACAATATATTAAAGAGTTTTCCAATTTGAGCGATATGATTTCTTTTAAAAAAAAGAGCATACTAATTTTTAAGGAAATTCAAATGTTTTTTAATTAATGTAAAGTACAATCGATACAATTAAGTTCTGAATAAAACGTCATTCAAATGGCCTCCACGACTTCTTTTGCAGGAACGAATTCGATTAAGCCAATTTTCGAGCTTGAAGAGAGTCTGTTTTATTTCTAAAGACCAATGATTTCAAATAACGCCACAAGAAATAGTCTAATGGTGTTAAATCACAACTTCTTGGAGGTCATTCAATGTCACAATTTCTTGAAATAATCGAATCTCCAAACTTTTCTCGCAATAATTCGGTTGTTGCACGTGCTGTGTGGCACGTAGCTCCGTCTTGTTGGAACCAGATGTTGTCAAGATCAACGTCTTCCAATTTCGGTCATAAAAAGTTGGTTATCATCGATCTATACCGCTCTCTATTAACAGTAACGGTGTTACCAGCTTCATTTTAAAAGAAGTACGCACCGATGATTCCACCAGACAAAAAACCATACCAAACTGTCAATTTAGGTGAATGTAATGTTTGTTCATGAATAATTACAAAAATATTTTCTAAAATGACTCATACTTACTTTCAGAGACCTAACTTCTCTAAAAATTTCATTCTAGCTTAAACCGTTTTAAAAATTCAAGAAGTCAGTCAAGAATTTTGCAAACTTTGAGTTTCGCATAACGGTAAATTAAGACTCCGTATGACACTTTAAAAATATATATATTTATTTTATATATATTTTTAAAGCTAATAAAATCAGTAATCGTTTGGAGTTTTCAAATTGAAGATATACTTTATACAACTTGTGTTATAACAATTTAATATGGAGCTTTTTCGAACTTTGGTGGGCTGTCACTCCGTAACCGGTGGGGCGACAGAAAAAAGTTGTTCCATTAATTTAATATTTTTATGATATCTATCAGTAGATAAAATTTCATGGCTCTATTCCAAAAAAAGTGTGGCGATCTAAAAGTTAGGTGTTCGAGAGCTACCCGAAGTTTTGGTCGGATCTCAACCGAAAAAAATAGGGAACATACAAATTATTGTAAGAATATTTTGTATTAATTTCAAGACTCCAGCTTTATTTTGTTTTTGGGTTATCTTGCTGACGGACGGACGGACAAAGCTTAATCGTATCAGAATTTGATTCTGATCCGATCCATACCTTTGAAGGTATATCTAGGTAGCTTATTTCGAGGTGTTACAAACGGATGAGCGATTTTAATATACCCGATCCTTATCGAAACAGTCAATTAATTTATGTTTTTAATCAAATGCAGCTATATTGCCAAACGAGAAAGAATACAGTTGCCTTTGTCAACTCTTAGATACCCGTACGAACCGTTAGTATGTTCACAGCCTGTCACTCTGCTTACAATATTATTATACCCTACACCTAAAGTATAGGGTATATTACCTTTGGTATGGTGTTTGTAACCACCAAAAGGAAGCGAGTTAGATATGGACATGTATATATATTCTGAATCAGGATCACCTCCTGAGTCGATTTAACGATGTCCCGAGGTGACATCCGTCCGTCCGCCCGTCCGTTCGCACGATAACTCAAAAACTAATAAAGCTATCTTGATCAAATTTATATAGTAAGTTACTAATTACGAAAGAAAGGCTAAGTTCGAATCTGGACAAAATCGGTCCATTGGTTCGGATTCTCGAAGCTTCCGAATTATTCCGGAGCAAACGAGATTATCTCCAAAACCAACTATGATAGAACTTTTAAATTTTGTACAATGATGTTTTTTCCTGTTCGATTTATGTCTCTGAAATTTAAGAGGATTTAGTCCATCGGTATGGATTTTGGAAGCTTCCAAACGAGCACCAGAGCAAATGAGATTATCTCCAAAACCAATAAAGATATAACCTTTAAATTCCCTACAATGATGTTCCTTTCCGTTCAATTTATGTCTCTAAAATTTGAGGGGATTTGGTCCATGGGTTCGGATTTTGGAAGCTTCCGAACGAGCCCCAGAGCAAAAGAGATTATCTCCAAAATCAACAAAGATAGAACCTTTAAATTTTGTACAATGATGTTCCTTCCCGTTCGATTTATGTCTCTGAAATTTAAGAGGATTTGGTCAATGGGTTTAGATTTTGGAAGCTTCCGAACGAGCACCAGAGCAAATGAGATTATCTCCAAAGCCAATAAAGATATAACCTTTAAATTTGGCAGAGTGGTGTTCTTTCATGTTTTATTTAAGTCTCTGAAATTTGAGAGGATTTGGTTCATGGGTTCGGATCTTGGAAGCTCCCGAACGAGCTCTAGAGCAAACGAGTATATCTCCACAACCAATAAAGATAGAACCTTTATTTTTAGTACAAGAGTGTGCTGTTATGTTTTCTTTTCTATAAAATTGGAAACTAACATTTGAAAGAATTTGAACCATGGATTCGTATATTGGAAGCTTCCGAAAGAGCCCCAGAGCAAACGAGATTATCTCCAAAACTAACAAAGATAGAACTTTTATCTTTAGTACAAAGGTGTTCTGTTATGTTTCCTTTTCTGTAAAATTGGAAACTGACATTTGAAAGAATTTGAACCATGGGTTCGTATTCTGGAAACTTTCGAACGAGCACAAGAGTAACGAGTATATCTCCAAAACCAACAAAAGTATAACCTTTAAATTTAGTACAATGGTGTTCTGGCATGTTTTCTTTATGTTCCTGAGATGGATTTGATGAATTTGAGTGGCAATTCGGGTACCTGACACACATCTCCCAAGGACTAACAATCTTCGAAATTAATAAAGATAGAAACTTAAAATTTTTTACAAAGGTTTCAAGCATATCCCAAGATGATGCTTCTTTTACGTTCCTGAAATTCGAGTTGAATAAGACAGAAAAGGGAAGAAGTTCAAGCAGCTACCAAAAAAACTTATGGATTTTTAATTTAATTCGAATTATTCAGGTGCAGGGTATTAATAAGTCGGTTGCATCGACTTACTGTTAAATTTACTTGTTTTTTTAATATGTTAGTATTTTAAAATAATTTGGGTGAATTTTATAATTTCTAGAACTATGGGTTGTACATATATTCAAACTATATGTTTATACATTCTTCAAAAGCAGATTCCAACCTTCCGAATAACGATTATCTATCTAACTTTTCCAAATATGATATAGTACCATTTAATACTAAGCGGTAAATGTATATTAAATTATAAAATAATAAATATAATTTTAAATATTATATTATATTAATGCTCACATAGTATATTTATATTGTTATAAGTATATCGCCATACATTACAATATTTCTTTAATAATATTTCTATTCATAAAATAATTTCTTATAAGTACAATAAAATACATATATGTATGTAAATACGGCGCTATATAATATACATCATCATTCATTCATTAGTGACATATACGATATGTAAATAAACATGATATTATATAAGTATGTATGTATATCAATATCATATAAATAAAAATTGTTCAAGTTACCGTTATGTTGTTTATTTATTTACAGTTTTTTGTACTACGCATTATATCCTCAACAATTTCAAATTATCGAGTAAAACAAAATGCAAAAAATTCGTTAAAGAAATTTGTTAGAAAATTTGAAAAAATCAAGTAACACCTTCGTCAATTATAAAGTAACCATATATTATTAAAAAAAGTTGTTAACAGAAATTAGAGTATTGTGTTGAAGCTTTAATTTATATGTATTACTTCAAAAAAAATTTAACAGGTGTTCAAGTTACAGGTGTTTAAAAATAGGAAATTTTCAGTTTTTGACCCCTTACAGCTCCTAAACGGGGGGTGATACAAAAAAAAATTCTGAAATGACTCGTATCGTTTGGAATTTTCAGATTGAAGATATACCTTATAGAGCTTGTGTTATAACAATTTCAATTTAGAGATTTTTCTAACTTTGCGGGGGCTGTAGCTCCTACAGAAAAATTAATATATTCATAAAATTATTATTTTTATGATATCTATCAGCAGTTTCATGGCTCTCTTTCAAAAAAATTGTGGAGATCTAAAAGTTAGTTGTTTGGAAGCTACCCGATGTTTTGGTCAGAACTCAACCAAAAAAATAGGGAACCTACAAATTGCTCCCAGAATATTTTGTGTAAATTTCAAGATTCTAGCTTTCTTAGTTTTTGAGTTACCGTGCTGACGGACGGACGGACGAACATGGTTTAATCGACTCAGAATTTGATTCTGATCCGATCCATACCTTTGAAGGTATATCTAGCTCGCTTATTTCGAAATGTTACAAACGGAGGAGTAATTTTATTATACCCGATACTTATCGTACGAGTATAAATAGTCATTACAAAAATATTGTTTATTATAATTATTATTGAGTTACCTGGAAATCGTTTACGAGGTTTAAATCTTCAAAATCATAATTTTTTATTCTACTACCCAAGAAGAACTTTTTGAATATTTACAACTTCTAAATCGGATTTAAAATGATTGTGAAAGTTCAGCAAATATGGTAAGAAATATTAATGCAATGAGTGGAGTTAGAAAAATATTTGTTTTTATTTTTATTATTAATTATGATTTTACATTATTAATATAAGTAGTTATCCCGGCACTCTGTCATGGGAAAAAATCATGCCATATCGCAGCACCCACTAACCTACATTTTGATTGATGGGTTTAATGTAGGTTATTCTTGGTCAGTAGGTCAAAAACTTGTTTTGATTGTTTTGATTTGGGTTGCATTGCAAGATAGGTAGAAGGTGTGGGTTGTTAGCTTACAAGTTGGAAATGGTTATATAGTAAGAAGTGAAGGTTGTTGGTACTCTGGAAATTGTCAGGTAAGGTTAATGAACTGAACAATGTGGTTTTATGTAAAATATTCTTGGTTATTAGTTTAAACACTTGTTTTGATTGTTTTGGTTTTAAGTTAGGTTATAAGTGTGGGTTGTTAACTTATAAGTTCCAAGTGGTTGTATCGTAGGAAGTCAAGGTTGCTAATACTGTGTAAGTTGTCAGACGGGGTTAACGAAACTGAATAAGTTTAGAATATTTAGGTTTTCCAATAAATTACTTGGTATTGTGTAATAGGGTATCATAAGTCAATCAATTTTTTTTTATTTTTATTCGCATGCTTAATAAAATATATGTACATAGGTAAAAGGAGATATAAAAGAATCGAAAAAAAAAACTTGATTTCATTATTGGATAAAAATATTCATAGATACTTTTGAATGTCAAGATGTAAAATAATAAAAATAAAAAGGAAAACGCGAACAAGAAGTACAAATTGTAGTTCATTTTTAGTTTTTTTTGTTAAAATAAAATTAAGTATTAAAACTTGTTATTATAGCTTTACAGTTGCAAAAATAAAAATAAGAAAAATATCCTACAAATAGTAAGAAAAGAATTTTTTCAAGTCAAATCAAGTTCTTTTTTCATTGCGCAAATTTGTAGGCTTAATAATATATAGGTAAAAGGAAATATAAAAGAAACGAAACGAAAAAAAAAACTTGATTTTATTATTGCATAAAATATTTATAAATTCTTTATAATACCAAGATATAAAATAATAAAAATAAAAAAGAAAAAACTAAAATTTGTTGAAGTTATTACATAAGACCTACATATGTATATTAAATAAGTACATATGAATTTTAAAAATATTTTGCATTCTTTTAATTTCTGTTTACCTGTTGCAAAATAAATTGTAAAAACTAGTTTGACTCTTTCAAACAATTTAAAACCTTATGAATGCAAATGCTAAAACAAAAAAAAATTAAAATAAGAACAAAAAGAAATGAGAAAAAATGATCGAATAGGTGCATCGGTTATGCAAGATTTCTTTTCTGTTCTATAACGTCAGAACCTTAAGAAAATAACCAGAAATCTTCGATTTACTTGTTGTAATTATTGTTGCATTGTATACTGTAAGGAATGCAAAAACAAAATCAAAGAGAAGTTAATTGCTTTTGGTATTTGTACGTGAAAGGTATTTGTATTGTAATTTGTATAAAAAGAAATTTTTTATTATGTATAATATTTTTATTTTTAAATTTGTTATTTTAGTTGATAATAATTACCTGAAACTTTAAAAAGTAAAAGTTTTTATTTCTTCTGAAATTTAAATCCCAATATATTCCCTTCTAATCCCAATTTGAAAAGCATATTAAGAACAAACATTTTTCTTAATTTTAAAATTTTATTTTAACCCATTTTAAGTTTATAAAAAGCTACTTACTTATCAGCAATAATATAATTTGTTGCATCTTCTAAAAGCAGCAGAATTTTTTTCTTATTCACCAAATATAATTCTTCTTTGTAGAAGTTTTCTATGTTTGCATCTTCATCGAAGATTTTAGCGTATTTATCCGGCGCAAAAATGATGGAGTTTTGGGTTTCAAAAACCCACTTTTCTTTGTTCGCTTTTGTTGTGTATTTTCTAATTTTTTCAACAATATAGAATCGATCCGGTTCCATATCATTTGGTCATAAGAATTTTTTAAAACTATTTATGCTATTAACAGTTTTACATAATTTTGAAAATCTATCCTTTTTAGAAGGGGATGACCCTTGTTGTTGAAGTTATTGATGTTGATGTTGATGTTACAGAGGTTTATGTTTTTGAAGCTGATGTTATTGAAGTTGATGAGGTTATGTTGTTGTTGTTGTTGTGTTTGTTGCTGTTATTTTTGTTGTGGTAATTGCTTTTGTTATTATTGTGGGTGATCCTTCCTTCTTTTTACAGGAAGAAGCATACTATCATTAGATGTATTATTAAGAAACATACCAATAAATTCTTGAGTCATTTTGCTTTTTCTAAATTTTTTTTTCTTTTTTCCTAAGGGCGGTGGGAATCATCCAAAGACACCAAGAATTTCTCCCTTGGTAATGTCAGATTCTTACTGACTAAACCCACCTCCCCCTTTTAGCCGATATAATGGGATGAAACCCTTACCTGCGAACACAGTATATTGACTAGGGAGTAGGGATAGGAAAGGATAGGAAATATATACGAAAACATTGAATTGGGAGTGGGACTGTAAGGAAACAATGAATCCGCCTATTATTATTACTATTTAGCTAACAGTGACTAAAGCCGTCACAACAGTCACAACATGTAGTAATAGTTATATACATGTACTACATATATATAGTACTACATTAGGTAATTATTGAAGGTAACCCCCACTGTCACTGTAGCGGTTACTATTATTGGTATTAGTATTCTTATTAATATTATTATTATGTTTACTAAAGTGTTAGCGCCATCAATGGATTACAACGTGCAGCAGTATATAACAGCTTACTTGAATGATATAACCAAAGATGGTTCCACTGTAGTAGCTATTATATTATTACTATTATTATTATTATTATTATAATTATTGTGATTATTACTATTATTATTATTATTATTATAATTATTGTTATTATTACTATTTTGATTAATGTTATTATTATTTTGATTAATGTTATTATTACTACTATTAATTATACGATATACATTATTACGATATAAAAGTACTACATATTTTTTATTTATGACCTGACCGGGGTTTGAAGCCAAGACCTTCGATTGAAAGGTTGGCGACTTAATCACTGCGCCATGAGTCAGATAATTGAATTAAACTGTAACTATTATATGCGCCATTAGTCAGTCAGAATATTGAATTAAACTGTAACTATTATACAAAATTTCACTGTATTTATACTAATTTAAAAATGTGTAGAAGAATAGAAGACACATTCAAAATTGTACGTTTTTAAGAACTATTATTAATTGGAATCACATTTAGACATTCAAATATAGTGTTGCAAATTCTAATTTCAATTCCTTTCAATTTTGAAATAATTAATTGGCTATAATTTTTATACCCTTACGATAAGTATCGGGTATAATAAAATTACTCTTCCGTTTGTAACACCTCGAAATAAGCGAGCTAGATATACCTTCAAAGGTATGGATCGGATCAGAATGAAATTCTGAGTCGATTAAGCCACGCCCGTCCGTCCGTCCGCCCGTCCGTCAGCAGGCTAACTCAAAAACTAAAAAAGCTAGAATCTTGAAATTTACACAAAATATTCTGGGAGCAATTTGTAGGTTCCCTATTTTTTTTGGTTCATTTCCGAAGGAAACTTCGGGTAGCTCCCGAACAACTTACTTTTAAATCTCCACAATTTTTTTGAGATAGAGCCATAAAATTATAGATATCATATAAATATTAGATAGATATCATAAAAATATTAATTTTATGATTATATTAATTTTCCTGTAGCCCCACCCGTTAAGGAGCTACAGCCCCCTAAAGTTCGAAAAATTTCTTTATTTAAATTGTTATAACACAAGCTCTATAAGGTATATCTTCAATCTGAAGATTCCAAACGACAGGTGTTATTATGAGCTTTACAAACATGTATATAATAAATATATATTTGTGCTATACGGTGCTTTAATTTACCGTTACGCGAAACTGAATTATTGCAAAATACTATAACCCTTCTATCTCCTATCTCCGGAAATTTTGACAGAAGTTGGATCTTTGAAAATAAGTATGAGTCATTTCAGAAATTTTTTTGTATCACCCCCCGTTTAGGAGCTGAAAGGGGTTTAAAACTGAAACTTCTCTTTTTTAAACACTTGTAACTTGAACACCTGTATATATATCAATATCATATAAATAAAAAAATTCTTCAAGCAACCGTTATGTTGTTTATTTATTTACATTTTTTTGTACTACGCATTATATCCTCAACAATTTCAAATTATCGAGTAAAACAAAATGCAAAAAATTAGTTAAAGAAATTTGTTAGAAAATTTGAAAAAATCAAGTAACTCTTTCGTCAATTATAAAGTAACCATATATTATTAAAAAAAGTTATTAACAGAAATAAGAGTATAATATTGAAGCTTTAATTTTTGTGTATTACTTCAAAAAATTTTTAACAGGTGTTCAAGTTACAGGTGTTTAAAAATTGGATATTTTCAGTTTTTGACCCCTTACAGCTCGTAAACGGGAGGTGATATAAAAAAAATTCTGAAATGACTCATACTTATTTTCAAAGATCTAACTTCTGTCAAAATTTCAAGTTTCCAAATTAAACCGTTTAGAAGATAGAAGGGTTAAAGGATTTTGCAAAATTTTAGTTTTGCATAACGGTAAATTAAGACACCGTATGCCACAAAAATATATTTATTGTATATATACTTTTAAAGCTAATAAAAGAAGTAATCGTCTGGCGTTTTCAAAATGAAGATATACCTTATACAACTTGTGCTATAACAACTTAAATATAGAGCTTTTTTGAACCTTTGGGGAGCTGTAGCTCCGTAACGGGTGGAGGTACAAAAAGAAGTTATTAAAAATAAAATTAATATTTTTGTGACATCTATCAGCAGTTAAAATTTCATAGCTCTATTTCAAAAAAAATGTGGGAATCTAAAAGTTAGGTGTTCGAGAGCTACCCTAAGGCTTGGTCCAAACTCAACCAAAAAAAATAGGGAACCTACAAATTACTCCCAAAATATTTTGTGTAAATTTCAAGATTCTAGCTTTCTTCGTTTTTGAGTTAGCGTGCTGATGGACGGACGGACGGACGGAGGGACGGACGGAGGGACGGACGCTCAAAAGTCTTAGAATTTTTTTCTGATCCGATCCATACCTTTGAAGGTATATCTAGCTCGCTTATTTCGAGGTGTAACAAACGGAGGAGTAATTTTATTATACCCGATCCTATCGTACGGGTATAAAAAAAAACGTAACATAATTTATTAAAATATCTTTTGCATACAGCGGTGCTTTACAAATTTCTATCTTTAATTGAAGAAAGAATTATAGGAGTGCATTACGCTTAGGGGAACTAAAATTGATGAAAGAGCATTCCAATTACATTGTTGCATAGCATTTTTCGTTTAATTTTTTTTTATCTTAATTGAGGTTTAGAATGTTTAAAAAGTGTTTAAACAATATATTAATACAACAGTCCTTGATTTTATTTTAATTCGAATGTGTACAATGTCCAAAAAACTTATCATCCAAAAGTGTTTGAATCCTGCCGAGAATATAACGAGTTACACAATTAAAAGCGACTGTATAGAAGTTGTTAAAAGATTTAACGTACGTGAACATAAAATCAAATTTATGATAAGACCAGTACCAAATAATGTGGAACCCACTAGCTGAATCAAAGATGCAGCATACAAAATTATAAGGTATTAACAAGTGATGTAAGTTCTATAGGCAAAATAGGATTGACTTTCTGTGCAGGAAGTTTTGAGGAACGCGGCCCTGCATACCTTAGTTTTAAAACAGCCAGCGAACTAAAAGTTCAGGATATTTGGGATGTAATATCAAAAGTGTTCAAAGCAATTCTGAAGGTAGATTATAATTTTTTTTTTTTTTTACACTATACAATGCATTTAACTTTTCCACATATTTAATATTTTCCTTTTCTATTTATAGGATTAAGTACAGACACCTTTTGTATAATACCTACGCAGGTTAAATTACCAGCTGGATTAGGTTTTTCAAAAACAAAATCTATCAACTACGATGATGAATGCTTACGAAACACAGCTATCATCCGCATAAAAATAAAGATAACCTATGTTTTCCGCGTGTGTTAGTTGTTGCTATAGCCAAAGTGGAAAAGTTTGTTGAATATAGAAAAATATTATATAATACAGCAAAATTTAAAACTCTAACGGCATTATATTTAGTAAATAAATCTGGAATTTCAATCCCACCTGAAGGTTGTGGAATAATAGAGTTGCAGCAATTTCAAACTTTTTTACACAAATATAAAATTTTTGTGTACAAATATGGAGAAGGAAGAAGAAAGAAGTAATTTTTAAAATAAATAATGATGGGAAAAGCATCAATATATTGCGATCATAATTACAATGTAATAGCTTCTCTTACAGCTTTCTTTTCTGCTAGCTATTATTGAGGAGATTATCATATTCCGTACTAACAAAAAAAAGAACATAGATGTTCAAACAACTGTTCATGTTGTCAAAAGTCACGCCAGTGTTTTAAATGCAATCGCACATTTCGACTTCAAACATGTTGATAGAATCACAAGACATCAACATCAACAAAATTAAGTATCTGTGAGGAAATTCTAATATGTAAAAGGTGTTTCAAAGTACATAAATCGAACAGGAGAATTTTATTGTAATATTTGTAGCGAGCATGTCATGCAAGATCATAAATGTTTAAAAAAGACTTTATTTACGTATTTTACGATTTAAAAACTAGGCAAGAAGATAATACATTATCAAAAACAAAGCAACACATTCCAATTTATGTATTCTACAACAAAGATGTGCTAATTTTATTGATGAAGAGTCTTTATATTATTGTAGAAAATGTGGATTTAGACAAACTAGTGAAAAAGAAAATATAATATCTAAATTCATGGAACATATAATAAAATTAGAAGAACCCAATATAAAAAGGTTATTGTGATTGTTCATAATGAACAAGCGTTTGACCATCTGTTTGTTTTAAATTATATTCTTACTAAAACTATTTTTCAAGCAAAATTATTTATGAAAGAAACAAAAATCATACTTATGTTACTGGATAATATAAAATTCAAAGACTCGCTTAATTATTTCCCAATTGCACTTAGTAAGTTACCGAAAGCTTTTAGATTACCAACCAAGTTAAAAAAAAGGTTACTTTCCTCATATATTTAATAAACTGGAAAATCAAAATTATATTGGAGCTTTACCTTCAATGAAACATTATGTACCCGACGCAATGAGGGAAGATGAAAGGAGTGAATTTTTGCAGTGGTATGAACAAAACAATAGTTTCAAATTCAACATGCACAAATAATTGATAGAATATTGCAAAAACGATGTAAAAATTTTGACAGAAGCCTGTCAGACTTTTAGAAAAATGTTCCTATAGAAGTGCAATGTGGAACCATTTTTAGAAGCTACAACAATAGCTTCAGTATGCAACTTAGCATATAGAAGACATTTTGTTAATCGAAATACAATAGGTATCATTCTGAAAAGAGGATATGGATTAACTGATAATCAATCAAAGATAGCCATGCCATGGCTTATTTGGGAAGATTCTCGTAAAATTAAATTACAAAGTGAAATTAACGGCAGATAAAAAATAATTGCGGGTGTTAAAGTTGACGGATATTGCGGAGATACTAAAGAGATATATGAATTTTATGGATGCTTTTACCACGGACATCCTTAATGTCTAACTACTAAAAGAGATACACCTTTGCATAAAGATTCTAGTGACACATTAAACCAGAAGTATGAAAAAACATTATCAAAATCTGAATACTTTAAATTTCTTGGATACAGTGTTGTTGAGATGTAGGAATCCGAATTCCGTGAGGAACTGAGAAAAAATATAAACATGAAATACTTGCAAAAGCACAGCACAGCTCCATTCAATCCTCTTGATGCATTTTACGGGGGTAGGACTGGACAAGTTTACACGTAAATATAAACCTGGAGAAAAAATCATTTATAGGTTCTTGGGTGATCGATGAAGTAGTAAAATTTATTTAAAAGGGCTACGAACTTCTAAATATTTACGAAGTTTGTGAATACAAAACAGTAATATAAGATAAAAGTAATTCAATTGATGAACTATTTACAACGATGATGTATAAATTTACAAAAATTAAACAAGAAGCTTCCGGCTGGCCTAAAATGTGTCAAACTGAAAAAGGAAATTATTTAGAAAACTATTTAAACGTAGAGAAAATTAAGTTAGATAGAAAAAAAATTCATAATAACCGAGGCTTAAGATCATTTGCCAAATTAATCTTAAACTCATTTTGGGTTAAGTTTGGCCAGGGAGAAAGCCAAAAACAAACAATGATTGTAAATTAAGCTTTTCAATTGTATGAGCTGTAAACAAATCGCTCTGTAGAGGCGTGTTCAATATTGCCAATAAATGAAGAAAATATAATAGTAAACAAAGATTTAGCAGCAATCAATGTGTGTATAGACAAGACAACGACACAAGCACGACTTAAACTGTATAGTTATTTAGAGCAGCTTAATGACAGAGTATTGTATTATGACACAAATTCTGTTATATGCATAATCAAAGCAGGAGAAAAAAATCCTTCAGTAGAAGAATACATTGGTGATATGACTGATGAATTAGAATATTATAGTTCTGGCAGTTATATTACAGAATTTGTTAGTGGTGGACGGAAAAATTATGCATATAAAGTACATTGTACACAAGATAACTCTGAAAAAGTAGTATGTAAAATCAAAGGTATTTCTTTAAATTATACTGCTGCAAAACAAGTTAATTTTGAGAGTATTAAAGATGCTGTGTTGAATTTTGAAGATACAACAGATATATTTGTAATATCGGATAATATTAAAAGGACCAAAAAGCATGAGGTGGTTACAACACCAGAAACAAAGCGATATCAACCAAAATCAGAAAAGCGTTGAATATTAGGAGATCACAGTTTACAATATGGGTATAAGAGACAAAGGATACAATAAAATACGAGTTTGTATTTATATAATAAATTTATGAATAAAACATACTTTAGTTAAACAATGTTATTTTAATTTATCTAAGTATTATGTGTGTCATCAAATCTAGCCATTTAACGAAACCTGGATTACCTTGTTTTTTTTAGAATTTTTCTACAAGATAAGTATCTGGTGTTAGTCAAGCTCAGCTTCTGGTCAAGCTCAGCTTGATAAAAACCTCCGGAAATTGGCGTATCAGTATAGTCTGATAATTGAAATGTAACAGAATAAGTATTATTGATCTTTACAATTTTACATATTTCAAATGAGCCATTTTGTTGATAACCTTTTTCGAAGTAGCCTTTATATTTACTTATTTCTACAAAATTTCCAATTTTCTACTTATTTTTTTGAAAAATTTTAGATTCCATATATATATTTCTAAGTATATTTTTTTCGTTGTTCTTTGTGATTTTTTCGGGAGGAAATTTTGTTGTATTATATTTTGTAGAAGTATATTCTTTTATTAGTGTTTGTATAATAGGTAACCATTTATTATTCCTGTTTAAACTAAATTTTTTCCACATGCAATTTTTTAATGTGCGGTTAAATCGTTGAAAAATTGATACTCTTAATTTGCTAAATGTATGATAATGATTGATTGATTTTACTTTTATAAATTTTGTAAAATATATATAAAATATAAAATATTTTTTGGTATAACTTTAGCTCTACTAATAACTGATTTTATTTAGGCATTTAAAACATTTTCAGCATTTTTTGTTTTCACAGGTTCAGCAGGTGTATTATCTAAATAAAGTGTCAATGATCGTCAGCAAATATTTATAACCGTTATTTAACTTTGCATAAGGTATCATTTCTACTAAATCAATTTGTCATGAGTCATTTATTCGTTTTTGTTTGAATTTTCTTCCAGGAAATTTACGTCTTGCCTGTCTATGAATTTCTGTTACTATTTAAGCTCTTGACATTTCATTTATATTAAACAATTATGTCAACTAATTTTAAAAATATTAAAGGTATTAAGATAATAATTATTACATATAAAATAATAGACTGAATCATGGTGTAAACTAACCCGTTGCTTGAATCTATTTTGCTTTTATAGTTTTCTACATGAGTATATAACTCGGGTATTATTTTCCTTTTTAATTCGTTCCTATTCTGACTTTTATTTAACAACTTTTGGAAAGGCAGGCTGATTCAACAACATTTCCGTTTAAGGAAACTGACCGGTAAATACTCAACTTCAGATTCAGGATGATACAATTACATCCACTGTGCAGAATGAGGAGTCAATAGAAACAGAAGAATTTTTACTACCGTAGATGAGTCGGAACAGGAAGACGAAAACGAAGCCGTTGATTTAAACGAAAATGAAGAAGAAGAACAGGAGGAAAATATAGAAATTTGGGATATAAATAATCAGCAGGTAGATCCTGACTATTTTGAGGGAGGATTTATATAGAAATCTTTTTTAGTCTATTTGTAAACAAATATATAAATAAAATACAAAATACAATTATAATATTTGACAATAAATCACATTGTATTTATGTTATATAGTACATTACAGATTTTCTCTTTTAAAATTACAGGAATTTCAAAAAAAAACCTTGAATAATTGCATTGAACATAAAAATATTGCATTGGTATCTTACTTTCTTGTTGTTCACCTGCTGTTCACCACATAATTTTAGATTTTTTTTTTTTTTTACAAGGGTTTGGTGGAAAACTCGAAAGAGGAACTGCACGTGCTTCCTCAGGGTAGTGTTGGACTTTAACCAACCAAAACCACCCCCTTTTAAAACCAAATTTTAGGATGGAACCTTTAAAACAAATGTACAGTTTGGCTTTGGTGATAGGGATGTGGGAAGGATAATTGGGGAAATTGGAATTGGGATATTTGGATTATGGGGGATAGGTAGGAAAAACAAGAGAAATTTGGAGGGACATTTTGAAGAAAGATGTTAATGTTCTTCTTAAACTTAAGTAAATCGTACACATATGAATTACCAACTTTAGGGAACACATGCGATGGTATATGGTTCCACAAACCGAACGTGTGCATGAGAAACGAATTTCCATAGGCTGTGTTTCGCCATCTTGATAACTCAACATGGTAGGGATGAGCATCTGTTGTCCTCCTTGTTTATCGTTGGAAAAAATTGAGTGGAGGCATTAATTGTTTTATTTCTTTGGAACAAGTGTTAATCCCTACGATATACCTATAAAACAAAGTCAGTGACCCAAGTGTGCGATGATGACTTAATGGAATGAGCATTGAAGTTACACTGGTGTCGTTGATGAAAGGAATAGTTCTGTTTTGCACATTATCTAAATAACCCAGTGCTGTTTGAGGCCCTGTTTTATTTTACATTAATATTGTTTTACATTCAGCATTTTTAATATAAGTCATCACAGCATTAAGGAAATTATTTAAATAGTTAAATTTTTCTGCTTCTCCTCTGTTAATAGTTATGCTTTGTCCGTTTGTCGATCTCAGCCCATGATGAAAACTCTGATTCATGTCTTTTATTATCTGCTAATCGAGTTCTCTGTTAAATTGGTGATGAAATTTATTCCATTTATGATATTTTAAAGAAATTTCCTTTTTACCAATACAATGCAATATGGTTAAAGCTTCAAAAGACTCGCAGTCAAACCCAACAGAAATTTTTAATGTGTGACTTTTATTGAGCAAATAAGTGTAACGTAGCAATAAATTTGTATTTTGACCTGGTTCCTCCATTACTTTAATTTTACTAAAAGTTGTTTATTATGTTTTTATTATTTATATATGTTTTAGGAACACAAGTTTGTAATAACTAATGAGTTATATTTTCCAAATACAATTTGAAAGGTTTTTAAAATCAATTTCTCGTTTTGTAGTTGATTTACGTTATTATATTTTTTTAAAAAGACGTTCATACTACAACCGCAACATCTATACCACATATAAACACAACAATATTGTCCGCATACATCTGAATAGAGAAGAGAGAGATCTGGAGATCTGAAAAAAGGGAAGAACTACAACGGGCTAATCAGTATAACGTTCAACACTTGCGAGCCCCCCGAAAGAGTTAAAAGCGGGATTCTTAATGGTAGAGGTCAGAAGAAGCCATCCAAACCCAATGAGATGCACTAGTGCCAAAGAATCCACCACAAAGAAAAATACTGCAATTCAGAGACTGCGCACCGATGCAGTAACTGCTCCCAGGAAATTTACACTGATATTCTCCCCCAACATAAAGAAAAATTCATCCTACCAAAATGCATAAATTGCGAAGATGATATAGAAATTCACGCTCATCCACCTAATGACAGAAACTGTCCAACTTAAACTTAAACTGTCCAATTTAAAACAAAAAGAGGTGCTGAGAATTAACCAAAACGTCAATTCTAACAATCCACAGAACTACAATCGGACACACACACTAAAAAACTCAATCACAGATCCATTACAACTAGCATCATTCAATGGAACATACAAGGCCTCAGAGCCAACAAGCCACAGCAGCGAATACTAATTGCGAAATACAATCCCCTGATGATCGCCGTACAGGAAACAAATATCGATAGAAACACAATAATGACTCAAATCGATTTCTCCAATTCTTGCCAACCTCTCCGAGGAAAGTGGGTGGAACAAGCTTCCTGCTAGACAGAATGCTTCACCATGAACTCATCACGCTAAGTAGGCATCTATAACACAGATGCATAAAAGCCAAACTTCCAGGATACAACCTAGACATAATGATAGTTAATGTCTACCTAGACATACAAACCAACTTCAGTAAAGCAGATTTAGACAACATCCAGTAGCGAATACAAGCCCCCTGGCTAATAATAGGGAACTTCAATGCTCGCATCCAAACCTGGGGTGACACAACGGCAAGGGGTAAAATAATCGAGGAGTAAGTGATGGAAAGAACCCATGTGACACTTCTGAACAACTACAAGCAAACCTACATCAGCCAAAGTGGATACACCTCTTGCCCAGACCTGTCACTAGCTGATGATTCCATTGCCTACAAGCTCCACTGGGATGTTGGTAGCAACCCAAAAGGCTACGATCACCACCCGATTATGATAAACCAGCCAAAACCGGAAAACAATCAAATGTGCAAAAGAGCAAACTATATGGAAAAGAAGGCGAACTGGAACTCTTAAGAGATACAGTGGGAAAAATTTTAGAAGCAGTTCCAGCATCTGCAAATGTAAAATAAGGAAGCGACCACAATAACAAAGGCGATCCGAACAGGGGCAAACAATGGCATACCCAGATCACGGGGTACCTTATACTCACCTCAACCGATCTGGTATAACAAGAAGATCAAGGAACTCCAAAAAGACAAAAAAAAAATGAAATTTGTTCCAAAACACACAGAAAAAAGAGGATCTAATCGCCATAAAGAGAACAAACGCCATGCTGCGGCACGAGATTAGAACGGCCAAAATTGAAAAACTAATTGAATTCACTAACAAAATAAACGGGCAAGACCAAACTAAAACCTGGAACAAAGCAAGCAGCATACTCGGAAAAAAGAAAACTAATAATCTGATAATTGAACAAAACGGGCCAATAGTAACCACAGGTGGCCATTAGTAACCGTAGGTGGCCATTAGTAACCGTACTAGCTTTTGAAGTGCTTTCCAGCAGCGGAAATATCAGAGTTGGTATCTCCCAGAAGCCAAAATATTAGGTCTCATCTTAACACCGAAACTAAGCTATACCGAACACGTCATGGGAGTACAAAAGAGCATGTACAGAACCAACAAATTGCTCAAGTACATATGTAGAAGAAATCTGGCCCACCAGTGTACGTGGCGGCAAAAATAGGTAAAATTTTGCAGTATGGTAAGTTAGACTACGGCCTTCCCATATACAGCCAGATCACCTAAAACAATCTGACCAAACTGCGAAACGCCATTAACTAGACGGCGAGGATTACAACAGGAGCCCTAATACCGACAAGACGGGAGGCTATGAGGCGCAACTTTCCACTTGTGCTTGAAGGAGCGAATCAGCTGCGGCTCAAAAACATCACAAGAGCACTTTTTGCGCCAAGACATCCGCTTAAAATATTAGCTTATGAGATCGCCGAGGACGATACAAACGCAACTACTATACAAATGGATCTAGAAGAAATGCAACACCTAGGGATCCCCCTCTGTCCAAACAAAACCACACCAACAGAAGTCCCACAATGGTCAAACTGGGGCGTGAATATCCTAAACGACTTGGCGACACTTAACAAAGGGACAACCACTCCAGAGGAAAATCAGAGGAAATCCGCTGATCATAGGGCTAAATAGGGAACCAACCTGGCGGCACCCAGAGTTATATTATACATACCGACAGTCTTAGCGCTGTAAAAGCTATCCAAAAGTCGATCAACCTAGAAATCATGGCCGCACAAGCAAGAAAAAGCCTGTATGACGCCAATGGTGACATAAAACTGATGTCGATTCCAGGACATGTGGGTATAAGCGGAAATGAAGCAGCGGACAAAGCTACAAAAGATGCTGGCAGATTTCCGTTATTGGATATCCGTTAAGGATACAAAACTGGGGGCTATCCACATCTCTCACAATGTACAACTCAGACATTAATAACAAAAAGGGCCCAATAATAATAAACAGCAGGCAGCTAGGAGTCAAGTTCACCAGAATAAGGCTTGGTTGCACACTGGCCGCACATAAGCATCTATATAATAACGAAAGCAACCCACAATGTTCACATTGTAACGAGGCACTCACTATCAAGCATGCTATAGCCAAATGCACTAATAATACACCACTAAATCTGGCAGAACATTTAATGGAAGGCTAACGCAAGATGGAAACAACCCAAGAATAATAATGCCATAGTGCAAATAAAATCTAATTGCAAAACCCAATAATAAAAACAAAATAACAATAAAAAACTAATAACAAAAACATAAATAAAACACTATCAAAAGCCTAAATAACAAAAGAAAAGTAAAATTTTAAAAAATTAAAAAAAAACCTTATATTAAACATACCTACTAAGTAAATTCTAACAAATATAAATAAATATAAAATATTTATATATAAATATTTATATATAAATATAAATAAATATAAGCTCTGTAAAGGTAATTTCCATCTGATGGAGATATATTCTTTCCAGGCTATTGTATAGAAGTTCCATCAGTTTTTTTTGTTTTTATATTTATTCCATTGCGTTCCATCTTTTTTTCAAATTTGTACTTTTCCATGACCTAATGAAAAAATTCAATGACTGATGGATTATCTAGAGAAGCGATACGGTTATAGGAAACTTCTTCAGAACGCAATATACTTGACTGGACGGGTTGTGTTTTAAATATATCCAACTCACATTTCAAACCCTCAATCATAATTATCTAAAAATATCTTTTTGTTTCCTTTTGCTACTAACTTTGGGTCGCTTTTACGTATAATAATTTAAATTGTTAATGAGATGTCTTTTTAGGTATGTGTTTTCTTCTTTTTCTTTTACCTTGTCCATACATTTCATTGAGTTTTCGAACTGCGCCTCGCCTTACATTACACTTTTTACTTCGATCTTGTGCAACTTCTTTTACATTTGCACCTTTTGTAATATCAGACAAAGCATTAATACCTGAGTTAATAACCTCTCTTTTTAATATATTAGCTCCAGACGTAAATATTGGTTTTAAATATTTAAAAAGTCCACCGAAAAAACTCCATAATCCTCGATCTCTTTGGTAAGGTACAACAGAATGCAACAGCGATACTGGCGATATCCTCAAAACATTTTCCTGATTGAACTAAATAATATTATAGTCTACTCTCTCCATAATGTTTAAATAAAATAATAAATAATGTTACAAAAAAAATTACTTTCATTTATACTTTTTTAAAATGCAATACAACTTTTGTTGGAATACTATTAGTAGAGAAATTCATTGGACTACCATACTTATCACATAATAAAATAGAAATATTGTCAAAACTTTTGTCTTCAACAGGAAAATATTGAACATTTTAAAATTCTATTGAATTATTTTCATATACATTTTTAATGGTTATTGCTCTTAAACATATTATAGTATTATCTCCAACGATATGTGGTTCAATAATATCAGTATATACAAATATAATATCAGACTTAATAACTGGTATCAAGTATTATATTTTCAAATATGATTTATATAGTTCTACAATTCTATTTTTATGCTTTTTAAAGTCTGTGAATTTTTGAAAAATTTAGGTTAAACATTCCTTAATAAAAAAGTCCATTGTAAAATCATCTTCTCCGCGTAACTTTATTTCCACTTTTGGATTATTAACACAAATTTTAATTAATTCTCCAACATACTATGCTGATTCTTTAGATCTAACATAAATAGAATCTTTAGAAATGTAATCAAAAACTTGCCATACAAGTTGTCGTTCACACTCTTTCTTTATATATCCATCAAATGGTTGTATATTTTGTATTACTGGTGGTAAAACAAAAGCTTTCCAATCACAATTAATTTGTTCAGATCTGTATGGAATGTATGTTGTACCAATACTATAATATTTAACTTCCGCACCTCCGATATGAATTGTAATTTTTTTTTCCGGATTTTCTCCATACGCATCTGGAATAAAATTATTTATATATATTTCAGAAATACCAACTTTTGATTTTGAAACCAAAATTATTTGCTTGTTTACGTTGTTTGCAAAAGCTTATAATGTATTCTCCGGATAATAATTCAAAGATGCATCGTTGAGTAAAGTAATGTAAAATTCATCGTTTAGTTGTATGCTGTCCTTGAACTGATTAACTTATTCTTACGAATGGGAAAATTAAGTTCTGTTTGAGTATTACCTGTATTATCTGAATAGCTGATCGTAAAACACGTCTTGATGTATTGCTTAACTCTTTGCTATTTATAGTTTATTAACTTATAACTTCCAAATAGGTGTATAGTAGGAAGTCAAGTGTTAAGCAATTTAAAGTAGATCGGCCCTTAATAAACAAATTTGTAAAGCTGCGGTTTAAGTACTAGGCGCACATTTAAAAGTAGTAAGAAAATTTCTTATATGAAAATAAAAAACAAAAAAAAATTTTTAATTTTTATATCTACAGAGCATCTTTAAAATTGAAAAGAGAAAACGTTTGCATTTAAAGGAAATGAAAATAAAAAACTTGTTCTTTATAATAGGATGCTTACATAAAAATGTGGTCTCTTCTGAATAGATACATATTTGTGTTTTTATACCCTACACTTAAAGTATAGGGTATATTAACTTTGGTATTGTGTTTGTAACCACCAAAAGGAAGCGAGTGAGATTTGGACATGTATATATATTCTTAATCAGGATCACCTCCTGAGTCGGTTTAGCAATGTACGTCCGTCCGTCCGTTCGCACGATAACTCAAAAACTAGTGAAGCTATCTTGATGAAATTTACATAGTCGGTTACTAATAAAGATTCCAAATTAATAGAGATAGAAAATTTAAATTTTGTACGAGGGTGTGTTTTTCTGAATCCCTGATATCCCTAAAATTTTAGATGAATTGGAGGACTTGTTCGGGTACCTCCCACACAACTCCCAAAACCGAATTAGCTTATCTTCGAAATTAATAAACAGGTGCTGTTTCCTGCATCCCTGTTTTGCCCAACATTTTATATGAATTGGAATGGTTGTTCGGGTATCTCCCACACAGCTCCCAAGACCGAACAAGTATATTTTCGAAATTAATAAATATAAAAACTGGAAATTTGATATAAGAGTGTTCTACCCTGTTCTGATAATGTCTCTAAAATTTGGGATGAATTGGGGTGGTGATCCGCGTACCTTCACACACTTCCCAAGACCTAACAAGCATATCTTCTAATTTAATAAAGATAGAAACCTGAAATTTTGTACAAAAGTTGTAAAAGCATTTATTTTTTTAGCTTGTATTAAATACCTAACTAAAATTACTTATGGTTTTTTAATTTAATTTGAATTTTTTAGGTGTAGGATATAAATAAGCCGGTTGCATCACCATTACATTAATTTTACTAAAAGTTGTTTATTATGTTTTTATTATTTATGTATGTTTTAGGAACACAAGTTTGTAATGACTAATGAGTTATATTTTCCAAATACGATTTGAAAGATTTCTAAAATCAATTTCTCGTTTTGTAGTTGATTTACGTTATTCATTTTTTTTTAAAAGATGATCATACTATAACCGCAACAACTACATCACGTATAAACACAACAATATTGTCCGCATACATCTGAATAGTTACTTTGTAACTGTTTCTCATTAAAAATTATACATTAGTTTTTTATGTAACTCAAAATTTCTAATTTATCTGGTTTTCTACCAAACGAATCAAAATATTCAAGACAGTCATGTTTTGAAATATGAATAGCTTACCAATGTGTCTCTGGATCTGTTGCTTTGTCGGTGTTTACAATTAAAAAATTTAGTTTTTTAATTATTTTGGGGAGTTTATCTAAAGCAAAAACTCCAAATTTTTTTTGCGTGTTTGCTACATTTTAATATGCTGCTTATATCTAGGGTGTTCATTAATCAAATTGACTCAAATCATATACTTTAGTTGTTTCTTTAATGTAGTTCGACAAAAACTCTTTCTGATTTTTTTTATTTGTTATAATAGCATCAAATTTTTCTAGTACTTGACAGAGTTCTTTATTTATTTTATCGTTGTACACAGTTCCGAAAGAGTAATTTTCAAAATTATCTTTTGCGAAATCCCTAGTTGGAAATTTATACTTGAGCTCTTTTACAATCTTTTTACAAGGTTCTTTAATACCAACAATCAAACAATTTAATACAGACATCTTTTCGCAAAAGTATTTTCATGTATTTTCAGTATTTTCAGATTATTATCATCACAGCGAAATGTTACACCCAGAAGTGCACAAGACAGTGACATTTTGTCAAATATTCATATTTACTTTTATGTATGCTATTTATAGGTTTGTGAATATATTTCGATTTTTATCAATTTGTAAGCTTGCATCAAATTCTCCATAAACAATAGCAGTTAGTGTTGATGTAATGGGCTTTAATAGCCTTGCTTCTATGATAATTGTAACCTGGTTTAGTAAATCTTGACACACTTCATTTCCAGATGCATCTGGAGTTAAATCAAAAGCTAGTATAAAGAATCCATTGCTAAACATAGACTTTGCTATCTGACGTCCTTTATCAATATGGTAAATTCCAGTACATGAAAAAGTGTGCTATACGCTCTAGTGTGGCGATAATTTTCTTCAGAAAAACTAATTTTAATTGCTGAATTGGGTACTTGAACTCCATTTATGTTTAATATAAATTGAAAAATATGAAAGTGTTTAAAATTGTATGGATTTTTTTATCTTTTGCAAGAGTAAGTAACCTGCATTTTTTGTCATACAAAATATTATTGTGTTTGGTAACTGCCCAATGAAAACATTATGAAGTGATATTGATGAACTATTCTGGGGAATTGTAAAATTTTTACCTCTACGCGTTTGTAATTGTAGTTGGCATTAGTTTTTTCCAATACTGCATTATGTACCAATAGCACACTAGGATTAATAGTTTCATGTCTCATAAATAAAGTGGCTTCTAAAACTTTCAGTTAAGATTCGTCAGAATCATCAGCAAAGAGGTAAAGTTCTGACTTTTCTAGTGTAACGAGAATTCGAACATCAACATTGTTTATCAGAAGTGTAGGTTGGTTAAACATATCTAGATGTAGTTTACCCAGAAGTTCTACTACATTGCTATTTTGGTATAATTTATGACGTTCTTTTGAACCACTATTATCTGATTTTCCTATATTCGGCTTATCTAACGTCCACCCAGGATATTCTAAATGAGTTGTAGCGGCATCTGTACTGTAATTAATAATGATTTAATATAAGCTCCAGTTTGGCATGATTTTTTAATCGATACGGTTAAACAAAAAAATTTTAAATAATAAAAAAAAATTTTGGGAAAATTAAAAAACAATATATATAAAATAAAATTCATTTTCATTAACTCACGTTCGGCGCGTATTTTTCATTCAAAGCAGACATGCTATTGCGGATTTGTGAAAAGGCTAATCAAATCAAAAAATTTTCTTATTTCTTGTTAAATTAATCTGGAAATAAAACAAAAAAAAATTTTTTTTTCGTATATAAAAACTTTATTCACTTTTAATTTCTTTAATCAAAAAAGATCATCTCACAAAGTAATTGCATAACCCACAACACATAAAAGTGAGGTTAAGGACCCACACCGGCAAAGTCAATACCAAACTGTAAAATACTATACCAAGCAAGAAGCATCCCTATTAACGGATAAATTCTTTAGCACAAGTGTATCTTAATATATTTGTATCTAGTGAAAGACAGCACATAGACCCCTCAGGGGTATCAAAGAAAAAGAAAAGAATGGCTCATCCAGGGAGTACCAACCAGATCAGCTCGCTGGAAACTGGTGATAGCCCACCACCTAGGAAGAAGACAAACACAGCAGGAACAAAATCCTCAGGCTACCCAATGCTAGGTTTCAACAAAATTGACTCGGACAACAAATTCCTTCAAGTGATCAAACTACGGCATATTTGGGATTAACATGGCACTCGAAAAAGTGAGTAAACAATTTACTGCCAGTTATAACAGAGAAGGCAATGTATTATTGGAAGCCGAAAGCAAGAGAGAGTAGCTGAAAATTCATGTTAGAAAGGGAGCTGTTGGGGAAACCAGTTAAATTTGAATATATCAAGTCCTTGAACTCCTCCAAAGGACTAATATTCTGCTTCCCTCTTGCAAACAAAGAGCAACCGGATGCTGAGCTACTAAAAGGCCAACAAGAAGCCAACCCCAAGGCTGAAATCGAGGAAATTTATAGGTTCCCTAATGGAGATCCCAAAAAAGGAAAGAACTACAACGGGCTAATCAGTATAATGTTCAACACTTGCGAGCCCCCCGAAAGAGTTAAAAGCGGGATTCTTAATGGTAGGGGTCAGAAGAAGCCATCCGAACCCAATGACTTGTACTAAGTGCTCCCAGGAAATTAGCACTGATATTCTCCCCCAACATAGAGAAAAATGCATCCCACCAAAATGCATAGAAATGCAAATGCAAAATGCGAAGATGACCTAGAAATTCACGCTCATCCACCTAATGACAGAAACTGTCCAACTTAAACTTAAACTGTACAATTTAAAAGAAAAAGAGGTGCTGAGAATTAACCAAAACATCAATTTTAACAATCCACAGAATGGCAATCGGACAAACACACTAAACAACTCAATTACAGATCCAATACAATATACCAGCATCATTCAATGAAACATACAAGGCCTCAGAGCCAACAAGCCACAACTGCAAATACTAATTGCGGAGTAGAATCCCCTGGTGATCGCCGTACAGGAAACAAATATCGATAGAAACACAATAATGCCAGACTCAAATCGCTTTCCCTAAGTCTTGCCAACCTCACTGAAGAAAGTGGGTGGAACAAGCTTTCTAGTAGACAGAAGGCTTCACCATGAGCTCATCACACTAAGTAGCCATCTACAAGACAGCTGCATAAGAGCCAAACTTCCAGTATACAACCGAGACATAATGATAGTTAATGTCTACCTAGACCACCAAACCAACATCAGTAAGGCAGATTTAGACAACATTCTGCAGCAAATACAAGTCCCCTGGCTAATAATAGGGGACTTCAATGCTCGCATCCAAATCTGGGGTGACACAACGGCAAGGGGTAAAATAATCGAGGAGTAAGTGATGGAAAGAACACAGGTGACACTTCTGAACAACTACAAGCAAACCTACATCAGCCAAAGTGGATACACCTCTTGCCCAGACCTGTCACTAGCTGATGATTCCATTGCCTACAAGCTCCACTGGGATGTTGGTAGCAACCCAAAAGGCTACGATCACCACCCGATTATGATAAACCAGCCAAAACCGGAAAACAATCAAATGTGCAAAAGACCAAACTATATGGAAAAGAAGGCGAACTGGAACTCTTAAGAGACACAGTGGAAAAACCTCTAGAAGCAGTTCCAGCATCTCCAAATGTAAAATAAGAAAGCGGCCACAATAACAAAGACGATCCGAACAAGGGCAAACAAAGGCATACCCACATCACGGGGTACCTTATACTCACTCCAACCGATTTGGTATAACAAAAAGATCAAGGAACTCCAAAAAGACAAAAAACAAATGAAATTTGTTCCAAAACACAGAAAAAAAGGGATCTAATCGCCATAAAGAGAACCAACGCCATGCTGCGGCACGAGATTAGAATGGCCAGAAGAGAAAAATGAATTGAATTCACTAACAAAATAAACGGGCAAGACCAAACTAAAACCGGGAACAAAGCAAGGAGCATACTCGGAAAAAAGAAAACTAATAATCTGATAATTGAACAAAACGGGCCAATAGTAACCGTAGATGGCCAGTAGTAACCGTACTAGCTTTTGAAGTGCTTTCCAGCAGCGGAAATATCAGAGTTGGTATCTCCCAGAAGCCAAAATATTAGGTCTCATCTTAACACCGAAACTAAGCTATACCGATCACGTCATGGGAGTACAAAAGAGCATGTCAAAACCAACAATTTGCTCAAGTACATGTGTAGAAGAAACCTGGTCGACCAGTGTACGTGGCGGCCAAAATAGGTAAAATTTTGCAGTATGGTAAGTTAGACTACGGCCTTCCCATATACAGTCAGGCCACCCAAAACAACCCGACCAAATTGCAAAACGCCATCAATTAGACCGCGAGGATTACAATAAGAGCCCTAATACCGACAAGACCGAAGGCTATGAGGCAAAATTTCCACTTGTGCTTGAAAGAGCGAATCAGCTGCGGCTCAAAAACATCACAAGAGCCTATTCGCGCCAATACATCCGCTTAAAAAATTAGCGTATGAGATCGCCGAGGATCGTACAAACGCATATACTATACAAATGGAACTAGAAGAAGTCCAACGCCTAGGGATCCCCCTCTGTCCAAACGGAACAACATCAACAAAAGTCGCAACAAAAGCACTAGTCAAACTGGGACATGAATGTCCTAAATGACTTGGCGACACTCAACAAAGGGACAAAAACTCCAAAGGAATATCAGAGAAAATTCGCTGAGCATAGGGCTAAACTCAGCGGTACAACTGAAATATATACAGACGCGTCCAAAACCCAACACAGCGTCAGCTATGTAGTGATAACTAAGAAAAAAACGATAATAAAAAAAACATAAATACAAACTGTCAAAAACCTAAATTATAAAATAAAAGTAAAATTTTAAAAAATTTAAAAAAAACCTAATATTAAACATACCTATAAGTAAATTCTAACAAAAATAAAAACATAATCATAAAATAAAATCTATAATATAAAACCAAATGTTAAATCTCCTAACTTAAAAACCAATAATTAAAACAATATAACTATAGAATACGCGACATCTAAGTATAATTATAAGAACTAAAAGCATCTATAAAAAAATATAATATAGCAAATACATAATAAAAACAAATCAATAACCATTAGCTGTGGTAAACATATCAAAATACACAGGCTGGTGGCAAGAAAGTGAACGAATTTTCGGGGCTTTGAATTTGCTAGAATTTTAATTTATGTACTTATTCATTTTTTTCTATTCCAAAAATACACCCCACATTCCTACCAGAAAACAGGGATTATAGCTACCTGGCACATTTATGTACCACGGTACCTGTGTATCAATAAATAAATAAATATTAGCTCTGTAAAAGTAATTTCTATCTGATGGAGATATATTCTTTCCAGGCTGTTGTATAGAAGTTCCATCAGTTTTTTTTTGTTTTTATCTTTATTCAATTGTGTTCCATCTTTTTTACAAATTTGTACTTTTAATTTTAGATATGTAGAAGATAAGTTTCTATATGTATCTCCATGACCTAATGAAAAAATTTCAATGACTGATGGATTATCTAGAGAAGCGATAGGGTTATAGGAAACTTCTTCAGAATGCAATATACTTGACTGAACGGGTTGTGTTTTTAATATATCCAACTCACATTTCATACCCTCAAATATCTTTTTGTTTCCTTTTGCTACTAACTTTGGGTCGCTTTTACGTATAATAATTTAAATTGTTAATGAGATGTCTTTTTAGGTATGTGTTTTCTTCTTTTTCTTTTACCTTGTCCATACATTTCATTGAGTTTTCGAACTGCGCCTCGCCTTACATTACACTTTTTACTTCGATCTTGTGCAACTTCTTTTACATTTGCACCTGTTGTAATATCAGACAAAGCATTAATACCTGAGTTAATAACCTCTCTTTTTAATGTATTAGCTCCAGACGTAAATATTGGTTTTAAATATTTAAAAAGTCCACCGAAAAAACTCCATAATCCTCGATCTCTTTGGTCAGGTACAACAGAATGCAACATCGATACTGGCGATATCCTCAAAACTTTTTCCTGATTGAACTAAATAATATTATAGTATACTCTCTCCATAATGTTTAAATAAAGTAATTAATAACGTTACAAAAACTATTTCTTTTATTTATACTTTTTTAAAATGCAATACAACTTTTGTTGCAATACTACTAGTAGAGAAACTCATTGGACTACCATACTTATCACATAATAAAATAGAAATATAGTCTAAATTTTTCTTTTCAACAGGAAAATATTGAAAATTTTTAAATTCTATTGAATTATTTTCATATACATTTTTAATGGTTATTGCTCTTAAATATCTTATAGTATATATCTACATATCTCCAACGATATGTAGTTCAATAATATCAGTGCATACAAATATAATATCAGACTTAATAACTGGTATCAAGTATTATATTTTCAAATATGATTTTTATAGTTCTACAATTCTATTTTTATGATTTTTAAAGTCTGTGAATTTTTGAAAAATTTAGGTTAAACATTCCTTAATAAAAAAGTCTATTATAAAATCACCTTCTCCGCGTAACTTTATTTCCACTTTTGGATTATTAACACAAATTTTAATTAATTTTCCAACATACGATGCTGATTCTTTAGATTTAATATAAACAGAATCTTTAGAAATGTAATCAAAAATTTGTCATACAAATTGTAGTTGACACTCTTCCTTTATATATCCATCAAATGGTTGTATAAGTTAATAACATTTATTGTCCAGGTCAAATTTCACTTTCAAAAGTTAACGCACCTAATTATTTCGCAACAACTTGTCACATCAGCAAAATTATAACAGTTGCGAAATATTAAAATCATATTTTCCCACATCGGCAAATCACGTTGCAATAACATGTGAATGCAAGTAAGAATATTTGGATAATCAAAAACTTAATTATTTTATGTTAATTCTAATTTGGTAGTCAATAAAGAAAGACGGTTTAATTTTAAATTAATTAATCTTTTTATTTAATAAAACATTTTCAGATAACAAAATTTACAAAAAATTTTAAATTAAAATTTATTTTTTTATCAATCCCGGAGTAGCAAATTCTTAACTGGCGCCCGCGAAGGGACCATTAGATTTAACGGTGTAGTGTAAAAGGGTAAACCAAAAACAAAACAATATGAAAAAAACATTTAGTGAAAATTTGAAATTGAACAGTAAAAATCATTTAGTGAACAATTAATTTGAAATCGAGCAGTTAATTAAAAGAAAGGAAAAATTTTAATAAACTCTTAAAATAAAAAAAAATAAAAAAAACATTAACTTAAATAAAAATTATATTGCTACAAAGCAAAAGAAATTAATAAATAATAAGACAAATCTACGAATAATTGTACAAAATAATTGTAAAGAAAAAAAAAACTTTTTCTACTAACATTACTAACAACACTAACAATAGTAATAATTAACAAAGTAATAAAATTTTTTGCAATTTTAATTTTATAATAAAGACAGGTGAGCACTTGGTCCAAGCACTACACCTTAAATCGCGCAGGAAGTAGGATAAAAATTCTATCGGAAATCTTACCAGCAAAAAGGGCTAGGAAACGAGGCCCCTTAGTAGCTCCCCAAAGGGAACAAAAAGGAACTGCACTACGGTGTGCTTGAAACAAAGATCACCAGAAGTACGTGTCAGCAGCCGCCTAATTCGTTGGTACGTTGGTATCAAAGACTGCAAATGGTTTCCTACAGTTTGTCACTCCGAGGAATCATCTTCAAGTAAGCAACATTTTACTTTCTCATCGATTGATATTTAAAACAAAAACTTCAAGCATTTGTGAGAGAAAAAAAAAGAAAAAAATAGTAACAAAAATTTTAAGAAATAAAAATAATTTTTTATAAAAGAAAAATTGAAAAAAATTTTTTATATGATGAAAATTATACTAATGTGAAGAAAAATTAAAATTATATTAAAAATAAAATTATATTAAAAGAAAAAATAATAATATAGAAAAATAAGTGAGTGAGGCTGCTTTGGGCACAGAATTGCAAAACTTCCAATATCAAAAAATAAAGTTTTTTTTATTAATATAATCATAGTTGATTCATTGGTCAACAAGTATCTCTATATAAAGAGAGAAAAGTGTGAAAATCAACCTTCATTACATACGTTACATACGTCAACAAGTATCTCTATATAAAGAAAGAAAAGTGTGAAAATCAACCTTCATTATATAAATTTTACAAAAGGTAAAGAAAAATAACAAAAATTAAAAATAAAAGAAAAATATAAGAATCAAAAATAAAATTTTAAACATTGAAAATTGTAATTAAAAAATAAAAATAACGATCGTTTCATTAAATAATAAATTTTTTTTTAACAGATCTGATAATTTTAAGAAATTTTTTTTATTAAAATTTTTATTATAAGGTAACATTTAAATAGAAATAAATTGTAAAAATTATAAAACAAAATGTTAAAATAGAATAAAATAGAAATAAAATAAGAAATAAAATTTATTAAAAAAAAAATTCCATATGCTTGAAGTTTACCACGAATTTAATTATATTATTACTACATATTACTTTTTAAATAAGATACTTTAAATAAATTTTATCATATTTATGTTAAAAAAAAATAAAATATTATAATTTAAATTCTTAAATAACTAAATTTTTTAACAAATTAAGAAATTATTTTGACTAAATAAATAAAAATTAATAGGAATAAATAAATAAAGATTTCTTAAAGGAATTAAATAAATAAAAGAAAAATTTTGTAATAAAATTATATGACCTTAATTTTCTATTATATTTTTACTAAATTTTATTATATTTATAGACAATAATCATTAGTTGTAAAAGAATAATAAAAAAAAAAAAAAATAATAAAAAAACTTATATTAAAAGAAAAGTAAGTGATAATTATATTTGTAAAACAGGATTAAATAAGTAAATCAAATTTTTAAATCTTTCAAAGAATTAACGTTGGTATTGATCGCTTACTCCATTTTTTTGAAATATTAATCGGATGTTCTAGAAAAAAAGTAATATTCTTGAGTTTCCATAATAACATTTATTTCTCGTTTTTGAATTCAAAAAAACTTTTCTTGATTTCGAAGGACAGAATTAAATAAATTAATTAATAATTATTATTTCGATAAATTAAAATAAATATTAAATAAATATTTAACTGCTTTAACAAAATAAAAAATAAAAATTATTTTAATTATTCTATCGTCTAAATTCGCAAATTTTATTCCTATTTTCTTATTCTCTTATTAAACATTTTTTTTTTCCTTTTTCTTTCTTTTGGTTTTACGTCCTTAAAGAGAATAACTTACCCTTCTTTTTGATTAATTGATTATTAATTTGATCATCATGAGCACGAGCACACAGATTATATTAGGGAAACGCTAAGGAAAATGGTTCAATACGAAACCAGACGTATGTTTAGAGTGGCACACGGGGATACGTACCCTTCTGATGACGAAGAGGTGGATCAAGAAATAAATATAGAGAACGATTTTAATTTAGAAGGTATGGACAAGGTACCCGAAGTAGTTAAAGAAATAGAAAAGTTTTCGGGCGCCAGTTAAGAATTTGCTACTCCGGGATCGATAAAAATATATTTTAATTTAAAATTTTTTTGTAAATTTTGTTATCTGAAAATGTTTTATTAAATAAAAAGATTAATTAATTTAAAATTAAACCGTCTTTCTTTATTGACTACCAAATTAGAATTAACATAAAATAATTAAGTTTTTGATTATCCAAATATTCTTACTTGCATTCACATGTTATTGCAACGTGATTTGCCGATGTGGGAAAATATGATTTTAATATTTCGCAACTGTTATAATTTTGCTGATGTGACAAGTTATTGCGAAATAATTAGATGCGTTAACTTTTGAAAGTGAAATTTGACCTGGACAATAAATGTTATTAACATATATCTTGTATTAGTGTTGGTAAAACAAAAGCTTTCCAATCACAATTAATTTGTTCAGATCTGTATGGAATGTATGTTATACCAGTATAATAATATTTAACTTCCCTACCTCCGATATGAATTGTAATTCTTTTTCCGGATTTTCTCCATATGCATTGGAATAAAATTATTTATATATATTTCAGAAATACCAACTTTTGATTTTGAATCCAAAATTATTTGCTTGTTTAAGTTGTTTAATTATTTGCAAAAGCTGATATTGTATTCTCCACATAATAATTCAATGATGAATCGCTGAGTAAAGTAATGTAAAATTCATCGTTTAGTTGTATGCTGTCCTTGAACTGATTGACTTATTCTTACGAATAGGAAAATTAAGTTCTGTTTGAGTATTACTAATAGATTTTCTTTTTCTGAGACGTTCTCCAGCTGAAAGAGATGACAATGCTTTTGTAAAAATTACTTCTTCCATTTCATCATCGAATACTTCATCAGCTTCTTTTTCGTATACTTCTTCTTCGGGAACAAATTGTATTGCAGCATCTTTATATTCAGGTATGTTTGTTTGAGCCTCTGCATCAATATACAGTAGTTTTGCACGAGTTTGAGTACCTTTTGTTTCTGCAATTTTGTATTGCTTTTCTTTATTACCAGGAAGAACTCTAACGTTATTTCTTATTTTAAATAGATTTTGACGGTATAAATACCATTTTTTTGAGTGTCTCTCAGTTGTTAATTGAACAGTATTTTTTTTATATTTTTATTCAACTCATAGAGTTCAACGTCTGCATTTTGCTTCATTTTTTCATAAATCTTGCGTTTCAATATAAACATTTTGTTAAAGGTTGTATTATTTATTTTAAAAAATTTCCGATTATCCCTGACAGTACTGCACCAGGAATTGGAGCTAAAAATCCACAACGTTAAATATTTCCTGAAATTTTGGTTTAGAGCTTTTTACATGTATATGACGGTTACTGACCTACAATTTGATTGATGAGTTTAATGTAGGTTGGTTAATAGGTTAAAAACTTGTTTTGATTGTTTTAGTTTAGGTTTTAAATTAGGTTGTATGTGTGGGTTGTTAACTTATAAGTCGAAATAGGTGTATAGTGGGAAGTCAAGTGTTAAGCAATTTAAAGTAGGTCGGCCCTTAATAAACAAAATTGTATAACTGCTGTTTAAATACTAGGCTCACATATAAAAGTAGTAAGAAAATTTCTTATATGAAAATAAAAAACAAAAAAAAATTTTTTTTTTTAAATCTACAGAACATCTTTAAAATAGAAAAGAGAAAAAGTTTGCATTTTAAGGAAATGAAAATAAAAAACTTGTTCTTTATAATAGGATGCTTACATAAAAATGTGGTCTCTTCTGAATTGATACATATTTGTGTTTTTCTACTTTAAGAATTTATAGAAGAAAAGAGAAAACGAAAGTCATTAATTAAATGACTGCATGTAAGATATTTTTTATTTTTTAATTAAGAATGTTCAATAAATATGAATAAAAAGAAAAAGGAAAAACAGGAAATCCAAAATATGGAACTGGAAAAAAAAATTAAGGCTTGTTTTGTTGTTGTTAAATAAATACGACTATACAAATCACTAGTTATCTAGGCAAAGCAAAGAATTTATGGTTTTATGATTGTATAGTTGCTGGTGATAAAAAATTACAATATACAAGTAATAACGAGTTTATGTTAAGAATATATTGCGAATTTATTAAGATTCTGAAATGTAATGATCATAAAAGAAATCGAAAGTATAGAACTGAATATACTTAATATATGTAAATAATGTCTACTTTTACATGTAGAATTTTTTTTTGTTTAAATCTTTATTACATTCTTAAAAATTTTAAATTAATATTGTAAAAACAAACAAATATTTTACAATACAAATAAAAATGTACAAATTTGAATGAATACTATTTTGATTTACTTATCAACATGTGTTTTTTTCTGTTATATCCATTCGGTAAAGAACTACCATCTTTATTAAATTTTCATTTTTCCGATTTTGGTTGATATTTTTTTATTTCGGGAATCGTAAGTACATGATGATTTTTATTTCGACGAATATTGTCTGAAATAACGTATGTGTCTGCACTATTCAATGAATTTAAAACTGCTTCCTTTATGCTATTGGAATTAATTTTTAGTGAAGCTTGATAACTAAGAGAGAATCCTTTAACTTTACAAACAGTTATCTCTGTATTATCTTTTGTACAGTAAATTTTGTAGGCGTAGTTCTTGGGACCACCACTTAAAAATTCTGTAATAAAACTCTATACCATAACATTCTAATTCGTCAGTCATGTCTCCTATAAATCCGCCTATTTCCTTCTCGGCTAAAATACAACACTCAATCGGTATCAGCTTCTCTACTCTACTATCTACTAGCTTCTTTAGATAACTGTAAAGTTGAAGACAAGCATGTGTTGTTGTATAAGCAGCGATACTTACGTTGACAGTAGTTAAAGAATTTACTGCTTCTTCTTTATATTTCCAGCTAAGCACTATGTTTCTTTAGTTACTGAAAATATGTGACATACTTCTACAGAGGGGTTTGCTATTAATTTGTAAAGTTTAACAGGTTGATTTATATCGTGATTTATTGTTGATTTTCCCTTTGCCCAAATTTTGACCAGAATGAGTTTAAAATAATCTTAACAAAAGATCTTAAACCAGGGTTATTCACTACTTTATCGTGATTTAATTTAATTTCCTCCTTTTCAAAAAACCTATCAATATATTCTTCCTTTTCTTCTTGACATTTTATTGGCCACCCAGAAGCTGCTTGTTTAATCTTTATAAATTTGTTCATCATTTTAGTGAATAAACCATCAATACCATTGCAATTGTCGTATTTTACTGTTTCGTATTCCCAAACTTCATAAATATTTAAAAGTTTATACCCTTTTTCAATTGCTTTTTTAATTTCATCCCAAGTCCTGCTAATGCTCTTCCATCGTCTGCATGTTCACAGTATTTTCCTTGATATTTTTGTTCACTGCAAATCTTACATAACGGGAACATGAAAGGTATCTTCTCCAACATAAATTTTAGTATGGTTTATGGGAAGTTTCCCTCGTTTGCAAACATATGGGTATAAGGAACATACATCTATGTATTTAATTTTTTCTCCTTGTTTACATTTATAATATGTGTAAGTATTTCATGTTCTTCCATTTAACTTTAACATTTCCAATTAGTTTTACTTTTCCATTAAATGCACATTTCAAATAAATTTTTCTCAAATCTTTTTCCCAAATAAGCCATTGCATGGCAATTTTTGACTGATTATCTACCATCTTATTATCTATATCCTGTTCTTGATATATATCTACCATTTTATTATCTATATTCTTTTCTTGGTATAATACTTATAGTATTCGATTTGAGAAAGTTTCTTCTATATACAAGATTACAGGCGGAAGCTATTGTTCTTGCTTCTAAAAACAGTTCCACATTACATTCTTCTATAAATAATTTTCTGAAAACCAGACATGCTTTAGTTAGAATTTCAACATCATTTATACAGTATTCTAAAATATCTTTCTCCATATTAAATTCTGAATTTCTATTTTGTTCATACCACTTTAAAAATTCATTACGCTCATCTGCTTTCATTGTATTAGAGTTATAGTATTTAATTTCTGGAAGTGAGCCAATGTAATTTTCATTTTCCAATTTATTAAATAGTTGTGGAAAATAACCCTTTTTCAAATTAATATATATATTAAAAGCTTTTGGTAATTTTGCCCAGGCCATAGGAAAGTAGTCCATAGAATCAATAAATTTTATATTATCAATTATCATAACAATAATTTGTGTACCTCGCATAATTAACTTTGATTCAAGAACAGCTGTTTTATTGAGTATATAATTCAGAATAAACTGATGATCAAACGCCTGTCCATTATGAGCAATTATGACAATCTTTTTGAATTCCTTTTTTAATTTATATAAATTCCATGAAATCCTCCATCACATTTTTCGTTTTAAAAATTCTTTCTCTTAATGTGCATTTTTCACAGAAGTATAGAGAATCAATGTTTATACAATGCTTAAAGCATCTCAGTTGAGTCACACACAAACTGGTAGAGTTATTTGTAGAGTTTATTTCTTCTTGTCTTGTTTCTAAATCATAAAATACAAAATGCAGTTTTCAAAATTTTTAAATTTACTTCTGTTTTGCTCCGCTGAATAAAGCATTTATGGTTTTCAGGAACATGATTATCACAAATTAACAAGAACCGTTAATGACTCTGTTCTGTTGACAAAAGTTCTGAGTTCTGTTGACAAAATATGTGTAGCTCAAGATCAAATTTGTGTTCGAACCTTGACCTTCCACTACTACCTTTTAACTAAAATTTTTTAATATTAATTATATAGCTGAAGTACACAAGATTGTGAAAAATTTAAATTTCCAAATAAGTTTGTAAAACATATTAAAAATCAGATTGTCGTTTTCTATATGATTATCTTTTTGAAATGCATTCAAAAAAGTTTTCATACTTAAACCAAAACATCTATACCAGCCATAAACGCAACATTATTGCCCACATACATCTGAAAGAATACCCTGTATCTGCCTATTATTAAAAACTATGCACTGATTTTTCAAGAATTTCAAAATTTCCGGTTTATCTGGAACTCCACCATACGAATCAAAATATTCTGTGCAACCATGCTTTGAAATACAAAGAGCAAACCAATGTGTTCCTGGATCTTTTATCTTGTCAGTGTTTACAATTAAAAAAGTAGGTTTTTCTATTATTTTTAGAATTTTGTCTAAAGCAAAAACTCCCTACGCTACTTATTTTATTAATGTAGTTCATTAAAAACTTTTTTTATTTTTTTTTTTTTATAAATAAAATCAAATTTTTCTAGTACTTGTCTTAATTCTTTATTAATCAAGGTTTCTTTATCAAGGTTTAGAGATGAGAAAATTCTTCATAATGTAACTTTTCCTTGCTTATTTGCATAACGATTCATATAATCGCGTTATAGAGCGTAAAACAAGAACTCATTTATCTGTTCTCATCCACAATGAGGGCCTGCCATCTAATTTCAAAGATTTGTATAATACTTACCTTAGATACCACAAAGATATAGGCTTCACAACAAAAGAGGTTGAAGAGGACCTTAAGGCTTATCGTAGTCATTGCGACAGTAATTACTACAATCACCTAAATCAATCTCGTGAGAACTACAAACAGTTTTTTCGTTCGAACTGCAAGTAAATATGCAAATCCCATCTCTTTATCTAACTCGATAAATAAAATAAAAAGCTGTCAAAATACTAACCAGATAAATAACATTAAAATTTTTTATCATAGCTGTAGTGGTATGAGAGGAAAGCTTAAAAAACTTTATATTGATGCTAAGTCATGCAATTTTAATGTAATAGTTCTAACTGAAACATGGCTTAATGAACCGTTTAGAAAAGAAGAGATTCTTGAAGGTAATTGGTCCATTTACAGGAGCGATCGTAATTATCAGTTTACTAATAGTTCGGGAGGTGGTGGTGTATTATTTGCCGTAGCTAATAACTTACCTAGTGCACCTGTAATTACTAGTACTTTTCAATCATTTGAACACCAATTTATTAAAATTAATTTAGGTACGAGTAACTTATACCTAGGTGTTGTTTATTTCCCTCCGAACTCTGACAATTCCTCTTATTCTGAATTTTATAGTGTATATCATAATATCATTTTAAATATGCATGAAGAGGACTCAATTCTCGTCTTTGGCGATTTCAATCGCCTGGCTCTTTCTTTTGTTTTTGATGATTCTGACGATTTGCTATTACCAATTAACTTCCAGGATGAGATTGATTTCGGTCTTATTAGTGAGTTTTATGGCAATGATTTACAGCAGTTTATTAGTTATCCCAACAACAAAAATAAATAGTTAGATCTTGCATTTTCAAATGCATATGGTAGAGTGGTGGTAAAGGTCGCTGATGATGCAGATAATCTTTTTACTAACACTAATCATCATAACGCAATCATCTTTGAGTTATCTACTTTCATTCCACTCTCGAGCAAAACTTTCAATAATGAAATTGTAAATGATTTCCGTAATGCTGACTACCAAAGCATTAATTATGCTTTATTTATTTATTTATTTATTTCATTACAAGGTTAGATCAAGCAGGTTACAAAATCAAAATATTACTTAAAATTAATATTAACAATATAAAGAGAAAAAAAAATAAAATAAAATAAAAACTACAATTAAAGATTATTAATTAAATTTGAATTAACAAACTAGAAATAAAGAAATTGTATTAACAAAACAAAACAATAAATTTTTAATGAAGATAATTTGCTTATTCTAGAAAATTGGTAAATAACAGAATATTAAATTATTAAATATTATAAGCTTTAGTTGACTTGATAATCAAAATAAACCTTAGGTTATGAACTTCAATTAAAAATAAAAAAATTAATGACACGAATATAGACAGTTCTTTAAAGAATCTTTTGTTAATAAGAAATCAATATGGGATTTATATTTATTACATAAACACATCATTCTATTGATCGGTTCATGTTCACCATAATTGGTTCGGTGAAATTGTAAATTGAAAATATTAGCAGATCTTAACCTGGAATTGGAACAAAAACTTAAATTGTCATGTAATTGGGATGACAAAATATTTCCATTAATCAGATCACTTAGGAATATGATATCAGCAACTTCACGCCGTTTTTCCAAGGTGTAGAGATGAATCAAATTTAATCTATGTTCATAAGGAGGTAAAATTAAAGGATTAGACCAAGGTAGATGACGAAGAGTAAATCTAAGAAAATTTTTTTGAACAGATTCTAACCTTTTTATATGGGTTTGGTAAAATGGATTTCAAACTTGGCTGGCATATTCAAGGTTAGGCCTAACTAAGCAAATGGAGAGAGATTTAAGAACATGAAGATCATTAAAGTACTAAATATATTGAGGATGCCATCTGATCCAGGGATAAAATTATCATCTAATTTACTAATATAATTTAAAATCACATTAGCATCAATATTAATAAAGCCTAAAGTAGTTGTTGTGAAAAAGTCTAAATGAGAAAATTCTGTTTGATTTATGGGAAAAGCTGATACAGGATAGCTAGCTGAAAAAAAGTCACGGAAAAACTCAGCAATAATTTTAGGATCACTACTAGTTTTATTATTATACTTCATCAAAACTGGATATTCATCGCTTTTTCTTTTAGAATTTACAAATTTCCAAAATATTTTAGAATTAGCTTTAATATTGGAAGACATATTTTGAACATAATTTGAATAAAGTTTATCAGACATGTATTTAAAATAATCAAACAAGTAACAGAAATTTATATAATCTATTACTTTTTATAAATTTACGCCAGGCTATATTTTTTTTGTTTCTTAATTTCATGAGATGTTTAGTATACCATGGCGGACTTGTTGAATTTTTTCTGTCAACGACCAATGGAACAAAACGTAATATTGAGGAAAAAAGAATTTCATAAAAAGTGTTGACTGACTCATTGAGATGAGAAGAAGAAAAACATGAGAAATCATAAGAACATAGATAATTATTAATACCTTCAAAGTTCGATTTATGAAAATTAAAAGAGTAAGAACAAGTTACATCAATATTTGTAAGTGAGGAAGAATAGAAAGAAAAACAAATTGGCGGATGATATAGATCAATTTTTATCAGTTCCAATGGACAATCAAATGTAACTAAATTATACCAGTTGGTTGTAAAAACAAGATCTAACTGATTTCTAAGAAAATTACATAAAGAGGATACCTGTTGAAAGTTAAGGGAGTTTAAATAGTCGATAAGCAAGCATTCACAATTATTTAAAAGTTCCGTTGGAATTAGGTAAGGTTCTTCATCATGAGCAATCCATGTAATATTCGGCAAATTAAAATCCCTACAAAGAATTATTTCATCATCAGGATCTAAATTACCAGAAATAGAATCTATTTACATTAAATATTTGGAAAAGAGTTTCATACTTGAAGCGGGAGGAATATAGCAATTAATAATGATAAGATGTTTTGTTTATTGTTTGATTTTAATAGCAATAATTTCAATAATATCATCCGAATCAATCAATGGTAAAGTTAATTCACAAGAACAGAAGGTATTTTTGATAGCTATTAGCACCCCACCACCTTTAGGAATATTGTCGGAAATAAGAGAACCATGTCTATCTTTTCTGTAAACAGCATAGGTAGAAGGAAAGAGTTCAAGATTATTAATTGACGAATGAAGCCATGTTTCAGTTAAAATAAAAATGCCGAAATCGAGGAGTAATGAATTAGAAAAAATAATTTTTGTTTTAGTTCGTAACCCTCTTACATTTTGATAATACATGGAAAATTTATGAGAACATTTTGAAGGTATTTTGAAAGAAGAATTAATATTGGTTACATTAACTAGACTTTTTCTCACTTGGTAAGGAACGAAAGTACTTATCATGGTTTTACCCTTTGAAGGTAGTTAATTTACCCTCTTTACCCTCTTACCCTTTACCCTTTACCTCTTTACCCTCTTTACCCTCTTTACCCTCTTACCCTTTGAAGGTAGTTAATTCTATTAGAAGAAATATGAGAAGCATAGGACTCAAGGTCAGATAAAGCTAATTGGGGTGAAATATTGAAAGTTTCAAAATATCTCACGAAAATGTGACGAAGTTCCTTGACTTCCTGGTAACTGGTAATCCTTCTTGTTGGATAGCAATTTTTAATGTGTTGGTTTTACTACCAATGCATACAGAGTTAGGTTTATCGTGCAAATAAGCCAAATAAAGTCTAACATTTTCAAAAATTTTATTGTCTCTCAGTCTAGCTAAAACATATCTACTATTTTTATTATCTTCTAGAGATTTTTGAGTAACTTTTACGACAGGAGGTAACAGGGGATCTAAAACAGGCGAAACTGAAGCAATATCGCTTTTTAAATTAGTGAAGAGGAGAGTACATCTTTATTAACTTCATCAGAAATATTAGAGTTTAAGACAGAAGAAGAAATATTAACCATGGAAGAGTTTAAACCAGACTCAGAATGATTTTTTTTTGTATTTTTGTTAAGATTACTCGTATTAGTCTGCCTTGGTTTACTATAAGGTTTTATAGTTTCACCTTGAACAAAGTTTTGATATTTAGTAAAAGCATTTGATAAAGATCGTTTAAATTTAGACAGTTTATGTTTTAAATAAGAATCGCTAATTTCGTTATTGTTTGGAACTTTAATAGGATTAGTGTAATTAAATGAAGGAGAAGAGATGTTTAGATGTTTATTAGTATTAAAAATAGGGTGAGAGTGAGAGTTAGAGTGTGAGCAAGAATTAGAAATAGATTTAGGATAATTGTTAAAATTAGAAGGAGCGACAACATGTATATCTAGAAGACTCTTGATATGAGTAGAGTTGTTAATAAAAGAAGATTCATGAGACTTCGAACAACTGTCTATGAGTGTGTCATTCTGTGAGAAATTGTTTACTAAAATTTTGTTTTTTCTTTTGATTTTATTATATAGTATAGTTTGTTCATTAACCTTAGGCTTACTTACTGGAAGAATAATATTTCTGAGTTTACTCCACTTAGTAAAGTTGTTAGGATGTTTCAATATTTCCATGCAAGAAGCCGGGCCGGATAGTAGAAAACAGAGATATTTTAAATTCTTCTTTCTTATTCGTTTAGGTGTAACAATCGAGCAAGAAACTGTATCGATATTGAATTCCTTTCTTAAAAAGCTTAGCACACCATTAACATTGAAGGAACAAGGAACACCTTTGATGACCAATGATTTGTTCGTATTTTTGGATATGGTTGAATATTGATTTGATTGTTTTAATTTACCAATTCTGCAATTCCAATCCTCTTCCGTCCACTGAACTCCAAATTTATGAACAGTTATGGGGTCAGTTTGAACGGCTTTATGATCCGACAAAACATTTTAAATACGTGTCGGTGGAGTATTACTACTAATGGGTGAAATTAAAGTATTTTGGCCCTTGAACTCTTCCAAAAGTTCAGATAACATAGAATACGACGAACTTAAAATATTATTATATAGTGATTCGAGATTAGAAATTAGCTTGTGGTGATGAGCTGACAGTATACTATTCAAACTATCTAAATCTAAAAACGGTTGCTGACGACTAGAACCGGCTTCGATGACATCTTTTAAGTTTCTTTCCAAGCTACTTATTTGAACTGAAATTAATTTTAACAGTTCCTGCTTGAAACAGGAGTAGGGATTATCAAAGTCACTATTCAGAGTAAATTTTTTTGTAGAAAGATCATTACAAAGTGCATCAAATGATTTGGCCATATCTTGAAATGCGTTGGTATTGGCACTAATTGTTTGACTAGTCTTGGCTAATAGGCCCGATTTAGCACTATCAAGACTAGAAAATAAATTGTGTATGTTATCAAACAAAGTTCTTAACAGCCCCTCGTAGTTCTGGCAATCCTCACATATGAAATAGGAGTCGAGAGTCTTGTGATACCAATCTCTACTTAAGCCCATGTATACACCATGGAGTTTTCTTTTACAAAAAGCTTTACAGATTACAAATTTAATTTTTTTATCATTAATAAAACAATTTTCGAGATTGCATTTGTAATCCATGGCTTATAAATTTTTAAGTAATATTTTATAAAATGAAAACAAAAGTTTAAAGTTACTTGATATAAATAAGTTTAAAATATGTACTAATATGTTTTATACTTTTTTTAAAAAAGAAAAAGATTTTTTTTTTTTTTGTTTATAATTTTAATTAAACTTATTAATTACGTTTAAGCAAAAAAAAAAATTTTAAAAGAGTATGATTTCAATTGTTATTATTTTGTTTTTATTTATTGTTGTTATTTTTATTTTTATTAATATCAATTAAAGTTAATTATATGTGGCGATTATATATTTAGTAAAAATGCAAACACTGCGAAATGAATTAACACACTTTGAATAACTGAATTTGTAAAAAAAAAGGAAAAAAATTAAATTTAATAATAATAAGTAAGAACTTTTAATAAGAACTAATTAACTTGAGGTTAGAGAAAGAACTCTAACTAATTGAATTTATCATCTACTAAATGGGACGAACTGTTAGCACAACAGGATATCAACTCAATAATTTCTATCTTTTATTTAAAAATTTTTGAAATTATAAATGTTTTTGTACCTAAAATCCGTAAGAAAAACAAAACAACGGAACCATGGTTAGATAGAGAACTTAGGACTTTGTGTAACCAGCGCAATAAAATATACAAGAAAATTAAACACACAATAGCACCAAACGATAGCTTATTGAATTCGTACAAACTGCTTGCAAATGAATTCAAACTGAAAGCTCATACAGCCTATGAAAACTATGTCATTAGTATAGGTAACAAATTAATTAGTGATCCCAAAAAATTTTTCGAATTTGTCAACATTAAACGAAAAATATTCGGCTACCCTAATTCAATGTCCAAGGACAGTACTTTTTCCTCTTGCCCGAAAACAATTTGTAACTTTTTTTCTGACAGTTTTCAAAAAGTTTATCGTCCAAAAGAACAATTTTATATCTCTGCTATTTCTTTACCTAATAGCTCGAATTTGTTAATTACAGATCTGTATCTTTCCGAAAGGGACTTTTATGAAGCTATTATGAGCCTTGACACAAAGAAGGGTGCGGGACCTGACCTAATCCTTCCACTCTTCTTTCTTCTACTCCTCTTCATTTCATTTTAAATAAATCGCTTTCGAATGGTGTTTTTCCACATGTGTGGAAATCCTCTCATTTAACTCCCATCTACAAAAAAGGTGAACGATCATCAGTAGAAAACTATTGAGGTATAGCCATTTTATTGACTATTCCAAAATTATACAAAAAAATTGTTGTACTCCTGTAATAAATGCCAAACTTAACGAACAACAACACTTATAACCATGAAGTGACCATATAACTTACCATATAACTTACGAACAACGAACCTTATGTTATACACCTCTGAAATCCTGAATAAAATGGAGAAAGGATATCAAATTGATGCAATTTACACTGATTTTAACAAAGCATTGGATCGTGCAGATCATTACACTTTGCTAAACAAACTTACAACTTTTGGTATATCGGGTTCTTTTCTTGCATGGCTTAACTCTTATTTATCAGAAAGGACACAAATCGTTAAATATCAAGGTATATTGTTCAATATAATCGAGGTTACTTCCAAGTTACTTGAGGTGTACCGAGGTTACTTGAGGTGTACCTCAAGGTAGCCATTTAGGCCCACTTTTATTCAATATATTTATCTCCGATCTTTCAGAATATTTGGGTGCCATACCGCACATAGCCTTTTCTGACGACCTAAAAATATATCAAGTCGTAAATGACAGTTCTGATGCAGCTTTACTTCAATCAAGCTTATCATCATTATATGATTGGTGTATACCCAATAAATTAGAGCTCAATATACTGGAATGCAAGATGATCAGTTTTACCCGTAAACGTTCTTCTTTACTGTATGACAGAATAGATAATCTAATACTTGGAAGGGTTTTTAGTATTACTGATCTTGGAATTCTACTTGATAATAAACTTACCTTTAATCTGAACTATGATCACTTAATTTCAAGAGCAAATAAAATGTTAGGTTTCATTAAGAGAAGAGCTGAAGAATTTAGTGACTTAGCTGTGACAAAAACACTATATTGTTCGCTAGTTCGTTCTATATTAGAATACGGTAGCATTATATGGGATCCAGCTTTTTAGATGCATTCTAACAAAATTGAATCAGTTCAAAAACGTTTCTTCTATTTGCATTAAGAAACCAATATAACCCTTCAGACTTTTTAAATCTTCCTAGCTACACAACAAGACTTAAATTCTTAAACGTGCTCCCCTTGTCCTCACGTAGACAAATTTTTTCATCATGTGTTACTTTTGACATTCTATTCTATTCTAATAATAACATTGCTATACAATCTCTTAATTACAAATTTAGACTTAATGATAGAGTTAGACAAACAAGATACACGAAATTTTTAGTGGAATATAAACACAGTACAGAATACGGAAGAAATGAACCGATAAACAGATGTTGTATTACATTCAATAAAATCATTTATCTCTATTCTTCAACAATTTCCAGAAATACCTTCAAAAACACTTTACACCAACACTTTTTCAATTTACTGACCTCAGACAATTAATTCTAACCAATTCATAAATATACTTTTCATAAATTTATTCAAATGTATAATTTTGTTTTTTTTTTGTATTAATTTTCACAAAAAGTTTTTGTAATTTAATTTCACAATTATGTTCGTACATTCATAATTCTACATTAAGTATTTAAAGCATATTTTGATTATGTCATCATGTTTTATTTTTATTTTTCTTTCCTTTTTAGTAGTACTGTTTATTGTTTACATACTTACATATCATTAAGAATTATAAAATTTACTTAAGAATTTAAGTTTTTATGTAGGTAATCAAATTTTGTATTGTATAACTTTTATTTTTTAAGTCTGAAATATATTTTTAATATATTATGTACATAATAATTAGTCATTAAGAATTGCTGTATTTTCAATATCAATGTTATAATTTCTGTTATTTTTAGTCTTTTTGTTTTCTTTTTAAATATGTATATACCTTGTTTTGGTAATTAAAATAAAATAAAAATAAAATAAAAATAAAATAAAATAAAAATAATTTTATCATTATGTACAGTTCCGAAAGAGTAATTTTTAAAATTTTCATTTATAATTTCGTTGGTTGGAAATTTGTATGTAAAATCTTTTACAAATTTTTTACAAGGTTCTTTAATTCCAACTAAACAAATATCTTTTACAAATAAAGTATTTTGCATCCACAAGTGCACATGACGATAACATCTTGTTGAATATTCAAATATATGTTTCAGTATTCTATTTATAGATTTGTAAATATATATCGGTTCTTATCAATTTGCATGCTTGCATCAAATTCTCCCTAAACAATAGCAGTTAGTGTAGATGTAAGTGGTTTTGATAGCCTTGCCTCAATTCTAACTGTACCGTGGTTTAGTAAACCTTGACAGACTTCATTTTCAGATACATGTTGAGTTAATTCAAAAGCTAGTATAAAAAATCCATTCCTAAACATAGACTTTGTTATCTGATGACCTTTATCATTGTGGTAAATTCCAGTTCCTGAAAAAAGTGTACTGTATGCTCTAGTACAGCAATTATTTTCTAAAAAACTGGTTGCAATTGCTGAACTAGTTATTTGACCACCATTTATGTTTAACACAAATTGTGAAATATCAAAATGTTTAAAATTGTATGGGTTTTTTGATCTTTTTCCAGAGTAACCCACATTTTCTGTCATACAAAAAATTATTGTGTTTGGCAAATGTCCAATAAAAACATTATCAAGTGATATTGATGAGCTGTTCATTGGAATTGTAAAACTTTTTACTTCAACGCGTTTATAATTATATATAGCATATATAGCAGTTCCTTTCAAACCATTAACAAGTTAAGTAACGTGTCATTGTAAAACGCGCATTTTTATTTTAATTTTTTAAATTCGTTTAATTTTTTTTTTACTTTACGAACAATAATCAAATACAAAAGATTTTAACTTTACATATTTTTACCATAATATAAAAGTGCTGACTTTTATATTATTTTGTTTGCGAAAGTTGCTTAGATTTAAACCAGCCTATTCATATTCTTAAAGATGAGTTGATGGTTTACTTAAATGATATAAAAAGCGACTGCCAAGGTTGCACGGCCAAAGCAGTGGATGCTCTAAAAAGTAATTCGGTATGCTTTAACGATATGGCCAAAAGCTGCGATAGCTTTAACCAGGCATTATGCAGTTTTCTTTCTTACCGAAAAAAATATTTAAAGAATACATTAAAAGATCTGGTTAATGATATGAAAAATTAACTTCTTTCGGTAACATCAAAAGAGCTGGTTGGCATTCGAGAAGTAGTTGAACTTATGAAGGACGATTTAAATCGCATGAACTTATCCCTTCACGCTATGGGTTCGGAGAAACAATTACCTAATCATAGCCAGAAGGAAACTCAATGCGATGTGAGTGAGTTAATTAAACAACAGTTTGATAAATTAAATAAACCATCCATAGTTTATAAAGACGTATTTATTCAAACTGACAATATCACACCTAGCACAAAGGCAAAGAGCAAAAAAAATAAAGCAAAACCTGGAGTTAAGGCTACAATAGTCCCAGTGGCTACAAAAAAGCCTTCTTTTTCTCTTTGCATTTCAAGGTTAAATTGCAAAACTACAGAAAAAAGCCTTGAGTGCTATATTAAACAAAAATTTAAATGTGATATTGCAATATGTAAAAAGGTAACTCCCAAAAACATCCGAAATACTTGTCGTTTAAGGTGCACGTTCCTGAAAACATTATCATGAAGGTGAAAAATCTTAAATTTTGGGATAAGGGAACCACAATTACAAAATTCCGGGATATTAGAGGTAAAGATGCGAAAAGCAAATTAGATAATGAGTTAAATATTAATGATAATAGTAATAAAAAATATAATATTATAAGTAATAAAATTAATAAAAATAAAAATGGAAGTAATAATAATAATAATGATAAAAATAGGAATAATAATAATAAAAGTATAAATATTTCTCGTAATAATATAAAATTAATATCTAAAAATAATAAAATTGTTTCTGATAATAGTAATTCTAATTCTAGCATTAACGTTAATAATTTAACTGTTCATCCTAATAATAGTTCAACCGTTAACAAGTCATTAAACTCTAGCACAACAGACACAAATAATTCCTTAATCATAGTAAACACTAACTCAAACACTTACACTACTTCAAACATAAATCAGAACAACAAATCTCATAACCACAATACTATTCAGAACAATAATAACAATATAAACGCTTTTAATACTGCATCACTAACTAAAGATCCTGAAATTACCAATTCTAATTGTATTTCGATAACTGAACCTCCTCCTTCTTCCTCAACTTCACCAAATGTTCCTTCTACTTCTAATTTCATAAACTTTGTTCAAGGTGAAACTCTTCAACCTTCAATTATTAACCCGCTTTTACCACCATAACAAGAATGACACAACAATCTCTTGCCAACAACGACTATACAGTCGCTCTTTCTAGGCTAAGAGAAGATAAAGTCTATAACATGGTCAGATTATATTTGTCATACTTGTTTGATGATAAATATAATACTGTGTTGGAAGGTAAGACCAGAACAAGTATAAAAGTTTTAATTGATAACGAAGGTTTACCAACCGAATACAAAGAATTATATAAATTATATATAAAATTTCACGAAACTAAAGGTATATCTTCCAAAGATGTAAAGGCATATCGCCGACTTAAAGGCATATCGCAGTCATTGTAATAGTAATTATTACAATCACTTACAAGTTTCGAATGATAATTATAATAAATTTTTTTGTGCCAACAAATGATTTAAATAAGATCTTTACATCTTTGATAGATTCTTCAATTTTGATAAATTTATCAATATATTATCAAAATGTCAGAGGTCTTAGAACAAAAACAAGTCAAGTTTTACTTAATTCAATAAGTTTAAATTTTGACGTATTTGCATTAACTGAAACTTGGCTAAATTCTTCTATTAACAATCTTGAGCTTTTCGATAGCTCATATTCTGTTTTTAGAAAAGATAGATATGCTGAACCTAATATATCTAATAGTTACACTCCTAAAGGGGGAGATGTATTGATTGCCGTCAAAAACTCTTTTAATGCAAATGAAATTCCTATTTCTAACGCAGACGGTCTTGAAATAATAAGTGTGAATATAAAAAATATTGTTAACATATACATTCCACCTTCTTCGAATTTAAATATTTATATTGCTCTTTTAAATGTAATAGATTCGATTTTCTGTAATTCAGGTCCTAATGATGAGCTAATTTTATGTGGAGATTTTAATCTCCCTCATATTACATGGATTAATCATGACGAAGAATCTTTTTTGATTCCGGATTTTTCGGTGAGTGAAACTGATTCGCAATTTATTGATGGATTAAATACCAACAATTTACAACAGGTTTCCCACCATCGTAATTTTAAAGATAAGCAATGGATTTAATATTTACCTCTGATTGGTATAATATCACTTTCTGTGATTCGGTGTTATCGCTTGTTGCGTTAGACCCTTATCACCCTTCAATAAGTTTTACCTATTGTTTAACTAATTCCGTAAATCTTGAAACAGCATATTCTTATAGTTTTAATTTCAATAAAACCAACCAATTATAGTTTTAATTTTAATAATCAAATGACAATTAGGTTTAATGAAATTATGTTCGAAGGTTTTACTCAATTCGTTCCTACTTCAAAAAAAAGATCTTCCCAATCTGGCCCACCATGGTTCACAAAGGAGCTTAGATCTCTCAGAAATAAGAAAAACAAAGCCTGGCGTAAATATCTCAAATCAAAAGATATTAATGACTATAACAATTTTGTCATATTTTTTGATAATTTTAAAACGTCATCCGATATTCTTTACAATAATTATATTAATCAAATGTCAAGTAAACCAAAATCTGATCCGAAAAAATTTTGGAAATTCATAAATTCTAAACGTAATTGTGATGATTACCCTACATTTATGAATTTTAATTCTCTTTCAAGTAATGATCCTTTAGTTATTTCAAAATATTTTCGTGAGTTTTTCAGCACTTCATATAGTGATTCTTCCTTTTCGCCAAATGAAAATTATTTCTCCTTTATGGACAGTTGTCAAAAAACGTCTCTTAATGACATAAATATAAATGAAGAAATAGTTTCCAAATATCTAAATAAACTCGGTGATAATACTTTTCCCGGCCCTGATGGTATACCGGAAATAATTCTGAGCAAGAGTTCTAACATTCTCACCACGCCTTTAACATTACTCTTCAAAAACTCATTAAATACCGGACTTTTTCCTCGTTTTTGGAAAATGTCTTATATCAGACCAATTCACAAAAAGAATGCTAAAAATGAAATTACTAACTATCGTCCCATAGCCAAATTATCTTCTATTCCAAAATTATTTGAACTAATTATAACGGATTCAATTTATAATCACTGTTCTAATCTTTTAATTAATAACCAACATGGTTTTGTAAAACAAAAATCTACTGTGACAAACCTAGTTGAAACAACGTCCCTCCTCCTCAATAACATGGAAGAAGGTTTTCAAACAGATGTTGTTTATACTGATTTTAGTAAAGCATTTGATCTTTTGCCACATAGTATTATATTACTAAAACTAAAAAATATGGCTTTCCATAGTTTTTCCTAAAGTGGGTATATTCTTATTTGTGTGATCGCTCTTATAGTGTTATATTCAAAAATGTGATTTCAGAACCATTCGTGGCAAATTCCGGTATTCCACAAGGTAGCCACCTTGGTCCTTTACTTTTTATTTTATCTGTAAATGATGTTACTCCTATCATTTCTAATTGTGAGCTTCAAGTTTACGCTGATGATATGAAAATCTTGAAAAATATTACATCTAATAAGGACGCCGTCAGAACCTTCAAAACTTTAACAATTGGTGCGTTAATAATTGTCTACTACTTAATGTAAATAAATGTGCACTGTTATCTTATACACGTCGTTCTAGTCCTATTTATTTCAACTATAACTTAGATGGTATTAGTTTACCTAAAGTTACCTCAATAAAAGACTTAGGTGTGTTTTGATTCCCAACTTAGGTTTAAAATTCATTATAATAATATTATAAATAAAGCTATTTCATTATTGGGGTTTGTTAAACGTTCTTCTAAGGAATTTTCAGATCCCTATGTTCTTAAATCGTTGTACACTTGTCTTGTAAGACCGAACTTGGAATATGCTAGTCAGGTTTGGTCTCCATTTTACATGGTACACATTGATAGGATCGAGGCAGTACAGAAAAACTTTCTTAGATTTGCCTTACGCCACTTGCCATGGTCAAATCCTATTTTTTTGCCACCATATGAACAAAGGCTAAAGTTAATTGATTTGTGTACTTTAAGTTTTAGACGTGAGGTTTCTGATGTTATTTTCATTACAGAGATTGTCAAGGGTTATGTTAAATCTACTTTAATTTCTAGTAAAATTAATATTAGAAATCTTCAACGCCTTCGCTCTTGCAATTTGTTTAAAACCTATAATCATAGGACTAATTATGGCAAATTTGAACCTATTAATAGGATGCTTATTATAGGTAAACATAAACTTAACATTGACTTTACACTTTCTAAACATTCCCAAAAACAAAAATTATACAATCGCTATTAATATTAGGATTTTTTTTTGTTTTTGTTTCTTGTTGCACTGTAAAGTATATACCTATGTATATGATTTTAAATTTTAATCTTAGTTCTAAGTTTATTTATACGTAATTTATATGTAATTTTTATTATAACTTTTATTGTATTTAACAATTTATTATTGTTTACTAGTTATTATATATATTATAAATTTTATATAAACTGTTTGTGCTAAGCAGTGTAAATAAATAAATAAATAAATTTCCCAAGAACAGCATTGCGTGCTAACAGCACGCTTGGGTTAACGGTAACATGCCTCATAAATAACTTGGCTTCTATAATTTTTAATTGTGATTCATCAGAATCGTCTGCAAAAAGATAAAAATCTGGTTTTTCAATTTTTAAAACTATACGAATGTCAACGTTATTTATAAATAGAGTAGGTTGATTAAGCATATCTGCGTGTAGTTTACCCATAAGTTCCACTACACTGCTATTATGATACAATTTTATCCATCTCTTTTGATCCATTATTATCAGATTTAGCTATATTTGCTTTATCTAAAATACATCTTGCACATTCTAAATGAGTTGCAGCAGCATCTGTACCAAAATTTAATAATGATTCAATATAAGCTCTATAGTGATAATTTCCATCAGATGGTGTTATATTTTTCCCATTTAATTGAACATTACATTGTTTGAAATGTAAAATGTTATTAACTACACTTGGTTGTATCATCATCATTATATAAATACGCCAGCATTGTTTTTTGGGTCCCTTTTTATAGAAAACCGATTTACATGCTTTATGCATTATTAGAAAGAATGAGGAGAGGAAAAACAAAATATGTTTTTACCTTTTCGATCGGGGTGGTAGCTTACGAAATACAGCTTATCAAAATTTCTTGGCACATATGCATTTTTTTACACGACTTTCTATGTATTTACATATTAATTCTTTTTTTTTTTTCTTTCTTTTTAGTACTTGCTTTTTATTAGTTCATAAATCGTAGTAATATTTTTTGAGGTAGGTACTTATTTATACTTCAGAATGTAAATATGTGTTTGTGTTTGCCTCTCGCATATCTATGATTAGTATTATCTATTTACACTGAGTTATATAGAATGTGAATATGATTATATGAATATGATATGAGGGTGTAAAAATTTTTAAATTGGATTAGATTGGTGGATTTTATTAATATATTTTAATTTTTAAAAATGTTGTTTGGAAGTTTTGTATGAAATGGGTAGCAATTTTTTTTAGTACACTGATAAAAAAAATTTTAAGTTAGAAATTATATTGTTATTATAATAATCTAAATTAATAATAGTTAAAATAAAATTATTATAGATAATAGTTAAATTTAGTTAATTGTCAGACATAATATGTATGTACATATATGTATAATTATTAGGTACTTAGATTAAATTTGCAATAAATTTCAATTTTTGTTTTTTTTTATTGGAATTTTAAGTTTTGTTTTTGATAATTACGTAAATGAAAAGTTTTAGAAGCTCTTTATATATATAATACATATATTTTTATGTTGGTATGTTTTATATTTTGTAAATTTGTTAGCATACATTTTTTGGAGTGTTTTAAATCAAAATTACGGTTTACGAATTTAATTTTTTGTACCTATAGATACAGTGTCTATTTTTTTTAACCACCAAATGCAAATGTATATGCATTTGGTATTTTAACCACCAAATGCATATATGTAACCACATATGTAAGTATGGATGTGATTTTATTTAAACTAAAACGTTTACTCAGAGGCATGTGCGTACCCATTCATAAATTTGACAATATAATTTAAAAAAAAAAAAAAAATCAGAAAATAAAATTTAAAAAAAAAATGGATTCTATTTTGATTTACAATATGTAAAGACGTATATATGCATGTATAATAAGAATAAAAAAAAACTTTTTTCTACTTCTTAATACCTCGAATCATCGAATGTATGTATGTAACCAAACATGGTTACAACATGATTATATAACGTCATCTCATAATATTCATACATTCATATTATGTAAGTATGCGCTTTCGGCTTAAACTTAAATTTCATGCTTAACCAACAACAATAAATTTGAAACGTTTTTATTAAATGTGAATGAATATGTTTGTTTATATATGCATGCATATTATATTTACGTTCAAAACTAATACGGTTCTATTAATAAATAGAAATTTTTAAGTTAAAAAAAATAATTATGTTAGTTGTAGTAGGATAATACATATACGTACATATGCATTTTGTAAAAATTTTAGCGTACAGGAATAATATCAATAACATGAGAGTAGAATTTAGAACTTACAATTTTAGTACTAAACTAATTAATATATATTATATGTTAAGAAAAATTTAAGAGAATGAAATGTATATTAATATATTATTATATATGTACATATATTTAAAAAAATTTAAATATTATGTAATTTTCTATTTTAAAAAGTTCAAATTTTAATCTATGTAGTATTTTATGCAGTTATGCACTTACGGCCAGGGCCCATTAGTATGATTTGTGGTACGTATTATCTATATTATTTTGTCATTGAAAGAGTGGCACAGTACAGTACTAACCAAGTACTAATTTACAAAGTACAACCAGATAACAGACATGACGTGAGACATAGCAATATTAACAATAACAATTTGAAAATTTAAGAGACAGTAAAAAATGTTTGTTCCTTAAATTAAATGTAAATAATTACTTTTTTTTGGTTTATAGGATTTTGCTTATGTATGTTGTATATTGTATTGTGGTCAGTGCCAGTTCAGTGGTAAAATATTCAAAGATGTTGAAAAAGGTTAGTATTACAATTTAGTAAGTATCATAAAATCGATTTCTTTTTGACTGGGTCGAGTGTGAATTTTAAAAATGTTAAAGAATAAGTACCTACATATACATACATACCGTATTTACTGAATAATAGATAAATTTTTGCAATGTATGGGGTGCACATTTGAAAGTTTTAGAATTGAAACATTTTTAAAATAATAAGTCTTATATAAAATGCAAAATTTATGATTTTCAGTTAAGAACTAATAAGTAAATGCGTATACATATATAATAATTTAAAATAATAATAAATTTTTGAGTTGATTTTATAATAAATTTATTTAAGAGAATGAATAATATATAAATATGAATTTATGATTTCAAAAAATTTTAATACGTTTTTTTTAATGCTAAAAAAGATAATTATATTTTCCGTACTGGAACTCTCTGGCTTTTTACTGCGCCATCTTATTGTGCATATAAAAGCGTGCGCCGTAAGTTGTCTACATGAAAATTTTAAAATAATATGTAATTAAAAAAAGTAATTGCAATTATATATATGTGACTCTCTTATTAATATATGTATACTTGGCATAATATGTAGTCCAATTTTAAGGATTTGTTTTAATAATTTAAAAGTTCTCTACATTACTTTACATATTTCTTGACATAATTTTCTTTAAAGTACTTATTTAGTTTAACGTTTTGTTAATAATAATTTACGGTTTGCTAAATTGGTAGTACGGCTGTAACTCCCAATCCATCCCCGAAAAAGAACGAATCCTCGCTTACAAATCACGACCTCAGACAACAACTTTCGGCTTTCGAAAACGGCCAAGATGTACACTATGTAGCTCTATTTTAATCTAGATTTGCTCGATTTTCGAGCAGTGGGCAAATACTAATTATTATTATTACTTCTTCAGATCGTAAAATACTAGACTGAATGGGTTGGGTTTTAAAAATATCCAACTCAGATTTCATACACTCAATCATAATTAATTGAAAATATCTCTTTGTTTCTTTGTGTTATCATCTTTGCGTCGTTTTAACTTAAAATAATAATAATAAAATAACAATACAAGATAAATTAAAACATACATTCTTATTACTATATTAGTAGTTATCCCGTCACTCTATCCTGGGAAAAAATCATGCCATATCACACCACCCACTGACCTACATTTTGATTGATGTGTTTAATGTAGGTTATTCTTGGTTAGTAGGTCAAAAACTAGTTTTGATTGTTTTTGGTATGGGTTGCTTTGCCAGATAGGTAGAAAGTGTGGGTTGTTAACTTATAAGTTCCAAATAGTTTTATAGTAGGAAGTAAAGGTTGTTGATATTGTGTAAGTTGTCTGACAGAGTTAATGAATTGAACAATTGAATTTATGTATCTTGCTTACTATAAGCCAAAAATTTGTTTTGGTTGAGGTTTTAAGTTAGGTTGTATATATGGGTTGTTAACTCCAAATGGTTGCATAGTAGGAAGTCAAGTGTTAAGCAATTTAATGTAGGTCGGCTCTTAATAAACAAAATTGTATAACTGCTGTTTAAATACTAGGCTCACATATAAAAGTAGTAAGATAATTTCTTATATGAAAATAAAAAACAGAAAAAAATTTTTTATTTTTAAATCTACAGAGCATCTTTAAAATTAAAAAGAAAAAAATTTTGCATTTAAAGAAAATGAAAATTAAAAATTGTTCTTTATAATAGGATGCTTAAATAAAAATTGGTTCTCTTCTCAATAGATAGATACATATCTGTGTTTTTCTACTGTAAGAATTTACAGAAGAAAAGAGAAAACGAAAGTCATTAGTTAACTGACTGCATGTCAAGTAAGATATTTTTTTATTTTCTAATTAAAAATGTTCAAAAAATATGAATAAAAAGTTTATGTTCTTTCATTTGAAATTTTCAATTTGAAAATATGGAACTGGTTAAACTAAAGATATACTCTTGATATGCATTAGTGTTTATTGTTTTTTGATTTTGTATGGAATAAAAAATAATTGAAAGATAGGTTAAGTGATTTTGTTATCTATTTTGAAAACATAAGATAAAAATAAAAGACATTTATTTTTATGTTTAAAATCTTTTATTATTATATTTTTATTTAAATCTAAGTTGGAACATTTTTTTACGATGATCAGATGTTAAAATTGCAGAAATAGTGAGACAAACTTTTTCTATACTTCTTTGAAATCTACTTTTATCACTTGCAATGACTTTTCCGTGTTGATGTGTAAGCATACACCCACACATGCATAGCGTGAATTTCTTGTTTAATGTTGAAGTGAACTTTTTCAGTTTTGTTATTTATATTTATATCGTGCAAGTATGAAAATTGAAAGTCTTAATCTAACATTTTTTCCTTTAAAAGATACATATAAACATTATAACAATTTTAATGCAATGGCGGCAAGTTTATATTTAGATGCTCTATTTTAACATTGTCAATGTAATCTTGAAGATAAAGTTTCTTTTGTTCTCCTTTAACATAAATTTTTTCAGCTGACTCTAAATAGTGTTTTAATATTCATTTTACTTCTAAATATTCAACTAAACTGTTATTTCATTTAACTCTATTTATTTTACTTTCGCAATACTGGGTATTATATTTCATATCCTGACTAAGTTGTTCTGCGGGGTATGGTGCATTGAAGAGATACACAGTTAGAATTAAACTTCCTTTTTCAAGTATGGTTAACTCTTTTAGGAAATATTGTTTTTCATTTCCTTGTAAAAATTGTAGGTCAACTATAAGAACTTGTTTAACCATGTCGAAGGTTTATGGAAGAATGTTCAATAGAATTACTAAATTTACATTTATATTCACTTCGGGAAAAGAGCTTTTCATATAAATATAGGTTAGCAGAGTTAGTTTTTACGTTGGAAGACGACATATATTGCGACGACAATCGACATATATTGCACCTATTAAAAACCTCTAAACCAAAATTCCAGAAAGTAATTATAAAACACTGTGACCCTGAAGTAATAAAAACATTTTGCGAAATCTCTTTAAATATTTTAAAAGGTAATTGTAATCTGATTAAAAATGCAAGAACCCAATTACGAAAGTATAAAAAAGAATTAAGATTACATATTTGCCGGAAAAAATATATAAATAGCAAAAGAAAAATCATTATTCAACGTGATGGATTTTTACCTACACTTCTTGGTGCAGTACTATCAGGGATAATCAGAAATTTTATAAAATTAATAATACAACATTTAATAAAATTATAATTTTAAAACTTGAGATTTATGAGAAAATGAAGCAAAATGCGGACGTTGAACTTAATGAGTTGGATAAAAATATGAAAAAAATATTGTTAAATAAACATCTCACGGATACTCAAAAATGGTATTTATACAGACAAAATCTATTTAAAATAAGAAACAAAATAAGACAACTTCCTAGAAATAAAGAGGATTATTTTCCTAGAAATAAAGAGGATTTATTTTTAGTTATTATTTTCATTTTATATAAATGATTTACTAAGTTAGAATTTAATAGCAACTAAAATAAAATATACTGTCAATCATCTGAAAATGGTAATAATGCAACTTCGTTAAGTAATTTTATATAGATCAAAAGGAAATAGATCAAATCTTACTAAATAAATAAAAAATTGTGTAATAAAATTAATCAAAAAGTTTCATTATATGTAGAAAGTTTAACATTGAGTAAGAGTTATGTTTTTTTATCAAATGCAACTTTGTTAATGAAATTCCTAATAAAAGTATAATAAAATTGCATTACATTGTCACACTCAGCTTTTAATACGAGCTAACAAAACAAGAATTGATAAATATTTCTTTGTTTTGCATTTGCATTATACAAAGTATTTTACTGCCCTGTTCACTATCTTTGAACATTTTTTATATATAAGTAGCTAATACAAATAATATATAGTTCTGTTATAGGTCGGTTATAATTCTATGTTAAGTTGTTATAGAGTTAAAAAGAAAAAAACAAAAATGGAATCGAACTTCTGCAATAAGTGCAATGTAAGAGTTTCAAATCGAAATGGACATGTACATTCATTTTTGCATAGACAAAATGCAGCAAAACAACTTGCCGACAACGTGAAATTAATAGAAACAACTTTTAAGGGGCGAGTAAAAACATTTTTATTTGAAAACAAGGATGAGTCACTTATAAATCCTTTAGAGTTTCTGTTAACTAAATATTCCAACATTTCCACACTATTGGAAGATTGTTTGATAGAACATGAACGTTTTAAGATGAACGCTGAATTTTTTGCTGAGTATATAAAAATGAATGGAAATGAAAATGATGTACCGATATCTATTAAATCATTTCATACACCGATGGTTCCTGTGTTGAGTATTGAGGATTTACAAAATACATTAGAGAATATCATTTTAAAAATACAGGAACGTGCAGAAGATTTTCAATTGAAAAATAGTGGATGGGCACTATTAAAAATAATTGGATTAGAAATAAATATTAATAAATATGAACTTCTTAGAGGATCAGGTTATATTAAGCTTCCTCGAGAAATAGAAAATAAAAAAGCTTGCATAAATATTAAAAATGCTGATATTTATTGCTTTAAATGGGCTTTAATATCATCATTTTAATCACCAAAAAATAATGTCTCAATACCTGGATCATATAAAATAAAAAATATTCATTCAACCAAAATAAAATTAAATTGAGGTGCAGTTTCAGTTTTAAACTTTGAGGGAATTGAGTTTCGAGTTAAGCTTACACAAGAAAAAATGTTGGAGAACCAAAATTCAAAAATAACCATAAATGTTTTTGGAGTTGAAAATAATAAATTAATAGGACCATATTACTTATCAAAAAATGAAAACATTTTTTCCTTTAAAAGATACATATAAACATTATAACAATTTTAACAGCACATCTGAAATTGCTGTTTGATAAGTGTATATGACAATTTGATTTAATATTATTAATCTTTTGCAATGGCGGCAAGTTTATATTTAGATGCTCTATTTTAACATTGTCAATGTAATCTTGAAGATAAAGTTTCTTTTGTTCTCCTTTAACATAAATTTTTTCAGCTGACTCTAAATAGTGTTTTAATATTCATTTTACTTCTAAATATTCAACTAAACTGTTATTTCATTTAACTCTATTTATTTTACTTTCGCAATACTGGGTATTATATTTCATATCCTGACTAAGTTGTTCTGCGGGGTATGGTGCATTGAAGAGATACACAGTTAGAATTAAACTTCCTTTTTCAAGTATGGTTAACTCTTTTAGGAAATATTGTTTTTCATTTCCTTGTAAAAATTGTAGGTCAACTATAAGAACTTGTTTAACCATGTCGAAGGTTTATGGAAGAATGTTCAATAGAATTACTAAATTTACATTTATATTCACTTCGGGAAAAGAGCTTTTCATATAAATATAGGTTAGCAGAGTTAGTTTTTACGTTGGAAGACGACATATATTGCGACGACAATCGACATATATTGCACCTATTAAAAACCTCTAAACCAAAATTCCAGAAAGTAATTATAAAACACTGTGACCCTGAAGTAATAAAAACATTTTGCGAAATCTCTTTAAATATTTTAAAAGGTAATTGTAATCTGATTAAAAATGCAAGAACCCAATTACGAAAGTATAAAAAAGAATTAAGATTACATATTTGCCGGAAAAAATATATAAATAGCAAAAGAAAAATCATTATTCAACGTGATGGATTTTTACCTACACTTCTTGGTGCAGTACTATCAGGGATAATCAGAAATTTTATAAAATTAATAATACAACATTTAATAAAATTATAATTTTAAAACTTGAGATTTATGAGAAAATGAAGCAAAATGCGGACGTTGAACTTAATGAGTTGGATAAAAATATGAAAAAAATATTGTTAAATAAACATCTCACGGATACTCAAAAATGGTATTTATACAGACAAAATCTATTTAAAATAAGAAACAAAATAAGACAACTTCCTAGAAATAAAGAGGAGAAAGTAAAAATAGTAGTAGTAGTATATATATGGGGGTTCTGGATGAAAAGCTCTAAAGCTTATAAAGCACGTTCGTTATATTTGAAAATTAAGTTAATGTAATTAACTGTAATTTTAAAGTTGAAAGTCATGAAGACTTTTTACTTGACTAAAAAAGTTTTGAAACAAATAATAATAAGTTTGAACTAGTCTTGTTTTTTATCTAAGCAAAGCCACTTAACCAAAACTTGATTTCCTTTTTTTCTTATTATTTTTTCTAATTAAAGTTTAAATTTAATTTAATATTTATAATAAAAATTACAAAATATCAAAAGTTATTATTTTCATTTTATATAAATGATTTACTAAGTTAGAATTTAATAGCAACTAAAATAAAATATACTGTCAATCATCTGAAAATGGTAATAATGCAACTTCGTTAAGTAATTTTATATAGATCAAAAGGAAATAGATCAAATCTTACTAAATAAATAAAAAATTGTGTAATAAAATTAATCAAAAAGTTTCATTATATGTAGAAAGTTTAACATTGAGTAAGAGTTATGTTTTTTTATCAAATGCAACTTTGTTAATGAAATTCCTAATAAAAGTATAATAAAATTGCATTACATTGTCACACTCAGCTTTTAATACGAGCTAACAAAACAAGAATTGATAAATATTTCTTTGTTTTGCATTTGCATTATACAAAGTATTTTACTGCCCTGTTCACTATCTTTGAACATTTTTTATATATAAGTAGCTAATACAAATAATATATAGTTCTGTTATAGGTCGGTTATAATTCTATGTTAAGTTGTTATAGAGTTAAAAAGAAAAAAACAAAAATGGAATCGAACTTCTGCAATAAGTGCAATGTAAGAGTTTCAAATCGAAATGGACATGTACATTCATTTTTGCATAGACAAAATGCAGCAAAACAACTTGCCGACAACGTGAAATTAATAGAAACAACTTTTAAGGGGCGAGTAAAAACATTTTTATTTGAAAACAAGGATGAGTCACTTATAAATCCTTTAGAGTTTCTGTTAACTAAATATTCCAACATTTCCACACTATTGGAAGATTGTTTGATAGAACATGAACGTTTTAAGATGAACGCTGAATTTTTTGCTGAGTATATAAAAATGAATGGAAATGAAAATGATGTACCGATATCTATTAAATCATTTCATACACCGATGGTTCCTGTGTTGAGTATTGAGGATTTACAAAATACATTAGAGAATATCATTTTAAAAATACAGGAACGTGCAGAAGATTTTCAATTGAAAAATAGTGGATGGGCACTATTAAAAATAATTGGATTAGAAATAAATATTAATAAATATGAACTTCTTAGAGGATCAGGTTATATTAAGCTTCCTCGAGAAATAGAAAATAAAAAAGCTTGCATAAATATTAAAAATGCTGATATTTATTGCTTTAAATGGGCTTTAATATCATCATTTTAATCACCAAAAAATAATGTCTCAATACCTGGATCATATAAAATAAAAAATATTCATTCAACCAAAATAAAATTAAATTGAGGTGCAGTTTCAGTTTAAAACTTTGAGGGAATTGAGTTTCGAGTTAAGCTTACACAAGAAAAAATGTTGGAGAACCAAAATTCAAAAATAACCATAAATGTTTTTGGAGTTGAAAATAATAAATTAATAGGACCATATTACTTATCAAAAAATGAAAAAGAACATCATGTCAATTTAATACTTCTCGGACAAAAAGAAAAGCGCATTTTGTTTTTATAAAAAGTTTGCCAAAGTTACTTCATGTGAATTTAACTCAACATAAATCAAAAAATTATATTTGCAACAGCTGTTTACAATATTTCCATCATCCAAAACAGCTTAAAATTAATAAAAATCAATGTAATAGTGTGATAACAATTTTACGAACAGAGACTGAAAATATTTTAAAATTTAACAATCATAACCAGCAAATGGAAACGTTTTTTGTGATTTAAGCAGATAGTGAAAGTATATTAAAACCAATTTTAAGATGTCAACCAGATACATTTAAACCATAAAAACCATTTACAACAAATATTCAAGAACATGTTCCTGCGGCGTTTTCATATTTTATAAAGTGTTCCTTTGATGCATCTTTAAATAAGTATGTAGAGTGCATTGGACCAAATACTTCCTTCATTTCTTATAAAAAATGTTTAAGTATAAACTCATGTTTTCACAGAAACAGAAAACTTAGTTTACAGTTCAAGCTTGTTATTATAACCTTTTCAACCTTAAAATGCAGTTGAGCTTAATTTTCTAACATAACGGACGAGCTTTATAAACTTTGAAATCAAACCCAACTTTAAAAAATGTTTTTAAATTTTTCAGAAAAATATTAAATTAAGTTTAAACTTTAATAATTTTATATTTAAACCAAGCTTTTAAAAGTTTTAATATGACATACTTACTTAATTTCTTATAAAAGATTTTTAAGTATAAACTCACATTTTCACAGGAACCGAAAACTTAGTTTACTAGTTCAAGCATGTTATTATAAGTTTACAAACTTTTTTAGTCAAGTTCACAACCAAATAAGAAGTTTCCATGACTTTCAACTTTAAAATGGCAGTTGAATTTAATTTTGAAACAAAACGGATGAGCTTTATAAACTTTGAATTCAAACCCAACTTTAAACATTTTTTTTAAATTTTTCAGGAAAATATTAAATTAAGAACTTTAATAATTTTGTATTTAAACCAAGATTTTAAGACTTTCAATATTTCATTTCTTTTAAAAAATGTATGTTAAATTAAGTTTAAACTTTAATAATTTTTTATTTAAACCAAATTTTTAAGTATAAACTCATATTTTCACAAAAACAGAAAACTTAGTTTATACTAATTGAAGCTTGTTATTATAAGTTTAAAAACTTTTTAGTCAAGTTCGCAATCAAATAAAAAATCTCCATGACTTTCAACTTTAAAATTACAGTTAATTACATTAACTTAATTTTCAAATATAACGAACGTGCTTTATAAGCTTTAGAGCTTTTTATCCAGAACCCCCATATATATACTACTACTACTACTATTTTTACTTTCTCCTCTTTATTTCTAGGAAGTTGTCTTTTTTGTTTCTTATTTTAAATGGATTTTGTCTGTATAAATACCATTTTTGAGTGTCCGTGAGATGTTATTTAACAATATTTTTTTCATATTTTTATCCAACTCATTAAGTTCAAAGTCCGCATTTTGCTTCATTTTCTCATAAATCTCAGATTTTAAAATTATAATTTCATTAAATGTTATATTATTCATTTTATAAAATTTCCGATTATCCCTGACAGTACTGCACCAAGAAGTGTAGGTAAAAATCCATCACGTTGAATAATGATTTTTCTTTTGCTATTTATATATTTTTTCCGACAAATAAGTGATCTTAATTCTTTTTTATACTCTGGTAATTGGGCTCTTGCTTTTTTACTCATATTACAATTACCTTTTAAAATATTTAGAGATTTCGCAAAATGTTTTTATTACTTCAGGGTCACAGTGTTTTATAATTACTTTCTGGAATTTTGGTTTAGAGGTTTTTAATAGGTGCAATATATGTCGATTGTCGTCGCAATATATGTCGTCTTCCAACGTAAAAACTAACTCTGCTAACCTATATTTATATGAAAAGCTCTTTTCCCGAAGTGAATATAAATGTAAATTTAGTAATTCTATGGAACATTCTTCCATAAACCTTCGACATGGTTAAACAAGTTCTCATAGTTGACCTACAATTTTTACAAGGAAATGAAAAACAATATCTCCTAAAAGAGTTAGCCATACTTGAAAAAGGAAGTTTAATTCCAACTGTGTATCACTTCAGAAGAACAACTTAGTCAGGATATGAAATATAATAACCAGTATTGCGAAAGTAAAATAAATGGAGTTAAATGAAATAACGGTATAGTGGAATATTTAGATGTAAAATTCAAAAAAACACTATTAAGAGTCACTAAAAAACACTATTTAGAGTCAGCTGAAAAAATTTATGTTAAAAGTATCTAAAGTAATTTTTATTATGTTAAAAGTTTATCTTCAAAAGTACATTGACAGTGTTAAAATAAAACATCTAAGCAGAAACTTACCGCCATTGCAAAAGATTAATAACTTTAAATCAAATTGTCCTATACACTTATCAAACAGCAATTTCAGATGTGCTGTTAAAATTGTTATAATGTTTATATATATCTTTTAAAGGAAAAAATGTTAGATTAAGACTTTCAATTTTCATACTTGGACGATATAAATATAAATAACAAAACTAAAAATGTTCACTTCAGCATTAAACAAGAAATTCACGTTATGCATGTATGGATGTATGCTTACACATCAGCACGGAAAAGTCATTGGGTCAGCACGGAAAAGTCATTGCACGTGATAGAAGTAGATTTCAAAGAAGTATAGAAAAAGTTTGTCTCACTATTTCTGCAATTTTAACATCTGATCATCGTAAAAAAATGTTCCAACTTAGATTTAAATAAAACGAGGAAGAATACAGTTGACTTTGTCAACTCTTAGATACCCGTACGAACCGTTAGTATGTTCACAGCCTGTCACTTTGCTTACAATATTATTTTTTAAATATTTTAGTGTTTTAAAATAATCTGGGTGAATTTTATAATTTCTAGAATTATGGGTTGTTCATATATTCAAACTATATGTTTATACATTCTTCAAAAGCAGATTTTAACATAACGATTATCAATCCAAAACTTTTTCAAATATTCTATAGTACCGTTTAATATTAAGCGGTAAATGTATATTAAATTTACTTAGTACAAAATAGTAAATATATATTTAAATATTGTATATCTATAATATAATACACAAGATGTTGGCGAGACCTTGCCAACATGTAAAAAAATATATTTTATATCTATAATAAAACACTCACACTGAATGTAAACTAGACTGGCAATGATGATATTTCTATATATTTATTTAATAATTTAAAATTTTATTATCAGAGACACAAATCTTCGACTAAAAGTCTTATCAGAGACACAAATGTTTACTTTTTAAAAAGTACTTTCGACACAAAATTTAAAGCAAATTTTTAATTTTTAAATTTGACCGCCACATCCATTATGAACTGGTCGCAGCGGTAAATTAAAAATAAATTATTATTCTTCTGTTGGCAGGTTTCAAATGACTCTTTGTTTTGAAAAAAATAAAAATACTCTTAATAAAATTAAAAGACCTGAAAGTGAAAAGAGCAAAGTTTATAGTAAGCCTTATATTTATAAGAAAAAAATAATAGGCCGATTTAATTCTTGATTTTGTTTTCACTATTATAAAAGCTGGTAAAAGCTTCGCAACAGACTTTATAGTAGTTTTGATTATTTAGGTTAGAATTTTGATTTTTTAAGCTGAATTTTTGATATAACATAAAATATTCGAATTTTTTTTATTAATATAAAATTCGGCAGACTTAGCTAATTATATTTCATAACAGAAATCAGAAACTTACTAAATATTATAGAAATGGATATTTTTCTTAAAAAAAAGAAAAAATAACATAGAAAATATCATTTTAGAAGCCTTTTCTCACAATAGATTCATAATTTTGTACTAATTTATTATTAGACCATTAAATTAAAAAACTGTCGAAAACGACCGTCACAAAAAAAAAGACCCCGAAAATTTATGAAATTACATTATCAGAGACATGAATCTTTTATTAAATATACCAAAGACCTCTTCCAAAGTACATTTAAATAAAATAAATTCAGCAAATTTTTTTCAAGCAAAAAAAAAATAAACGCAAAAGACTTGAAAGTAGTTTTGGTAATTGAAGTAATTTCGCGGCGAAAACAACTGTTTTTCATCTAAATAAAATTTTTTTTTTTAAAACTAAAGAAAAATAGAGAGTAAAATTTTAACAAATATTAAAATTATTTCGATTATTGCGAGTGTTTTAAATGTAACAAAAAAAAAAAATGTCGTAGCGGTTGGTGTTGGTTGGTTTTTCGCCGGTTTTTATTGTGCACTTTATACATGTGTTTCAAACAATTTTTGAGATATCGGCACGAACTTTTACCCTGAATGTGCTTTTAGCTTGGACCATTTTTTCTCAATAATTAAAAAACTGTCAAAAATTATCGCCACGAAAAAACGGCGAGAATAAATTAATAAACTGTACCTAACATTTTTAATTTTATGTGTTTAGATTTGTTTTATGTTTTTTTTCTATTACAAGTAAGTAAGTGATTTCAACGTTTTTTTAATGGTGCTGATGTAAAAATAAAATTTTTAGGTAGTTTATTAAGGGAGTCAGTATGATAACGTAAATGTTTTTGAATCTATAGAATTTGTGCAATTGCACAGGGGATTTTCTAGTAAATATATATTTAAATACTATATTTAAATATCCCATTGACAGAATAATTTCTTATAAGTACAATAAAATACATATATGTATGTAAATACGGCGCTATATAATATACATCTATACTCTTATCATTCATTCACTAGTAACATATACGATATGTAAATAAACATGATATTATATAAGTATGTATATATATCAATATCATATAAATAAAAATTCTTCAAGCAACCGTTATGTTGTTTATTTAATTACATTTTTTTGTACTACGCATTATATCCTCAACAATTTCAAATTATCGAGTAAAACAAATGCAAAAAATTTGTTGAAGAAATTTGTTAGAAAATTTGAAAAAATCAAGTAACACTTTAGTCAATTATAAAGTAACCATATATTATTAAATAAAGTTGCTAACAGAAATAAAAGTATAATGTTGAAGCTTTAATTTTTGTGTATTACTTCAAAAAAATTTTAACAGGTGTTCAAGTTACAGGTGTTTAAAAATAGGAAATTTTCAGTTTTTGACCCCTTACAGCTCCTAAACGGGGGATGATACAAAAAAAATTTCTGAAATGACTCATACTAATTTTCAAAGATCTAACTTCTGTCAAAATTTCAAGTTTGCAAATTTAACCGTTTAGAAGATAGAAGGGTTAAAGGATTTTGCAAAATTTGAGTTTCGCATAACGGTAAATTAAGACACCGTATGCCACAACTATATATTTATTATGTAAATATTTTTAAAGCTAATAAGAGCAGTAATCGTTTGCCGTTGTCAAAATGAAGATATACCTTATACAACTTGTGCTATAACAATTTAAATATAGAGCTTTTTTGAACCTTTGGGGAGCTGTAGCTCCGTAACGGGTGGAGCTACAAAAAAAAGTTATTAAAAATAAAATTAATATTTTTGTGAGATCTATCAGCAATTAAAATTTCATAGCTCTATTTCAAAAAAAATGTGGGGATCTAAAAGTTAGGTGTTCGAGAGCTACCTTAAGGTTTGGTCCAAACTCAACCAAAAAAAATAGGGAACCTACAAATTACTGCAAGAATATTTTGTGTAAATTTCAAGATTCTAGCTTTCTTAGTTTTTGAGTTAGCGTGCTGACGGACGGACATGACTCAAAAGTCTTAGAATTTTTTTCTGATCCGATCCATACCTTTGAAGGTATATCTAGCTCGCTTATTTCGAGGTATTACAAACGGAGGAGTAATTTTATTATACCCGATCCTATCGTACGGGTATAAATATAATAATAAAAGATTTTAAACATAAAAATAAATGTCTTTTATTTTTATCTTATGTTTTCAAAATAGATAACAAAATCACTTAACCTATCTTTCAATTATTTTTTATTCCATACAAAAACAAAAAACAATAAACATAAATACATATCAAGAGTGTATCTTTAGTTTAACCAGTTCCATATTTTTAATTTGCTGTTTGTTTTCTTTTTATTCATATTTTTGAACATTTTTAATTAGAAAATAAAAAAATATCTTACACAACATGTAGTCAGTTAACTAATGATTTTTGTTTTCTCTTTTCTTCTATAAACTCTTAAAGTAGAAAAACACAGATATGTATCTACCTATTGAGAAGAGAACCCTTTTTTGTATAAGCATCCTATTATAAAGAACAAGTTTTTTATTTTCATTTTCTTTAAATGCAAAATTTTTTTCTTTTTAATTTTAAAGATGCTCTGTAGATTTAAAAATAAAAATTTTTTTTCTGTTTTTTATTTTCATATAAGAAATATTCTTACTACTTTTATATGTGAGCCTAGCATTTAAACAGCAGTTATACAATTTTGTTTATTAAGAGCCGACCTACATTAAATTGCTTAACACTTGACTTCCTACTATGCAACCATTTGGAGTTAACAACCCATACATACAACCTAACTTAAAACCTCAACCAAAACAAATTTTTGGCTTATAGTAACCAAGATACATACATTCAATTGTTCATTAACTCTGTCAGACAACTTACACAATATCAACAACCTTCACTTCCTACTATAAAACTATTTGGAACTTATAAGTTAACAACCTATACTTTCTACCTATCTGGCAATGCAACCTAAACCAAAAACAATCAAAACTAGTTTTTGACCTACTAACCAAGAATAACCTACATTAAACACATCAATTAAAATGTAGGTCAGTGGGTGGTGTGATATGGCATGATTTTTTCCCAGGATAGAGTGACGGGATAACTACTAATATAGTAAGTAATAAGTATATAAGTTAAAATTTATATTTTTAATTAAATCTGAATAAAAAAATATTATTTTATAGTAATATATCAAACCGCGGGAAAAAATTTAAATGTTGATAAGGTAAAAAGAGGTTTACAGCTAATAGTTAGCAAAACTTTTGTTAATTCACCTCAAACAGCAATACAAGTAATTTATGTATTTTCAAAAGGAACTTTTTTGAATTCATTTGGCAAATCTATGGAAGAAAATAATAGTAACACTAGCATTTTTAAGGCATGTATAATAGAAAAACACTATAGTTTTTGCATTTTTGTTTCGGAAAAAGCAATTCAAATTATAAAAGAAATAATTAATTGATGGAAAATTTTCAGTAGTTCCGAATGGTTGTTTTAATCAATTGTTAATTGTACACAATCGAATATTTTGAGCAGATAATTCAAAATTATGTTGGTCATTATTTCTTCAACATATTTGTAAGTGTGCTTTATATTCCGCCAAATGTTGTTGAACATTTTATTTTTAATTTATATATTAATTTATTTTATTGGTCATTCGGTGAAGCCTTTTATTATGTTTGCAATCTGTTCAACACATTTGTAAGTGTAGTATCGAGGATCGAATCCAATTCATATCCAACTTGTTTTTTTTTTTAACCTTATTTTTATATATGTGTATATATAGTCAGTATGTCGAAACTTTAAACGAAGTTTTTTATCAACTTTTTTTGTTTTAATTCTTATTTTTATATATATATAGTCAGTTTTATTGTTATATATACATATATAGTAAGTGTCGAAGGTTTAAACGAAGTTTTTTATATGAAAAAATGGAATTTTATATATGAAAAAATGGCATTTTTTATATGAAAACCCGAAGTTGTTTTTTTAATACTTTTTAAACATTTTGTTTTTGTTTTTGTATTTCAATTTTATTATTAGATTTTCTCTATTTTTTTTATATTAACTGACAAAAAATCTGAAGAAGCTTATTTCAAACTATTTTCGTATATAAATGATAATATTTTTTGTTTAAATCCTAACATAGTATTAACTGATTACGAAACTGCGATGCACAAAGCCTTAGTACCAGTGTTTCCAATGGCGAAACTACTTGGCTGTTGGTTTAACTATATTAAGGCAATAACGCGCAACGTAAAAATAAAATATAATTATTTAATGAAATTTATTTCAACACCAGCAGTTGCTTCTTGAATTCTTCACAAGTTCATGGCTTTACCATTATTGCCACCTAAAAACATCGCTTTCGTATTTAATCAATTTTTTTTTACGAGGGAAGGTGGGAAGCATCGAAAGCCATCTAGGGAACTGTACGAAGTTCCATTAACGTAGTGTTGGGCTTTAATAAACTAAACACCACCACCCTTTTAAACCAAACTTTAGGATGGGAACTATAGCACAAAATGTATAGTTTGGTTTTAGAGATAACGATATAGGAAGAATTTTTGGAAAGGGTTAAGAAATTTGGGATTAAGGTGGATGGGTATGAAAATTTGGAAGGGAACTTCGAGCAAAGACGGTAATGTTTTTCTTAAAACTTTTTATATCATACACATATAAGTTACTAATTTTGGAAACACATGGGATGGTATATGGTTCCAAATTCGCGATTTGCACATGACAAACGATTTTCCATTCCGAAGCTGTGTTACGCTATCTTGAAAGCTCTACAGTGTAAGGATAAGTATCTATTGCACTCCTTGTTTGGGGCTGGAAAACTTTGAGTGGAGACATTAATTGTTTAATTTCTTTAAAACAAGTGCGTACTCCTACGAGGTATCTATAAAATAAGGTCAATGACCAAATTGTACAGCGGTGGTTTAGTGTAGTGACCGATGATATAACACTAGAATTAAATCAATTTTTGATTCAGCTCGATACCCAAAATGCTTAAATCTATTGAGTGTGGCAGAGCTTCACCTTGAAATACCAGATTCGGTATCGAGGTTGAGATTTTTCGCGAGATCAAACAGCATTGAGTTTTTTTGGTGTTTGTTTCGCCTCATTGTTGGATATTTGCTAAATCATTATTTAGTTCACTGATAGTATCAGATTAACGTAACCCGGCTATGAAATTCATAGGAAACTACAAGGGTGCTGTCGTCTGCGCAACTGTGAATTGGATTGGATGTTATTGAAATGACGTCATTAATAAATATTAAGAAGAGTTTCGGAGATAAAACTGATCCCTGCGGACCCTAGCATTTATTTTATATTTGTGAGGTATAATCAGGTATATTTGTCAAGTAGAATATCCATCGACCAGAACACCAATTTTGTTTTTTATTTTTTTTATTTTTTAAATAAGTCTTTATTCTCCAAAAAATTATAATAAATATAGTTCATTATTATAAGTACAATAATATTATATGAAAGAATAGTTAATGACATTTGAAAATTACAGAAATTTGTGTTCAATGCCATTTCACAATAAACTAAATACTTAAAAATGTACTAATATTTTATTGTGGGGCTATTGTATTACATTATATATTATCATCAACTAAAAAATACATAATCCAAATATGTAATTAATAAAAAGGTAAAAAAAAAAACAAGTACAACTTTTATATAATATTATTTAATATCAATTAATTAATTAAATGTAAAAATTAGAGAAAAAAAACAAAGCTTAAAATTTATAAAGCCAAAAAAATAAGCAAAATCAAGTAGAGAAGGGAGAAAATGTAAGTAATATATCAAATTTAATGTGTTCATCGTGATATAACATAAGGAGAAGTAATAAAATAAAACAAAATTCGAAATGTTTTCATAAAGTGTGCACAAACCATGACAAAGTTTAGATATTGGTTCAGGTAGCTTGTTAAATAAACGACAAGATACAACAGTATATGAGTTTCGGAAATTTATTGTTCAGAAGTAGGAACATTAACTAAACTATCATTATTTCTCAAGTTATATCTAGTAATCTGCTCTTTAAGTAGCGTGCTCTATTATAAAATATTTTTAAAACTTTGTAATAATATAACAGGTAGGATTTTAGTTTCAGTAAACAAAGCAAAGCTCGGATGTAGTGGACTTTTTTTACTTATTTTTCTTATTACGCACTTTTGATTAACAAGAATTGGTTTAATTTTAATTTTATTTTATGCTCCCCCAAAACAAGATATCCCATATTACACAATGGAATATTCCGTAGGAGAATTGTTTCATTAACTTTTAGAACAAACTTGGCTCAAACGATAAAAATTCCGTAATGTAGTGCGCAGATATTTTTTTAATTCTAGAGTGTGTTCGGCGCATTGCATACCAAAATCTAGAATAATACCTAAATATTTGAATTTTTTCACTATCTCGATACTAAAGCAGTTAATGCTACAGACTTCGTTGTTACAAAAGGAAGTTACATTAACATTTGAGGTACACAAAGTATTAATAATTTAAACTTACACTGAGTGAAATAACATATTTAAATCAGGCAGATTATTGATTTATTGTGAGAAAATTTGAAAAACATGATCTTGGTTTTGTTACTAATAATCAATTTATGTTCCGTAAACAAATTTCTGAGTACAAATAAATCATTATTAATAGCACTAACCATATCTAATGGAGAATCTGATGTGTATGTACATCCCAAATCATCAGCAAACGCTGTCAACTTACTATGGAAAAGCTGGTTAAATAACGAGTTTAAATATATTAAGAACAGGATTGGATCCAAAACCGAACTCTGGGGTACCCCATGTTTTAATGCTTTAAGATTGGAAAATTGGTTTTCAACTAAGATTTTTTGAGTACGATTGTCCAAATAGGATCTAAACCAAATATATCCGTCCTCTGTATCCGTATTATATATATTTGTATATATATATATTTCCTCTGTATATATATTTCCAAAAAGTTCTGTATTTAATTTTTTGTTGTTTTTCCTTTTTGCTATCATAATTTTTGTTTTGTAGCACTTTCTTTAAGATTTATACAAATAGTTTGCGTTGGTTGGTTGGTGTGAGTGGCTGGCCACCGCCGCTCCTGGCAGTGACCCCAATTAGCGCGTTAGCACCGTTTTGCTACCACTTCCGTGACCACAAGTCTTATAATATAGCTATATTAGTTTAATTTTAGATCCATTTCGTTGCGTTAAGAAACCTTACCATTTCTTCAGGTTGCTTAACCGCTAGATCACTAAGATCGTTGAATTGATGGCTACCCAGAATTGCTATTCTGGCCCTCGCCAGCGCTGGGCACTTACAGGTGAAGTGTGTAATGGATTCTTTCTCATTCTGTTCACCACAGCTGCGACAGGATGAATTGAATGGGATACCTATTCTGGCCGCATGCTCACCAATTGGCCAGTGGCCCGTGAACACACCTATTGTTCTGGCTATATTCCGTCGGGATAGCTTCAATAGATTTTCGGTTCTTTTTTTATTATACGATGGCCAGACTTTCCTGGCCGTACAACATGTGGCTAGTTCGTTCCACCTTCTATTTGCTAAGAACAAAAAGTGGAGGAAGATATCTCTCTTAACGCTATTTAGCGGGGGCTCTACCTGTTCCGCCAGTGAAGCATTTACGCTGGAACCCCTCCTTGCTAACTCATCAGCATGTTCACTTCCTGCGATGTTCCTATGTCCCGGAACCCACAGTAATCTAACATTGAATTGATTACTTACATTCTTAAGCTCGTCAAAGCATTTTCTGACGAGCTTAGATGTTATTTTTGCAGAGTTGAGAGCCGCAATTGCTGCTTGGCTGTCCGTAACAATTGCAATGCTTCCTCCCAGAGAAGAATTGTTCCCTAGTATTTGGCATGCTTTTAAGATTCCTAGCATTTCAGCTTGAAATACACTCGCTTTATCTGGCAGATGGAAAGCATGTTCTATTTTTAGTGATTCCGAATAGACACCCGCACCAACACCACACTCCATCTTTGAACCATCAGTGAAGAGTGCGGTGTCAATTTCTCCCAAGGGGTTTTTCTGTTTCCATTCCCTTCTTGATGGAATCTTGACTTTAAAGTTCTTAGTAATTTCCAAACTTGGCATTACGTAGTCTGTGGAATCTGGCAGATCATGATATATCGAGCTTAGAATACTGCTGTGTCCATAGGGTTTTGCACGCCAGTATCCATTCTCTCGAAGTCTGATTGCACTACAACAGGCTAGATATTTAATATGAAAGTCAGCCGGGAGAAGGTATAGAAGTGCATCCAGTGCATTACTTGGCGTTGACCTTAACGCACCCGTAATACTTACACATGCACCCCGCTGTACTCTACCAAGCTTGGTTCGAATATACTCCTTCTCCAGCGCTGGCCACCACACTAGTGACCCGTAGGTAAGGATGGGGCGTACTATAGCTGTGTACACCCATAAAGCCATTCTTGGCTTTAATCCCCATTTTTTACCTAACATTTTCCTACAAGAATACAGGGCTACATAGGCCTTTTTGGCTCTTTCTTCGGTATTAGCTTTCCATTTCAATTTTGGGTCAAGTACCACTCCTAGGTATTTAACATTCGAGCTTAGATTCAGATACACACCATCCAATTTTGGCTTAGTGAATTCCGGAATCTTGGTTCTGGTTGTAAATAGTATTAGTTCTGTTTTACTCGGATTGCTACGTAGGCCACAACCATTAGCCCATTCACCAACCCTGGCTAAAGCTCTTTCCATAATTCCACTGATTATATCAAGATACTTCCCAGACACTAATACTGCTAGATCTTCTGCGTATGCGATGGCTTTGATTCCCTCATCTCGAAGGTCTTTAAGAATTCTGTTCATTACTAAAAGCCACAGTAGTGGTGATAGCACCCCACCCTGGGGTGTACCCCTGCTTACTCTTCTAGTAATCTTATGGTTACCGAATTCCGACTGAATCTCTCTTGATTGCAACATATTAATGATCCACTGTCTAAGGGCATTTTCTACCCCTAGATCTTCCATTGAATCCTGTATAGCCGATACATGAATATTGTTGAAGGCACCTTCTATGTCTAGAAAGGTGGCCAACGTATATTCTTTGTATTGTATCGATTGCTCAACGCTCCGTACTAATTCACTTAGTGCCGTCTCGGTTGACTTGCCTTTACAGTAAGCATGTTGATATTTACATAGTGGAGTACTCTCTAGTACTCTTCGAAGTTCTAACTCTAGTGTTCTTTCGAGAGTTTTCAGTAAGAAGGATGATAGACTTATCGGTCTAAAGTCCTTAGCGGTTTCATGACCTCTTTTTCCCACCTTTGGTATAAAGACCACCTTCACCCGCCTCCATAGCAGAGGAATATGGCCTAGCAAGAGGCTACTTTTGAATAGTTTCGTGATTAAGGGAACCACAAGTTCCTTAATTTCTTGAAGCATTTTTGTACCAAAAATACCATCCAAACCTGCAGCTTTGTATGGAGAAAAATTATCAATTGCCCAGGCAACCTTTCGCTCCATTATAACTGAGTTGACCCATTCATCAGGGCCTCTTTGGACCTTTGTATCAACCGCTTGGTTCATCACATGAGTGTCCTTTGTGCACCCTGGAAAATGAGTATGCACTAAAAGATCTAGTGTTTCAGCGGTTGAGTCAGTCCATGTTCCTTCCACCGTTCTAAGGAAGGATGGATTGGAATGTTCTTTGGATAAGACTCTACTAAGTCTAGCTGAGTCCCTAGTCTTCTCTATGGATTCACAATAATCTTTCCATGACCGTGTCTTGGCCAATCGGATTTCTCTCTTATATTTCCTAAGTTGGTCCTTGTAGAGTTGCCAATTATTCTGTTTATAGCAGATATTATAGGCATCTCTAGTCTCCTTCCTTAGGTTAGTTAAATCCTCGTTCCACCAAACCGGGAATGTTTTTTTGCTACGTTTGACAGGACATGACACCTTAAATGAGGCCTCCATGGCCTTTGTAAACATATCACTCCTCTTTTCTAACTCATTCTTATTCACAATATCTGAGTTAGCTACTACCAAAAGTTTTTTTGTTACTATCTTTCTGAACTTTCTCCAGTTAGTAGCTCAAGCATTTCTATAGGGCTGGGACTTTCAGGCTTATGATTGACATTGAAGAGTATCCAGCTGTGATCCGAAAAAGATCTCTTCTGCGATACTCTCCATTTTTCTATTTTTAGGGTTTCATCGGTACCTATACATGTAATATCTATCACATCCGCCCAGCCCGAAAAACTATCCGAGCTTGGGAATGTGAATGTGGGGGTACTTCCCCTGTTGCATATATTAAGGTTAGCGTTTAGAATAAAATCGAACAATGACTCACCTCGTTCATTTGTTTCCGAGCTTCCCCATATGGTATGCCGAGCATTAGCATCGCAGCCCACAATCAGCTTGCCACCTCTGGCATTTACCAACTGCTGAAAGCGGGTGGGTGGAGCGTGTTCATCATGTGGCATGTACACAGAACTTATGTACATGCTCACATCGTTCTTCATCTCCAGTTTGACAACTGTCAAATCTTCGTAACTGAAATTAGAACAGAGATGTGCATTGATGTGTTTTTTACCAGAATACAAGTTCTCGGCTTACCTTTTTCTAAACCTACATTCTTGTAGAATAGATTGTAGTTACCGTTGTTTAACCCCCTGATCCTGGAGGCGTTAACCCATGGCTCCTGAATGAGGGCTATGTCGAGGTCCTCCTCGCCAAGAAGGACTAGCAGATTATCCGAGGCACACTTTGAGTGCTTTAGATTAATCTGCACCACCCGCATCATTTGTTCCACTGGCTGCTGCAGACTCTTTGTCGACTGACATTTCTTCTAGCAGCCCGTTCACCTCGTCAAGGTAGTTCACCTCGTCACGTCTGGACTACCTGACTTAAATATTTTCAGTTTGGTATGACGTATACCAAACCTTAGCTTGTTCCCCAGCTTCTCCAGAGGTTCGAGACTCTCTTCGCTGATAAGAAGGAGAAACGAAATACTGTTCTTCAACAGTTCTTCTGATGATTTCTCCCTCACTATCACCGACCAGTTCCCCATTGGAACCGTCGGGTTATGGATTCGGAGGCACTCGAGAAGCTTTTCCCCGCTTATCTCCATCCTAGGCAACCAGATTCGGGCTCTAGGTCGTCTTGGGATTTCGCTAGCTGGGATTAGGCCAATTTTGGCTTCCTTCCAAGCATCGTCTAGCTTAGCGATGCTGCTGCTAAGGAAATCCAAAGAGAACTGATCCCCGCATCGGATTACCCTGTAGCCCCTGACTACTTCGGATGAATCAAAGCACGGAAGAGTCCCTCCAGCCCCTCCTAGAATGTGCTCATTCACCATTTCTGACAACCTCATTTCAAGTTTAACCCACAGATCGCTTGATACTTTACGATCTGTGGCTTTTTCGTTGACAACTGCAACACATAAACTATCTTTTACAATATCATTGTAAGTTTTATGTGCTGCAGTTTTCGAACTGCTGTGGAGACTCGTTCTCGGCACCTTAGTTCTCTCTGTACCCGGACTGGGTACATCTTTCGACCTATTTCTTTGCGAGGACGAGTCTTTACCTGAGTTGCGCGACTCATACGCTCGCACAACCTCGCTGTATCGCTTTTTGTCCTCTAGATCCCTTTCGTGAACAACACCTTTGGCTTCATTCTGGGCTATCTTGCCCAATATGAATTTAGCCTTCTGGTATTGTTTCCTGAAAACGGATCCGAGACCTCTATTGATTTTGCTCGTTGTAGTGGAAGTACCGCTCTTAGTACTTCCACTACCACTAACCCCTGATGGTTTTGGAGCACTCTGGCTGGTGCTTCCTCCACCAACACTAGGCCCTGATGGTTTTGGAGCACTTTGGCTGGTGCTTCCTCCACCAACAGGTGTTTGATTGATTATTCAAGGAACCCGGCTGGTTCCTGGTTTGATATCGACAGGGGTACTATGACTGGTACCAATAATTGTCTCCTGGCTGGAGGCAAGTAACTCATCCTCAGAAGATGAGTTTGTGTTTTTTTTGATTTTTGAACTTTTCATTTTGTTCCCACGAGTATGGCGAGAAATAACGGTCGACATATGCAGAGCTCCCGTACATATGCAAGGCTAAATACAATGGGGTGGCGCCTGGTGCCCCAAGGAGACCGTTAGCGATACCACCTTTATACACCTGGTACCATGCAGCCCTCGGCACGGTTTTCACACCCTGGCTTGAGTGTACATCCATAATCAGCCGTTGACCTGTATCCAAAAAGTATTGAATAATTTGAGGATGGCAGGTAACGTTGCCCGGGTACACCGCTTGGAGGAGTATAGATGATTAACCGTACCCATAGTTTGCGTACTTGCAGCTTTGTTGTTGATACTTCTATTGCTCTCATTATTGTTAAAAATGTTGTTATTGTTGTTACTCTCTGCTGTCTTTTGTTTACTCTTCGTCAGAAAACATTTCTCAATTTCACTTTCGCTTATATCAATAGATAAACCTTCTTTAATTACTTCTTTTGCTGCATTTATGTAGTTATTCTCACCTTTCTCCAACGATGGTAAACCACTTATTTCAATGTAATTGTTTAATTGTTGTTACTACATATAATTTAACCTATTTTCTAATTTGTGTATTTTTGTATGTAGGTTAGAATTTTCATGCTGCAATTCTTTAATTACATTTAAACATTTTCTATTTGCACTTTCTAAGCTGTTGAGTTTTTGATGTATCATTTTCAATGTAATTGTATTTTCTTGTATATCAGTAGCAGAGATTTGTTTTGTAAGATCGTGTTGGTCAGCAATTATGTTGTTGTAGTTATAGTATTGATTAACAAGTGTATTGTCAAGTACAATATTATTTGATTATAAAGGTGCTCCAGCATGTATATCAACAGTAGCAAACTCGTTTATATTGTTGTGTTGATCAGCATTGTTGTTGTTGCTTTGGTTAGCAATTATATTTGTGAGTACACTGTTGTTTGTTTTTGATAGTGTTCCAGCATTGGATGTATTTGAATGCATTACAGTAGAATCCCAGCTAATTAATGAGATTCTTCTCAGAACACTGCACTTCACACACTTAAACTTAGTACCGCTGCTATTGAAAAAATCTAACTCCCTCTTTTTATACTCACACATCTGCAATGAAACACACAACCTTACAATCTCCGCAACAAATCTTATTTACATATTGCCGCGAAATTTTTAATTTGCAATAACCACAATTCATCGCAAATTATTTTAATATCAGACAAAACCAAGTATCTCCTTTAAAGTGACAATTATTTATATTTAAATTCACGAAATATGTTATAAATTTTGGTAATTTAAAAAAATAGAAATTTTTTAACTATTATGTATTTAAAAAAAAAATATATATGTAAACCCGAAACAAAATCTCTAACATGTTACCCCCACACAACAGTCCACAGACTGTCGACTGTCAGTATATCCTTCGTTAAATGGCTCCACTTTTGCCTTTAGCAAAACGGCGAAATTTCTGGCTCTAACTCTAGACAGGAAGTTAAGCTGGAAGGCTAACATCTCAGAAAGAGTAAAGAAGGCCCCAATAGTACTTTACCCATACAAAAATGCCATTGGTAGGAAATTGGGGCTTCAGCCATACATGACTTACTGACTATACACATCCGCACTAAGACCCATTCTTATGTACGGAGTCCTAGTATGGTGGAAGGCAATCGATAAAGAGGTCAACCGCAAGGCAATCGCTAAGGTTCAAAGAACTGCCACACTACGCATTAGTGGCTCTTTAATAACAACCCCTTCTGCGGCATTAGACATCATGCTTAATCTGATGCCTGTAGAATATTATAGCAAATTTGCAGCCGCAAACACAGCTGTGAGATTAAAGGTTATATCCTCGGGTATCATAAACCAATTGAAGTCCACTCCAGTCTTGATGGACTACACGTCCCCCATTTACTTCTTCGGGAAACCTCATGTGACGAGCACACCAAGACGTGGGAGTTGGAACTCCTAAACAGTGATGACCTCCGAAGGAGTACAATTCTACACGGATGGTTGAAAAATGAACAGCAGTGTAACAGCAACATAAGATGTGGAGTCTTCTCAGATAATCTGAATATCAGTCATAATTTCCGAATACCAGACCATTGTAGCGTCTTTCAAGCAGAAATTATAGCAATTCAAGAAGCCTTGATTCTACTGAATAGAAGCGTTTTGACTGTAAAGCAAGTACGTATTCTGTCAGATAGTCAGACTGCGTTAAAATCTCTGGAATCAACATATACAACATTGAAGACTGTAATAAACTGCCGTAAATTTCTTAACGAGATGGCCAGGCAGTTTAGCATTCAGCTTTGCTGGGTACTACGTCATCGAGCTATTCCGGGAAATGAAAAAGCTGATGAACTAGCAAGAATTGGTACAACCTTACAAGTCCTGCCGGATAGTGCAATATCTCAAGATTGATATGCCCAAAACCGATTTAAGGCGATCCAATGATATGCTTTCTCTCAAAAGGGCAGACATTGGAATGACAATGGGTATATTCACCGGTCACTATCTAATATGGAAGCCTGCCAGAAGACTTGGCTTATCCGCAAACGACTATTGTAGAGCCTGCAAAAATAAAGAAGAGGAGGAAACTACTCTCCATCTCCTTTGTACATGCCTGGCCTTGTCGGCAAGAAGGAATACCCATTTGTGGCAATATCTCTTCAACAACCTTAGCGATCTAGCAGGTAAAAATGTGAAGAGTATTCTTCGCTTTGCAAAAAGCTCAAATTGGTGTTAACGAGTGGGATTTAAAAGGTTCTATGTGGTATCACAATGGACCAAATACGGTCTAATTGTGCCTTTTTGATTGCCACCTAAGTCTAACCTAACCTAACCTACCCCACACAACGATGTCAAGAGAATTATGACATAGTACGATCATAATTCTCCTAATCCTTTATTATCGTGCGATTCGAAAGGAAATCTCCAATCAATTTAAGAAAAACGCTATCTAGACTTAATGCTTTACATTTTACTAATAAAGCATCATGCCAAACTCAGTCGAAAGCATTGGAAATATGCGAGAAAATACTGAGGCAGTGTTGAGTTGTAGGAGAAGTGTTTGCCAAACAAGTTTGCCTTCTCTTTAAAACCTGTTACAATTTTGTTGTTTACATAACATGATACAATTTTGTTGTTTAATATATATGCGAGAAGACATACCTTTGCAAGAAGCATAAGAAGACTTATATTAAGCTTCTAGCAAAAGTATCACAGGTTGAACGACGGGCTCTGGTATTTCAAAAGCTTTTGGTTGACATGTTTTCCCATTATTTTTGAAAGGACCGTAGTAACAGCAATAGGCCGGTAGTTTGAGGGATCACTTTTATTACCTTTTTTGGGAATAGGAAAAACATGCGTAACTTTCCATTGGGCAGGATGTACACCAGAAGTAAAGGAAATATCTACCTAGGTTACATCCAGGTTTTAAAATAGTGGAGGAAATACTATTATGAACCAATTCAGTAATACCATCTGGACCGGCTGATTTGTTTGGACCAAGACTTTTCAAGATTTTCATTCTAGCGTCCTAAAGTAAATTCTACCAAACGAACATCAAACTTCTGGAACGGATGGTGGCTTTAGAGTTGACTGAGGCAGTGTTGAGTTGTAGGAGAAGTGTTTGCCAAACAAGTTTGCCTTCTCTTTAAAACCTGTTACAATTTTGTTGTTTACATAACATGATACAATTTTGTTGTTTAATATATATTGTTTATATGTTGTAAACTAATTGAAACATATATAAATTATCAACTGAATTCTTACTTAAACAAATATAAGCTAATGGATAAACATCAATATGGATTTAGAAATTGCTCCAACACGAATGCTGCATTGTTTGATTTGATTACTGAGATACAAGAAGGGGTAAGCAAAAAGCAGAAAGTGGCAGTAGTATATCTTGATTTGATCAAAGCGTTTGATTGCGGAATGCGGAGTATATGAGAAAGAGTATAAGTGGTTTAATAACTATTTATCTGGGAGAAAACAATATCCCCAATGTGAGCAGCACAGAAGTAATATTGAAGATGTAGAATTTGGAGTTATTCAAGGTAGCTCTTTGAGTCCTACGCTATTCGCATGTTACATTAGCATTAGATTACTCAACTTCGGATTAAAAGCAAAACTTTTATTTATGCAGATGACATAGCGATTGTATTTGGAAATAATAATTACACTGGACTGGAAAAACAAATAAATGAAGATCTAAAAATAGTTAGATTCATAAGGTCATGGTGAAAATGAAATACATAATACAAAAATAAAATACATGATAATTAAAAAAACAACCATCATCAGTGAAAATAAATATTGTTTACGGTGATATTGAGATAGAAGAAGTTGCAATATTCAAATTACTTAGGACTTATATATATTACTTAGGAATATACATTGATGCCCAATTAAATTGGAACTACCAATCGAATGAAATTGCCAAAAAACGAGACGAATTGCACGAGTTTTCAAGTTAGCGAAAAGAAGAGTACCACATGAACAAAAAATATCAATATGCTATTGCTTATTTCACTCCAACATATCCTATGGAATTATTGTTTGGGGAAATACTTACCTGAAGAACATGGCTAAATTGAAAATAATACACAATAAAGCAATTAAAATATCTATGGATTGAAACAACGTTCATCGACCATAGAAATACACAAGCGCTTTGGAATACTGCCACTAGATCTACATAAGAGAATGATACAAGCCATGCAAATTCATAATATGAAAATAAAAGAAATCAAATCAAATATAAATATAATTCAAAATTGTGAAATACATAATTACAATACTAGAACATCTAATCGTATCCATTCACACAAGTCAGAAACTTTTAATACAGCAATTAAGATTAATAATGAATTTACCATTAGAGTTAAAGATTAGGAATGATAAAAAATAAGACTAAAATGAAAAAAACATTTTTTTTTAACTTTCCAACTTTTTAATAACATACATAATGTACATGTATTTTAATATAGTGTTCTGTTATCTGTAAATCTGTAAATCTTAGTATATTTTCTGTTTTCAATTTTTATGATATTTTTTATTTTATTATTTTTTTTATTTTTGATATTTCAATGTATTTTGGTGAATTAATAGAGTAATATTCAATAAAAAAAAATATTCAACAATTTAATCTGACTCATGGCGCAGTGGTTAAGTCGCCAACCTTTCAATCGAAGGGTCTTGGGTGCAAACCCCGGTCAGGTCATAAATAAAAAATATGTAGTACTTTTATATCGTAATAATGTATATCGTATAATTAATATTAGTAATAATAACAATAATAATATTATTAATAATAATAATAATAATAGTAATAATAATAACAATAATTATAATAATAATAATAATAATAATAATAATAGCTGCTACAGTGGAGCCATCTTTGGTTATATCATGCAAGTAAGGTGTTATATACTGCTGCATGTTGTAATTCTCGTATGGCGCTGACTCTGTAGTAAAATAATAACAATAATGACAATAATAATAATAGTAATAATAATAATAGTAATAATAATTATAATAATAGTAATAGTAATTAAAAACAGTAATTATAATAGTAATAAATAATAGTAATAATAATAGCTGCTACAGTGGAGCCATCTTTGGTTATATCATGCAAGTAAGGTGTTATATACTGCTGCATGTTGTAATTCTCGTATGGCGCTGACTCTGTAGTAAAATAATAACAATAATGACAATAATAGTAATAGTAATATAATAATAATAGTAATAATAAATAATAATAATTAATAATAATAATAATAGTACAATAATTAAATAGTATAATAAATAGTTCAATAATAATATAACATTAATTATAATAATAATAATAGTAATAATAATAATAGCTACTACAGTGGGGCTATCTTTGGTTATATCATGCAAGTAAGGTGTTATATACTGCTGCACGTTGTAATCCACTGATGGCACTGACTCTGTAGTAAAATAATAATAATAATATTATTAAGAATATTAATACCAATAATAACAGCCGCTTCAGTGACAGTGGGGGTTGCCTTCAATAATTACCTCATGTAGTAATATATATAATACTACTGCATGTTGTAACTATTGTGACGGCTTTAGTCACTGTTAGCAAAATAATAATAGGTGGATTCATTGTTTCCTTACAGTCCCACTCCCAATTCAATGTTTCCGTATCTATTTTCCTATCCTTTCCTATCCCTACTCCCTAGCCAATATACTGCGTTCGCAGGTAAGGGTTTCATCCCACTATATTGGCTAAAGGGGGAGATGGGTTTAGTCAGTAAGAATGTGACACTACCAAGGGGAAATTCTTGGTGTCTTTGGAAGATTCCCACCTCCCTTAGCAATATGATAAATCACTATTTCAACTGGTTATTGTTATGTAAATATAATATTATATTTAAATTTTATACTTGTATTATTGATATACTTTTGTTTACAATTTTGAAAACATTTGTTTTTTCAACTTTTGTTTTTGTTACTTTACTTTTGTCTATATGAATGAATTAAAAAAAAATGTGTATACTCTGTATGAGCTGTAAGCTCTTTTAGAGAAATGAATTAAATAAATAAAAAAATAAAAAATAATTTCAAAAGTGGTGTGAAAGAAGACCCATTGATATCTTCTTTCAAACTTTTGGCAAACGTGCAAAAGGACATACAATTCTTAGGCATGTGGAGAATTTTACATTTCAGCTTTTGGTTTAATAAAAATTTTTGCTTGAACTCTCTTGCATCTGTTTCGAACCACAATATATTTGGTCCTGAGGGCCTCCGACTTGGAGCTTTGGTACTGTTTGAAAGCCTCCTTCTTTCTGAGGATGGTTTCTTTACAAAAGCAACTAAATCAATATTTGGTCTTCCGTTTGATGTTTACTCTGAAATGAGGTATGAATATTAGCATTCCGAGTAGGATAGTTTCACTAATTGTTTTTGAAGCAAAGTAAACAATCCTTCCGCGGAAGCACAATGTCCAATCGAAAGACTTGAAAAAGTTGTTTAGACCCTCTTAGTTAGCAGAGCTATAATGTCATACTAATTTTTTGGGAGGAATCTTTCTATTGGTGATTTGGCCTATCAGAAAATTTGTGCTAACCAGGTAATGATCGGAACCTCCCAGGGGTCAACCAACTTAAAGAACATGGGTGGATAGAAACAGATCCAAGAGGTGACTTTCTTAATCAGCGCGGTTCGGGATCCTAGTGGGATCCCAGTTATCATTAGGACCACTGCTTTGTGTTTCACAAAGGGCTAAAATTGCTGGTTTAGCGGAATTTAAATGACGTTCGACGGCATGGAAATTAGTTTGTGATCCGCGAATATTACAAAAATTAACGTTAGGATTAGTAATTTTGTAAACAGTTATATTTTTAATATAAAATATATTTAAAATATAACTGTACTAGCAGAGTACCCGGCGTTGCCCGGAGTATTTTATTGGCTTTATGAAATAAAAATTATTAACTTTTGTTTCTGCGTTAATATAATTTAATTAATATAGTTAACTTATTACTATGCATTTACAGATGCTGGTAGTTTATATTCTATTTTTTATTAGATTTAGTTAAATTGAATAAACAGAGCGAAGAATTAAAGACAATTCGTCTACAAAAAACCTTTAAAGAAATATCAATAATCTATTGAGTACACAATTACATTGCAGTGAATTTTCACAATATATTCGTTAATACCGAGACATAAAATCGCATTTCAATTATGACCATAATGTAGTACATTTTTTTTTGTAAGTAATGCCACTTCATGTTTTTGTGAATTATCTTGTTAAGTACATTTTGAAAAATTTGCTATTAGGTTCGCTCTGTCCTACCGTCTGTTTACAAAACTTATATATTCGTTAATATTCGTTAATACCGAAACATAAAATCGTATTTAAATTATAAAAAACCATAATGTAATACATTTTTTTTTGTAAGTAATGTCACTTCATGTTTTGGTGAATTATCCTTTTAAGCACATTTTGAAAAATTTGTTATTAAGTTCGCTCTGTCCCTCCGTCTGTTAAAACTTATATACTGTTTAATAAAGAGCAATGAAATATTAACTATGCATAGGTCTCTTAAAAAAGTAATGTTGTAGAACAACTTTTTTATGTACCCTCACCGTTGAAGATCCTACAGCACCGACAGCTCTTCAAATTTTGTAAAAACTTCATTTTAAATGCGTACATTTCAGATTCTGTTTAACACATTTTCAATATAAAAAATACATGATTGATTTTTAGCTTTATAAATCAACCAGAATTTTTTTACCTTTAGTTTTTCTAATTATGTTTCCAAATTGATTGGCTAAAAATATGTGTAAAAATTGTATATGGATAAGAATGTAAGGTTTTCTGTTTTTTAAATATGTATGTAATCATTTTTGATTAAATGATGTACAGAAATGTGAATATGTTTTCTAATTTAATTGATTCTGTCTACAGTATTTTTAAATATACGCAATTATACATACTATATGTACATATTTCAATGATATTTTATGGGAAATAAGTTATACACATGCATCATTTAAGTAATGCATTTCTGAATGATGACATGATGATTGTCTAATGTAGGAGATTGTTTCTATTTTTTAACAACGGCCGAAAATTGTATTGTTAATTAATTTGTAATTGTATTGTTAAGACTTAAACACAGTATTCTTAAGATACTTAATAAGGTTACTTTAATTACTGTTCTATATTAGAAATTGCCATTGAAAGGTTTTTATGGAATATTAGAAACAGTATAGATAAAAGTAAAGAGTGTTGGAAATATCTTTTTAATAATAATAACAAATCACAAAATTAGGCAAAATATTATTAATTAGTGCTCGTGCGGAAATGAGTTAACAAACATTAACAAACATTTTGTTACAGCCTTTATTTAGAACCATAAATTCATCCTGCCAAATTAGACAGAAATTAGAAACAAAATTTTTTTTTTGACAGTCTATCGTGTCGAAATGTGTTAATGTATCACAACAAAATTTATTGAATGAGTTTGTCTGCCAAAGTGCAATACTTGTGCAAATTTTCAATTGGTCAAATCGCTTAAGCACAACAACAAAAAATGAGAATTTCATGGCCTGAAGCCTGATGGGTTAATGTATCGTAACCAAATCAACTCAGAAAGCTTTTGTTATAAAGACCTACACTTTTGTAAATTTTCAACTCAATTGGTAAAACCGTTCAAGTGCGACAGCAAGGAAATTAAAAAATGTTATTGAGCCCTGGTGCCGAAACGGGTTAATGGATCGTAACCAAATCACCTCAGTGAGCTCCTGTGGTAAAGAGCTACACTTTGATAAATTTTTAACTCAATTGGTCAAACAGTTTAAGTACGACAACTAAGTAAATTACAAAACTTCACTCACCGCTGGCGCTGAGTAAAAATTTGTCACAAGCTTTTTTTCGAACCATAAAACCGCCATACAAAATTGGACATAAATCGGATACAAAAATTTTTTTGAAAGCCCGCCGGGCCGAATTCGGGTAACATATTGTATCCAAATTTTTTCGGCACCCGTCCAAAGCTAAGAAGAACATTTGTACAAATTTTCAACTCAATCGATAAAACCGTTTAGGCAGGACAACGACAAAACGAAAAAGCTTTAAATGGCTCTCGGGCCGCAATGGGTTAATGAACCAAAACACCATATAGCCTATAACACTTTCCGGGGTCGTAGAAATGTTCCTGCAAAATTTGGTTGCAATCGGACTGGTGGTTTTCACGTGAAAAGGGCTCAAACAAACAAACAAACATAATTTCTGCTTTATACATATGTATATTAGAAGATAAAATATATAAAATATTGTTATATTAGTTATGAGAGTAATGAGATTATTTATTAGAACATCAAACTTCATCCTACAAGTGGGAGGGAGATGGATGTATTTTTTGTTTTGTTTACTGCAAGTGGAATTATAATGAAGAAAATCGAACATAAAAAAAAATTGGAAATACAAATTAATGTAAACAAAACAAAATCAGCGCGCATGTCATATATCCAACAAACCAAATCTTAGAAGATGTAATTTCTAGGAGGTCTAATCAATAAATTAATTTTAATAATTCTTTATCTTAATTTCATGTTAATCAATTTTTATATTATAAAATTTTTTGATTATTCCTCTTTTCTTTTATTTCGTTGACCGCTATTAAGTAAAATGCAATATTTCGTTTTAAAGTACAATAAACTAAAATTAGGTCATTAAATGAAAAAGAATCAAATTACAAACAAAACAAGACCAATTTTTTTATTTAAAATAAAATTCTTACAAAATTTCTTTTTCAAGTACAATAAACTAAAATTAAGTCATTGAATTAGAAGTAAGAGATCGTATTACAAATAACGCAAGACCAATTTTTTTCCATTTCTTTTATTTAAAATTAAATTTTTACACAATTTCCTTTTCAAGTGCAATAACAGAAATCGAAAGCACTTGAAAGTACTTGAAAGTAGTTCGTAAGGGTTAACATTAAAATTTTAATGATTTTAAAAACTTCAACTTTATAAAATAATAAAACTCGCGCCGTCGGTAGGATCGCTAATTGACGTCTGAACCTGTAAATAATATATAAACAAAAGTGAAAGTTATATATAAAATCATACTACCAGTAACTTTACTTAAACTTTTCATTGCCAAAAAAAAAAAAAGTCAATATCAATATTCAAGTTAAATGAAGATAACTTCAATTAACTGTAAAATTTGTATAACGTTATAAAAACTAAAGTGACAAAAGTGGCCTAAAGTTTCTTTTATTAAAAAAAATTTATAGCGATAAAAGAACACAAAAAGAAAAATCGTAAGTGAATGAAACCATATCGAATCACATATAAAAATAAACATAAACTTAAACTCGAAGTTATTAACGAATATAATATTATTTTAAATAACATCAAGTTAACAAGCGAAACATCATAAATGGCATTAACAATCAATTTAATCTCAACAAATGATTTAATATCCGAAGCTAGATCTATTCCAGCATTTAGAGGAGATGGAACGTTTGAAATAATAAGTAATAAGTAAGTAATAATTTGGAAATAATAAGTAATTTTTCTTGAAAGAATTTTTTTTGATAGCTAATGGGTCACTGATACCGATGCTGTTTATGTTTAAAGCACCTTATTCGTTCTAAGAATTAAATAGTAATATTAAACAGCAAAATAAATTTAATAAAATGCAAAAAAATGGTCTTGACTAGGATTACGCATTTAAATTAATTCGAAGTCGTTTAAGTAAGTCGTAAAGGGGTACCAGAAAAAGGAATTTTTAGATAAATTTGTTTCGAGTTCAGTAGAAGTTATCAATTTAGAGAAGAACATTCCATCTCTTCATAAACTTCGGAAATTCTTCAGATTTACCGTCATCATCACATTACGGAAAATTTACAAAGATGTGCTGTAAAAATTGTATGAATTTATATATGTATTTAATAAAAGAAAACAATTGGTTTTAAAAAATATTTGTTTTATTTATTGTTGACCAAGATATATTTTTCTGACAAAAACAAAGGAATTTCATAAAATAGTTTCGAATAGTTACACTGAGCTATGTGTAAATTCATTGGAATGTAAAAAAATTCTTGTTCCAATCTTAGTTTATTCCTTTCAATACATTTTTCAAATTATTTGAATACATATTCTCATATATTTAGTTCAGCTCTGTTGTTATATTATATCACTGCTTGTATAAAGTCTAGCATAAGACAAAAACGAGTTTATTCATCTAGCTGCAATGTGAGTTTTTTAGTGTGCTCAGCATGATTAAATGTTTGGTGGTAAATATCAATATCAGTATTTATCACCAGAATTCTAGGGTTTAAAACTTGTTTTGACAATTGATCAAGACCATAAACACCTCTAAGTATTTTATGTGTTAAGTTAGTACATTTCAGTACTTTTGAAATCTGAAGTATATTCATTATCTTGCAAACAGGAAATATCGATTAAACGAGTATTTGCTATTATTAAAGTTGTTAAAAATGCAGCTTTAAGTTTTCCATTTGTTAAGACTATATCGAATTTTTAAAGTAAATTTATTAAATTTTTAGTTGATTTTTCGTTATCAATATGTCCAAAAGAATAATTTTCAATATTTGTTCTTTTTAAATCTGTTGTGGTGAATTTATACTTCAATTCTTTTACAACAATAGTTTAACCATACATTTATCTTTTATTCCTGCTACAGCAAGATATTTTACAAATATTGTATTGCTATCATCGGTACAGTACAATAAATCTATCAGAGCACAGACCATTTTTAAATGAATAGAGATGGTTCACTAAATCTACTTTTATATGTTTTCGTAGACGTTGCGATTTTTATCAATTTCGCTATTGGCATCGAATTATGCTAACATAATGCATGTTAATGTTGAAGTAAATTACTGAATATTGCTTTAATCTTTGCTACTCCCTGGTTTAATAAACTCTGATATGTATCAGTTCCAGAAGCATTTGCTGATAAATCAAAAGCTAGTATCGTATAACTTTTTGAAAAAAGTTCCTTTGAAATTTGGCGTCCTCTATCAGAATAATATATAGCTGTTTCTCTAAATAATGTTAAATATGCACGAGAATTGCAAAGGTTTTTCGATGTATAACTTGTTTCAATTGCACAGTTTGGTGTACGTAGTCCATTCACATAATTAAAATTGTGTGAGATTTTGATGATGGAAATGATATGGAATTTTTGATCGTTTACCGAAATTTCTTCTTGTTGCACTTTCCTAGTACATATAATATATGTTGGTTTTTCTTCAATCGTTTCATACTTTTGACAGTTGTTTAAATCATCCGTATCACAGAAGCATATGCAATATTTTTTTGAAAAAATTATTATATACATTATATACTCTCAAGAAACTTTTTACATTTTCAGAGTATAGCTGTCTGGCTAGTGCATAAATTTGCGATTTATCTTGGGGGATTTTAAAAGTACCAAATATTTACAATTTAATGAAATATCTCGTGAAAATTTCTCCTGATGAAAAACGTTTTGCGTTAATAATATATATAATAGACAAATTACGGTGGTGCGAACCTTATTTACTTTTATATATTATAACAATCCAAAAAGTTAAAGTTTTGCAATCAATTTTATTTTCAACTTTTTAGGGGGCGAATTCGGTTTTGATAAAAGCATATTTTAAAGGTATATATATTATAACAATCCAAAAAGTTAAAGTTTTGCAATCAATTTTATTTTATACTTTTTAGTTTTAAAAGAAACATAATTTGAATTTAAAAAAAATATGGGATATTTTTTATTCACACATACATTATTGTTTCTGATATAAAATACGTTTTACAATTTTATACCAAATGTTTAAGTAAATTAAGAGACTAGTTAAATCGATTCCATTACAGCAAGAGTAAAAATTTTTTATTCCAGTATTTCATAAATAATGGAAATACCTCGAAAAGTAAAACATGTACCCAAATACTGTGATTATAAATATTACAATCCAATTTTAGTTGAAGCAACATTTCTAACACGTATGAAAATGATATAAATGTATTTTACTGTATATTTCTATAGTATACCTAGTATTAGTAGTATATCGTATATCCAAACAAACATTTAATCTTGAACACCTACCTACCTACTAATCGCGTAATAATATTATGCAGTAAAAAATGTTGACAAATATCTTGATATTATAAACAAATTGAGCGGAACAAAATAATTTAGGAAATTAGTTTAACATAATATTATGTACATAAGTACGTACATACATACTTACATACATATATATTTAGGTAGTTTTAATTTTTTGTGTTGATAAAATTTTGTTTGTAAATCATAATTCGTAATGCGCAAAAGCATAATTTTGTAATGATCTTTACTTTTTATTTTATTCTTAACTACGTAAAAAATAATATATGTATGTATGTAATTTGAATGTGGCAATTGGAATTATTTTCTTATATACACAATATACATAATAAATGTTCCTAAATAAAACAAATTAAACCTTAATTTTTAACGCCATTCATATTCAAAGAATTTTGACAACAAATATTCTGATTTAAATCCTAAATAAATGTTTTAAATCAAAATAATTTAGCAACATAAAAATATTGTATGTACCTATATTGATGTGCACATGTATTTTGCTAAATCCTAATACAAAATACATGTGCACATCAAGATTGATTAAACTAAATTATTATAGGAGGAAAGATCAAATAATATGTTTGTATTATATGCATGAATAAGAATAAAAATAAAGTTTTGAATCTATTATACATAAAATTTTATTTAAAAAATGTTGAAGAATAGAGTTAAAAAAAAAAAAAAGTATAACTTACACGAATTGGATTCGAATCAAGTAACCAACCAACCCTTACTTAGAAGACCTGTTCACTTTTCTCTGCACTATACAACACTTAAATATCTTATTAACAGATTACGAATACGAACATAAAAACTTAATTTTTAAGACTATGCATATTCAATATGCATTAAAGAATGTTGACAGCAAATATTTTGATTTAAATCCTAAACAAATGTTGTAAAACAAAATAATTTAGCAACATACATAAAAATATTGTATGTATTGTGTTTTGTTTTGCTAAATATGCTAATACAAAACACTATGTGCAATGAACATCGACATTATACTATTATAGGAGGAAAGATCAAAAATATGTGTGTGTATTGTATGCATGAATAAGAGATAAAAATATAAGTTCAAATGCATATATTATATACATAATATATACATATTTTATTCAAAAAATGTTGATGAATAGATAGTTAAAAAAAAATGTTGCATGTGAACTGGATTCGAACCGAAATACCCTCGCTTTCGAAACCTGTACACTTTCCTCTGCACCATACAACACTTACAAATGTTGCTAACAGATTACGAACATAATAAAAAGCGTGACAGAATGACAAATAAATAAATAAATAAACCGACACTGACGAGTTAATATAAAATAGGAGTAATAATAATAAAAATACAAATATTTCTTGTAATAATATAGAAATAACATCTAAAAATAATAAGATTGTTTCTGATAATAGTAATTCTAATTCTAGCATTAACGTTAATAATTTAACTGTTTATCCTAATAATAGTTCAACCGTTGACAAGTCATTAAACTCTAGCACAACAGACACAAATAATCCCTTAATCATAGTAAACACTAACTCAGACACTTACACTACTTCAAACATAACTCAGAACAACAAATCTCATAACCACAATACAATTCAGAACAGTAATAACAATATAAACGCTTTTAATACTGCATCACTAACTAAAGATCCTGAAATTACCAATTCTAATTGTGTTTCAATAATTGAACCTCCTCCTTTTTCCTCAACTTCACCAAATGTTCCTTCTACTTCTAAATTCATAAACTTTGTTCAAGGTGAAACTCTTCAACCTTCAATTATTAACCCGCTTTTACCACCGATAACAAGAATGACACAACAATCTCTTGCCAACAACGACTATACAGTCGCTCTTTCTAGGCTAAGAGAAGATAAAGTCTATAACATGGTCAGATTATATTTGTCATACTTGTTTGATGATAAATATAATACTGTGTTGGACGGTAAGACCAGAACAAGTATAAAAGTTTTAATTAATAATGAAGGTTTACTAACCGAATACAAAGAATTCTATAAATTATATATAAAATTTCACGAAACTAAAGGTATATCTTCCAAAGATGTCTCCGACTACATAAAGGCATACCGCAGTCATTGTAATAGTAATTATTACAATCACTTACAAGTTTCGAATGATAATTATAATAAATTTTTTCGTGCCAATAAATAATTTAAATAAGATCTCTACATTGATAGATTCTTCAATTTTGATAAATTTATCAATATATTATCAAAATGTCAGACGTTTTAGAACAAAAACAAGTCAAGTCTTACTTAATTCAATAAGTTTAAATTTTGACGTATTTGCATTAACCGAAACTTGGCTAAATTCTTCTATTAACAATCTTGAGCTTTTTGATAGCTCATATTCTGTTTCTAGAAAAGAAAGGATATTCTGAATATGCGTAGAAAAGATAGATATGCTGAACCTAATGTATCTAATAGTTACACTCTTAAAGGGGAAGGTGTATTGATTGACGTCAAGAATCGACTCTTTGCAAATGAAATTTCTATTTCTAACGCAGACTGTCTTGAAATAGTAGGTGTGAATATAAAATTTTCAAACAAAAATGTAAATATTGTTAACATATACATTCCACCTTCTTTGAATTTAAATATTTATATTACTCTTTTAAATGTAATGGATTCGATTTGCTGTAATTCAGGTCCTAATGATGAGTTAATTTTATGTGGAGATTTTAATCTCCCTAATATAACATGGATTAATCATGACGAAGAATCTTTTTTGATTCCTGATTCTTCGGTGAGTGAAACTGATTCGCAATTTATTGATGGCTTAAATACCAACAATTTACAACAGGTTTCCCACCATCGTAATTTTAAAGATAAGAAATTGGATTTATTATTTACCTCTGATTGGTATAATATCACTTTCTGTGACTCGGTGTTATCACTTGTTGCGTTAGACCCTTATCACCCTTCAATAAGTTTTACCTATTGTTTAACTAGTTCCGTAAATCTTGAAGCAGCAGATTCTTATAGTTTTAATTTCAATAAAACCAACTTTCCCGGACTAATAAATTTTTTAAATACCTATCACTTCAACGTCTATATTTAATAATACAGACCTAAATCAAATGACAATTAGGTTTTATGAAATTATGTTCGAAGATTTTACTCAATTCGTTCTTATTTCAAAAACACAATCTGGTCCACCATGGTTCACAATGGAGCTTAAATGACCATAACAATTTTGTCATATTTTTTGATAATTTTAAAACGTCATCCGATATTCTTTACAATAATTATATTAACCAAATGGCAAGTAAACTGAAATCTGATCAGAAAAATTTTTGGAAATTAATAAATTCTAAACGTAATTGTGATGATTTGTAATGATGTAATGATGATTTGTGATGACGTAATTGTGAATGACATAAATATAAAGGAAGAAATAGTTTCCAAATATCTAAATAAACTTGGCGATAATACTTTTCCCGGCCCTGATGGTATACCGGAAATAATTCTCAACAAGTGTTCTAACATTCTCACTACGTCCTACTGAAATTACTAACTATCGTCGGATAGCCAAATTATCTTCTATTCCAAAACTATTTGAATTAATTATAACGGATTCAATTTATAATCACTGTTTTAATCTTTTAATGGATAACCAACATGATTTTGTAAAACAAAAATCTACTGTGACAAACCTACTTGAAACAATGTCCCTCCTCCTCAATAACATAGAAGAAGGTTTTCAACCAGATGTTATTAATACTGATTTTAGTAAAGCATTTGATCTATTGCCACATAGTATTATATTACTAAAACTAAAAAAATATGGCTCCCCAGAGTTTTACCTAAAGCGGATATATTCTTATTTGTGTGATCGCTTCTATAGTGTTATATTCAAAAATGTGATTTCAGAACCATTCGTGGTAAATTCCGGTGTTCCACAAAGTAGCCACCTTGGTCCTTTACTTTTTATTTTATCTGTAAATGATGTTACTTCTATTCTATATTACTTTCTAATTGTGAGCTTCAAGTTTACGCTGATGATATGAAAATTTTTAAAAAGGTTACATCTAATAAGGACGCCTTCCTTATGCTTATACCTTAACAATTGGTGCGTTAATAATTGTCTACTATTTAATGAAAAAAAAATACTCGTCGTTCTAGTCCTATTTATTTCAACTATAACTTAGATGGTATTAGTTTACCTAAAGTTACCTCAATAAAAGACTTAGGTGTGTTTTGATTCCCAACTTAGGTTTAAAATTCATTATAATAATATTATAAATAAAGCTAATTCATTATTGGGGTTTGTTAAACGTTCTTCTAAGGAATTTTCAGATCCCTATGTTCTTAAATCGTTGTACACTTGTCTTGTAAGACCGAACCTGGAAAATGCTAGTCAGGTTTGGTCTCCATTTTATATGGTACACATTCATAGGATCGAGGCAGTACAGAAAAACTTTCTTAGATTTGCCTTACGTCACTTGCCATGGTCATTATTATTATTTTGCCACCATATGAACAAAGGCTAAAGTGAATTGATTTCTGTACTTTAAGTTTTAGACGTGAGGTTTCTGATGTTATTTTCATTACAGAGATTGTCAAGGGTTATGTTAAATCTACTTTAATTTCTAGTAAAATTAATATTAGAAATCTTCAACGCCTTCGCTCTTGCAATTTGTTTAAAACCTATAATCATAGGACTAATTATGGCAAATTTGAATCTATTAATAGGATGCTTATTATAGGTAACACACATAAACTTAATATTGACTTTACGCTTTCAAAACATTCCCACAAACAAAAATTATGCAATCCCTATTAATATTAGAATTTTTTTTTGTTTTCTTGTTGCACTGTAAAGTATATACCTATGTATATTATTTTTAATTTTAATCTTAGTTCTAAGTTTATTTTTCCTTAACAATTATGTAATTTTTATTATAACTTTTACTGTATAATTTAGCAGTTAATATATATTTTTATAAATTTTATGTAAGCTGTTTGTTTGTGCTAAGCAGTATAAATAAATAAATAAATATATTCAATAAAAGTTGCCATAAATGGCTGCCTTGTGGTACACCAGAAGTTACCTCGATTATATTCGACAATATACCTTGAAATTTAACGTTTTGGGTCCTTTCTGATAAATAAGTGTTCAGCCATACAATAAAAGAATCCGAGATGCCATTTATGCATTTTATGTAGGATTTTAGATGTGTATATTATAAGGTTCGTTGTAGTGGGACGACCTTTTTTGAAACCGGGTTGTTGTTCGTTAAGTTTGGCATTTGTTACAGAATTAATTTTATCGAGAACAATTTTTTCGGATAATTTTGGAATAGTCAATAGGATGGCTATACCTCGATAGTTTTCTACTGATGATCTTTCACCTTTTTTGTAGATGGGATTTTTTGGGATGAGATCTTTCACCTTTTTTGCGAAATGATAGGATTTCTACACATGTGGAAAAACACCATTCGATAACGACTTGTTTAAAATGAAGTGAAGAGGAGTAATTACATAATGAGCACAGTTATATAAGAAGAGTGGAGAGATTAGGTCAAGTCCAGCACCCTTCTTTCTTTCAAGGCTCATAATAACTTCAAAATTGTCATTTTCGGAAAGATACAGATCTGAGATTAATAAATTTGAGCTATTAAATAAAGAAGTAGCAGAGATATCGAATTGTTCTTTTGGACGATAAACTTTTTTAAAAATGTCGAAAAAATTAAATAGTTTTTTGGGCAAGAGGAAATTTTTTGGAATCACTAATTAATTTGTTACCTATACTAATGACATAGTTTTCATAGGCTGTATGAGCTTTCAGTTTTAATTCATTTGCAAGCAGCTTATACGTATCGCTTGGTGCTATTTTGTGTTAAATTTTTCTGTATATATTATTGCCCTGGTTACGCAAAGTCTTAAGTTCTCTATCTAACCATGGTTCTGTTACTTTTGTTTGTCTTACGCATTTTAGGTACAAAAACATTTATAATTTCAAAAATTTTTAAATAAAAAATTAGTGAGTTGATATCCTGTTGTGCTAACAGTTCGTTCCAGTTAGTAGATAATAAAGCATAATTAATGCTTTGGTAGTCAGCATTACGGAAGTCATATACAATATTATTGTAAGTTTTGCCTGAGAGTGAAATGATAATAGAGAACTCAAAGATTATTAAGTTATGATGATTAGTGTTAGTAAAAAGATTATGTCGTCCTGGAAGTTAAATGGTAATAACAAGTTGTCAGAATCATCAACAACAAAAGAAATTGAAATCGCCCAAGACGAAAATCGAGTCTTCTTCTTGCATATTAGAAATGATATTATAATATACACTATAAAATTCAGAATAAGAGGAATCGTCAGAGCTCGGAGGGAAATTAACAATACCTAGGTATAAATTATTCGTACCTAAATTAATTTTAATAAATTGGTGTTCAAATGATTGGAAAGCATTAGTAATTAATGGTACACTAGGTAAGTTATTACTTATGGCAAATAATACACCACCAACTCGCGAACTATTGGACTGTAAGTGGATCAATTACCATCAAGAATTTTTTCATTTCTAAACGATTTGTTAAGCCATGTTTTAGTTTAAGCTAGTACATTAAAATTGCATGACTTAGGATCAACATAAACTTTTTTAAGTTTTCCTTTCATACCACTACAGTTATGATAAAAAATGTTATTATTTATTTATTAGTATTTTGAGAGGTTTTTATTTTATTTATCGAGTTAGATGAGTTTTATTTAAAGAGATGAGATTTACTAATTTACTTGAAGTTCGAACGAAAAAAATGGTTGACGTTGCGACCTCTTTTGTTGTGAAGCCTATATCAATATGGTATCTAAGGTCAAGATTATACAAATCTTTGAAGTTAGATGGTAGCCCCTCATTGTGAATGAGAACAGATAAATGATTTCTCGTTTTATCCTCTGTAACACGATTATATGAATCGTTATGTAAATAAGCAAGGAAAAGTCTTACAATAAGAAGAATTTTCTCATCTCTAAATCTTGATAAAGCGTATTGGCAGTTCTCTGGTAGGGATTGTTTTGTCATTCTAACAATAGCGGATTTATTGATAATGGATTATCTATATTAATATTATTATTATCATTGTTATTAATATGATTATTATTATCGTTGTTGTTATTGTTATTAATAATATAATTACTATTATTACTATTGTTATTATTATTGTTATTATTATAATAATAATTATTATTATTACTAGTATTATTATTATTGTTGTTATCAATATTATTATCAATGTTATTATTATCAAGATCATCATTATTATTCTCATTGTTATTAATATTATTATCATTACCAATGTTGTTATTGTTATTAATCATATATTACTATGATTACTATTATTATTATTATTGTTATTACTATTAGTATTATTATTGTTGTTATCAATATTATTATTAATGTTATTATTATCAATATTATTATTATTATTATTATCATTAATATTGTTATTGTTATTATTATTGTTAATATTATTTTTATTATTATTATTATTATCATTAATATTGTTATTGTTATTATTATTGTTAATATTATTTTTATTATTATTATTATTATTATTACTTTTATAATTGTTATTATTATTACTATTTTTTTTTATTATTATTATTCTTATTAGAATTTTTCTTTTTACTTTTGTTATTACTTTTATTATTCTTATTATTAATTAGTATTTTTTGTATTACTATTATTATTATTATTATTAATTACTTTCTTGCTATATTTATTATTTTTACTGTTATTTTTATTGCTATTATAATTAATATAATTCCCATTATTATTATCAATTATATTGGACTAGCTAACGGTTCCTGGTTTTAAAATTCCCCCTTGAAGAAAGTTAAGATATTTAGAACTACTAGTTGATGTTGTACTATTAATAGAAAGTTTTTTATTGCTGTTTATATTAGTAAACGAGATAGCAAAAGAATTTAGTAAAAGTTGATTTTTGTCAGTGTTGAACTTCGCGTAGGTGTTAGTAGGTGAAATCTCTAAATTAGTATTGCATACAAATTTTTTTATTATTGTACCTTTTTTCCATCGATTGTAATTAATTACTTCGCAAACTTTGGATATAGGTACTTTAAAAGATTTGTACTTTTGTTTATATCTAAGATTCTTAGTATTATTGACCATTTTAACCCTATTTAAATTAATAGTATTTTTCTAAAATTTACTAATATAGAAGTTGTTGACGCGCTAGATAGGGAAGAATTAATATCTTTAATATTAGGAAGAACAAACCGAACTTTCGCAGTAGTAGTAGAACTGTGTTGAACTTCTTTCGTTGATGCTAAAGCTGAGGATGAAGATGGTGAGATAGCCAAATTGCAACTACATTGAAGAATTTCATTAAGTAATGAATTGTCATTGGTGTTATTAGATGATGTATTTGATTTTCAATCCAAAGTATCTTTAGTCACTTTATTAGTGTATTCCACCGTTTCAGAGGCTATCGGCTTAAACAAAAAGGAATTATGGAATGAACTGTAAATGGTTCATCAGTCATTAGTTCATTTGAATTTTGACTCAGATACATTTGGTTGTATCTAAACGTATTGAAAGATGTATCCAAACTTGCATCTAATTTAACCCCCCATATTCACTATTTCCTTTTTAAGTGAACCTATTTGATCAGTCAATTTATCTTTAATATCCGATGTTTGACTATTAAGCTTTGAGTTAAAAAATTTATGTAGCTGTAAGTCAATAGATAACATTAACTCATTAGTCAACGTATTTATAGATTCATTTATGCTATTAATTGCGCAGAGAAACTCATCATTTTTAAAAACCAAAATTTTCTTCAGTTGATCTTTTTGTTTGTCAGACGTTCTGCTCAGTGTCGTATTCAGGGACTTTTCGTCTTTTCCCATTTCATTAAAAGATGCTGAGTTATTTTATAGTTTCGTGACATTTAGCTGCAAGTTCTGTGTATCATCTTTAATGTTATTGAAAGGTGTTTTGACTACGTTCAGTAACATATTCATCTTGCATGATAATCCAAGCATGATTCACAAAGAAAAAAACTAAATGACCTTTTTCAAAGCTTTTTATTAAAAAACAAAATAAATTCTTGCATATTATTTACATAGTCTATGTTATTGTAGTACAACATATGTTTTTAAATCAATATAAAACAGATCATTGCACTTACTTGTTATACATTATCTAGTTGACCAATTATCCAACCGCAACATCTACTTTACATAAATATTTCTACAATATCTAGTTAACTTTCTATATTATTTACAAAAGCTTTTCCGGAAACCAATTATGCAAGCGCCAATCACGATACCTAATTTACATAAATATTGTTTATCTCTATCTCTTTCACAGTATTCCCACCGCCAAGTGCCCCGTATACTACTGCATTGCCTATATGAAAAAAGGTAAACAGATCGATACGATTTTCACTGATGCCAGTAAGACTTTCGAAATGATTCCCCATGTTACTTTACTTAAACAAAACCCATTTTAGGAAAAAATCGCACTACCCACTGACCTACATTTCTGATTGATGGGTTTTATGTAGGTCATTCTTGGTTAGTAGGTCAAAAACTTGTTTTGATTGTATAAGCGTGGGTTGTTAGCTTATAAGTTCTAGAAGGAAGTAAAGGTTGTTGGTACTGTGGAAGTTGTCAGGCAAGGTTAATCAACAATGGATTTTATGTAAGTTGTTCTTTATATAATAATAAAAATAAAAACGTAAACAAGAAGAAGTGTAATCCATAATTTTAGTTCTTAAAAGTTGTTATTATTTACATAAATAGTAAGAAAAGAATTTTTTCAAAGCAAATCAAGTTTGTTTTTATTGCCCAAATTCGGTAACTTTTGTTCTTATTTGTAAAAGAATACAAGAAAATATAAATCTGAAAACAGAAAAACATGAAAATTATTTAATCAAACAACAAAATTAGGTTAAATTTTTTATTTAAAATTTTACGTTTATAATAATGTAATATTTTTTTCTTCTTTTAAAATAAAAGAAGAATCTAAAATATGAAAGTAAAAATAAAAAAAAAAATTAAAATTATTTGATAAAATAAACAACATGAATAAAAATAAATAAAAATAAATAACTTTTAACTTTGTCCTATATTCCTATAAACCTACTTACCAGAACTTCCTAAATGAAAAACCTAAATTAATCTAAAATAAGTTCCTAAATATAAATAACAAATACATTTGAAATTTTTTACTTTTATTTTATATTTTTTATTTATTATTACAATTTCCTGGTACTGGTTTTCAGTAAGTGGAAACATTATTGAATCAGTGAGCAATAAACCCACTTCTTCATCTCTATAAACAAATACTGTCTTTGTTTTTATTTCATTTTCAAGTTCATTATTTATCATTTCCTCAAAAAAAATTACTATAAATTCAAAATGTTAAAAAATACTTAATAACTTTACAATTATTTAAATAATGTTTTTTTTATTTATCCTAGTATTATGTAACTCTAGTATTTATCCAAGTATTTATCCAAGTATTTATCCAAGTAACTCTCAGATGTGCATCCCATATATAGCAAAAATTTATCTATTATTCAATAAATACAGTAATACATATGTATATGTACTTATTCTTTAACATTTTTAAAATTCATACTCGATCCAGTCAAAAAGAAATCGATTTTACGATATTTACTAAAATTAACCTTTTCATCTTTGATATTTTAAAATCCAAATCTCTCAAATGAGAAAAGCAGTTGAACAATTTAAAAAAAGTTAATCACTGGACTGGCACTGACCACAATACAATATACAAATACAACATACATAAGCAAAATCCTATAAACCAAAAAAAAAAATCATTTACTTTTAATTTAAGTAACAAACATTTTTTATTCTCCCTTAAATTTTCATATTTTTATTTTTAATTGTTATGTCTCACGTCATATATGATATCAATTTGTACTCTGTAAGTCATTAATGGTTAGTACTGTACTGTACTCTTTTAATGACAAAATAAGATAGATAAAACGAACAATAAATTATATGTACCATAAACCATACTCATTAGGCCTGGTCATAAGTGCATAACTGCATACCATACTACATACATTGAAATTTTAATTTTTTAAAAGAGAAAATTACACATCTTAAGTTTTTTTAAATACACCTATGTACATTTTATAATTAATTAATAATTAATAATTCTTAACATAAAATATTAATTAGTATTTACTATTTAGTACTTATTTAAATTATAAGTTCTAAATTCTACTCTCATATTATTGATATTATTTCTCTACGTTAAAATTTTTATTGTTGTTTTTACAAAATATATATTATGTACGTATAGGTATTTTCCTATTGCTATTTATTAATTGTTGAATGTAAATATAATGTGCATGCATATAAAGAAACATATTCACATTTATTATAATGTTTCAAATTCATTGTTGTTGGTTTAAGCATGGAATTTAGGTTTAAAGGGTTTAAAGCCGAAAGCGCATACTTGCATAATATTTATGTATGTATATTATGAGATAATGTAATCATGTAATCATGTTACATATGGTTACATTCGAAGTAGTAAAGAAATAGAAAAAAAGCTTTTTTTTATTCTTATTATACATGCATACATACAGTGATATAAGGGTGTCCGGCACTCAAGTACGCGCACTGCACTCAGTGATTGGGGGCATTAAAACAAACAAAAAACTCTACTGGTGGGGGGGAGGGTCTATTGAGGACCCTTTTCGAGATATGAGGGATTGATTTTTTGAGACTTTTCATAAAAAACTGTTGAACGGCTTGCTGTAGAGAGATAAAAAAACAAATCCTTTTTGTAGAGTAAGTTGTTAGCTTTAATTTTTGTGTACTAATAATTCCCATATGCCCAAGAGTTACAAAGTTATGAAGGTTCAAAATGATTTAAAATGAAAAAAATATGTTTTACTCTATTTTCTTTTGAAACAGTCTGTATTTGGGGTACTTTTTATGTCATATTTCGAAACAGCTTTTCAAGCCTTATAATTAGTACCCAATAACTTCTTCTCTATCTCCAACCGTTTTTGAGATATAAAGATTAGAAAAGTGTGTTATAACACAGAAAATGTGTCAACACAGCGTGCGTAATGAAATCCCCACTTTTAAATCACTATGTTCAAAATCCCGACATATCAAAATCTCGACATATCAAAATCTCGACGTTCAAAATCCCGACTTTCAAAATCCCGACTTTCAAAATTCCGACATTCAAAATCCCGACATTACTTAGTGTTTTTTAGGCTTCCCTTACTCTCTCAAGTTCGGAATTCTTCCGAATTGGTACTTTGGGTTCAATCGCTGGTTTATTTTCATTAGAGAGCACTATAAATTTGGTTTTACTTTCATTAATACTCAATAGGTTACCACTTGCCCATTTTGCAAATATACTGAGATCCTCGTTGATTTTGTTTTCCAGCTCACTTCAGCTGTGGAACTCTGCATTTCATTATCTCTATATTGCTAATCACCTCGTTCACTTTGATCACGACTTCTCTTTTACAGAGATAACTCTTCAACAACTGGTTCGGTAAACCTCTGATGACCAGCTCTTCAATACGTTGAAGTAATATGTCATGGTTGACAGTATCAAATGCTTTGCTCATATCGATAAATATAGCCGCAACATAATTATTTGCGTCAAGATTCTTATTGACATAGTTAATCATTTCGGCCAGTGCTGCTTCAATGTTAGTTGAATTTTAGAAACAAAATTGCCTCTGGTCGAACCCGCATGTTTCATTATAAATTTAACTAATCCGGAATTGATAATTTTTTCAAATATTTTGGCGAAGACACCCAATATGGAAATTGGTCTCTAATTCGAGATTTCACTTTTATGTCCACTTTTATGTATAGGGATGATTATCGTCTTTTTGAGCATGTTTGGGAAGACGTCAGTTAATAACATATTATTGATAATTCTGTTTAAGTGAATCAATATCACATCTCTCACATTTTGAAGGTCCATAGGGGTAATTCTATCAATTTCTGGCGCAGCGTTGTTTTTTAGTTCTCTAATAATTTTATCTATTTCAATTGGATCAGTAGGTAGTAGAAACATTGATGCAGTATTAATAGTTTTAGCTAAGCATTCACCTTTATTAATGATATTATTCGCAAGAATAGTGCCCACAGTATTGAAGTAATTGTTCAATTTATTGGCAACTAGCTTATCATTGGCTAGTTCAACATTGTTCTCTTTGATTCCTGAAATTGGATCCTTGTTATTATTCTGCTTACCTATAATGCTCGAATTTAGCGTTTCCAATAGTTTTCTGCTATTACCACAAGCCTTCCTTAATTGCGAGTTAAAGAAGTTTTGCTTAGCTCAAGTAACCAAAAATGTAGTAGTGTTCCTTACTTTTTCGTAAGTAGCACTTACACCAGCATTTATTGGGTACTTCTTTGTTTTTTTTATACCATTTTCTCTTTCTCTGATCGCTGTTATTATTTTGTCATTTATCCCGTTGTTACCTCGCATTTTTATGATTTTTATCTTCGTAGCATTAACCTTAGTCATTTTTATGTTATCAATTAGATAGTCAATTTCGGTATTTGTTTTGTTTGCTAAGGCTAACCTGTTCATTCATTTTATTATAATTAACGATATTAATCCTTGTCTCAGTCATTGGAATTGGAGCTTTTTTTAGTTTCACAATTTTTATAGTTACTACTTTGTGATGAAAAGCCACTATGTCATGGAACTCTATCTTTACTAAATGATAAGAATTTAATATATTCGTGATAACATGTTCGATTATGGTAGAAGATGTACTTGTAACTTTGGCAGCATGTTGATTGTGGATGGTGTTGACTAGCCACGTAGGAGATATGTTTATGCAATTAATGTAGTTCTTCGTCATACTGTTACTTCTTAATATGTCGAAATTGGTGTCTCCAACGAAAAGCAAATTTTTGTAGCTACTACATATTTTTTCAATAAAAGCACTGAAGATATCCACACAATGGTTCGAAGTTCTTTTGGCCGTTGCAATTACTAATCCAGGCGAAGTATTCGCAATCTGAATCTCAGTTGAGTTGAAGATTTGCCCCAACTCCAATGTTGTCATATTCATTGAATCTTTAACAAATATTACAGTGCCACCACCTATATTGTCGTTACGGCTATTATAAACTGCCTTAAATCCTGTTGTGCTGTAAAATTGCTCTTCGTTTGTGTACAACCCCGTTTCATTCCCAATAATCACTTCTACTTCAGGGTGTTATTTCAATAATATGTTGATCTCATTTAGTTTGTTTCTGATGCTTCGTAAATTAATAAACAATATACTTATATTTTGTATGCTAGCAATCATATTCAAAATGAATGGAGTTACGTTATTTATTAAAAATTATTGACTTTTATATATGACTTGAAATTATATTACATAATATTGTTAATTTTGATATTGTTAATTACATAATATTGCATAATTTTGATATTGTTTTAGTGATAAGAAAATTTCTGGTCTTTTAGTGTTTTTAGATTGTAAAACTACTACGCAGGGGTAATAGGAGTCTTTTGAAATTTTGGGGGGCTGTAACATTGGAACCCTATACAATTAAAATAAACCATTAACATACATTAAAATATATTACTGTAGCTTTATTTTTTTGTCTTGCCGAAGAAAAATGTGTACAGAAACCTAGGTGTTTAAAAGGATTAAATTTTCAATTTTTGAGCCCTAATAGCTCATAAACTGGGGGCGGTACAAAAAAAATTTCTGAGCAAACTTATACTAATTCTAAAAGTTCTTTCTTACTTCAAAATTGCAAGTCCCTATCTAGAAGCATGCCGGAGTTATAAAGGTAGAAAAATTATGCAAAATTTGGTTTTCACGGTAACTTTAAATACTAAATTTAAAAAACTTATATAAATTTGATATTGATTTATAAAATTCCTGTCGAATGGCGTTTACATATTGAAAAAATGTTAAGCGTAACATGAAATATACGCGTTTAAAAATAGGGCTTTTTCAAAGTTTGGAGGCTGTAGTTCCCTGATGGATGGGGCTACATGAAAAAGTTGTTCCACAAAATTAATTTTTTTATGAGACCTACCCGTGGTTAAAATTTTTTTTCTCTATCTTTAACTGTATAGAAGTTTTATAAACAGACGGACAAACGAATAGAGTGAAACTAACAAGCACACTTTTTTAAAATTTTTTTGGAAATGTGCTAAAAACACATTGCCAGATTCCATTGCTTATAATTAAAAAACAACAATATGTTCAGTATTTATTGCATTGATAAAAAATTATAAAAAATATTAGAATAGAAAATTGATGCTCGTTTTACAATTACAAATTCTTTACATAAAATGTACACATCAATATCACATACAAAAAAAAAGTAAAATCGCACACAGTGCAAACTCATACTATAATAAATGAGTACATAGAAATAATAGTGTACATAGAAAAGTGAACAGTGGGTAAATAAAATAAAACGACAAAGAGTTTTTTTTTTCTTTTGATTTTTCGCTTTTCTTGTTTCTTAAGACAGTTCAAAAATTAATTTTTTTTTTCTACTTGAATATTCTGACAGTTCCTTATCATATTGAAAAATTAGGAGAATACGTCGTATATATATGTATATAAAATTCTGTTGTTAAATTTAATGTGGGTACTGCAATTATAAATTAATAAAAAAAAAACCAAAATTTTTAACTAAAATTTTTCAAAATATATTGTACAAAATACACTTGTACAAGAGTTGTTTATTATTTAATTTAAAAGATTTTAACTTAATAAATAAAATTTCAAGCAAATATAATATATGAATACATACATACCAACAAACTTACTCACTTAATAAAAATAAATTTTATTCTCGGAGCCTGAAAAAGGCGTCTGCATATAACAGCATATAACAACATAAATAAATTGTCTTTAATAATAAATAATAACAGAATATTAAACTAATGTTTTACAATAACAATATTTATTATTGGGCCAGATCAGACGAGTATTTTTGTTTGCTTTTTGTTTTTCTTGACGTCTTACTTTTTTGCAGAATGACTTTTATTCCATACGGTTCTGCATTGAAGTCGTTACTTTTATATGTGTATTGACACCGTTTGCCCCATATCTTTTATTGACACCGTTTGCGAGATATGGAGCTTTGAAAATTAGTTCTTCATAAACGGCTAGCTTTTGAGATATAACAAAATGCATAGAGTAAATTGTCAGGGTACTGGAGTCGGAAACACCCTGTATATTTAAAAAAAATTTGTTTTTTTTTTAAATTAATTTATACTTCATTATTTACTTAATATTTATAATAGAATTCAGAAAATTAGATTACGTAGTAATAATTTTTTTTTTGCGAGGGTAGGTGGGAATCATCGAAAGACACTATAGAGGAGTGAAAACGAGCACGATTCCTCTATAAGTGTGTGGGACTTTCACCCACTAAACACCACCTCCCTTTTTTGACCAAACAATAGGTTATACGACCTTTAGTACTACTGTACTGCCTGGTCATATGAAGTTGGGTTAAGGAATGAAAATTGATTTCAAATTGGCAGGCATATTGTGAACAAAGTTGTTAATATTCACCTTGAATCTTTGCACATTGTAAATGGAATCATCACCAATTCTGGGGAACACATTAGGTGGAAGATGATTCCATATTCGCGATGTCCGTAGTACAAACGAATTTCCATAAGCCAAATTATGCCATCTCGGAATTTGAACTACATGGGGATAAACAGTAGAGGCTCCCCTTGTTTCTCTTTGGAATGCTTTAAGAGGAGACATCAAACTTTTAATCTCGTTGGAGCAAGAACCCAATCCTATAAGCTTTCTGTAAAACAGGTCAAGTGTTCCTGTTAGGCGCCGTAGACCGAGTGGAGAGAGCGTAGAGGTGACATTGGGATAATTTATTAGACGAATTGCTCTATTTTGCACTTTCTCGAGAAATTCCAATGTCGTTTAGGAGGCTCCCGCCCAAATATGTCCATCGTACTCCATCTTTGGTCTTATATATCTTTTATAGATATTTAGGAGATCAGAAGATGAAAAGAAGGCTTTACAACGATACAGGAAACCCATACACCCAGATGCATCTTTAGCTATACCAAAAATATGATTGGCCCAACTTAATTTTTGATTTAGCTCCATGCCCGAGATGTTGAGCTCACCCGCTTGCTGCAAAACTTCTCCTTGAAAAGTTAAAGTTGGGATTGAAGTGTTTCTTTTCCGAGAGACTAAACAGCACTGAGTTTTCTTAGAGTTAAAATTGACTCTGTTGATTTTGCCCCAATTAGAAATTTTGTCCAAATCGAGATTTAGCTCAAGCGAAACAGAATATTTACTGTCGTTGTCTTCATAAGAAGCAACGAGCGTGCTGTCGCTTGCAAAACTATGGATTGGATTGGAGGTTATACTTAAAAGATCGTTTATAAATATTAGTAAAAGTGTCGGAGAGAGAACAGATCCTTGTGGGACACCAGCATTAATTTTGAATTGGTCTGAAGAATAACCATCGACCAGAACACGAATCGAACGATTCGAAAGAAATTCTGCAATCCATTTTACAAATAAACTACCGAGGCACATTGCTTTGAATTTAACAATTAAAGCAGTATGCCAAACTCGGTTAAAAGCTTTAGAAATATCCAAAGCGATAACATGGACATTGAGCCTTTTACAGAGGCATGTCATGAGATCACCTGTTGACGGATGGGTTCGGAACCAATATTGACGACCATGAATTAATCCTTTGTTATGTAGATATTATAGAAGCTTTCTATTTATTAAATTTTACATCACTTAGAGGACCGAAGTGATAGCAATAGGGCGGTAAGTTGAGGGATCGCTTTTATCTCTTTTTTTCTCTTTTATTTCTTTTTTATCTCTTTTTTTTGGACCCGAAGAGAGGGATAATTGGAAACGATTGCGCAATGGTATCGCAATAGTAGAAAAATTATTTTATAAACTGTGGCAATAATGCCATCCGAACCGACTGACTTTTTTGCATCCAAATTTTTAAGAGCCTTAAGGACTGCATGACTTCTGAAAGAAATTCTACCTAAGGAGCAGTTAACTTCGGGAAGAATGCATGGTCTTTGTGTTGACTGGGGTACCGATGAGTTGGAGGCGAAATTTTTGCAAATAAATCTGTTTTTTCTTTAGGATCGGATAAAATTTGTTATTGCTATCAACCAAAGGCAGGAATGAAGATCCGCCACTTTTACCATTAAGGCTCCTTAGCAAAGGTCCAAAAAGATTTTCTATTTTTATGAAGATGCAAAAGTTGTCTTCTCAACCGTCTGTTGTGCAAGAACTTTTGCTTGTTGATTACTCTCCTACACAAGTTTCTAACCGCGATATAGCTCGCCCTATTAGCTTCAGTCCTATCACTCTTGTAGATTTGAAAAGCTTCCTCCTTTTTTAGATATTCCATTCGTACAAATGCGATTAAACTAAGATTTTGGAGGTCTTTTAATCTTTTTTATAGAGTGAGGTTTGTAAGCTCTCATCCCTAGAAAAATTATTTCACTAATCGCATTGGTTGCAAAGTCAACATTTCTGTTGCTAAAGCACAAAGACCAATCAAAATCTTAAAAAAATCCATTTAAATCTTCCCAGTTAGCATGGCTATATAGCCATACTATTTTTTTGGGGCAGGTCTTTGACTGGTCTGAGTGCTAACCTCGAAGTATTAATCAAGCAGTGGTCGGAACAACCAACAGAAGAGCTAACTGAGACCTTGTATTTCACAGGATGTGTAGTCAGAAACAGGTCCAGCAGATGACCAACCTGGTCTACAAGGTCGGGAATTCTGGTGGGATTTTGAACAAGTTGAGTAAGATGGAATAATGAAGCGAAAAGCTCAACTTGTTTCCCAATTAAGTTTTGACTGGGAAAATTGAAATTGGAGTAGTGGAGCCAGTTTCTATTATGGACATTGAAATCACCAACCACAACAATTTCAGATTCTAGATTTAATTCCAAAATTTCATTAATCTGGTTGGTGCGATTTTTAATCTCCGAAATAGACTGCAGTTCACTAGAGTTTGGAGACCTGTATAAGTAACATAAATGGATTGCATGCCTAGAAACAATAATTTTTATCCAAATGTAGTGGAAAATTTGGTTGAAAGACTTATGTTTGTGGAGAACGCTGTAAGCGACATTATTTCTAACATAAAGAGCGACTCTTCCTATGAGGCACAAAATGAGAGACAAACGAATAATTGTCAACGACAAAGTTGTCGTCTTGGCAAACGACCTGGGTCTCACATAATGCTAATATTGCTGGTTTTACTGAATTAAGGTGGCCTTGGACGGCAAGAAAAATCGACTGCACACCACGGACATTGCAAAAATGTACGCTAAAATTGGCAATGATTAATAGCAACAATGGGTTTGAAAATATATAAATAATCAGAAAAAAAAATTATCAAAAAAAAAACAAAATAAATAAAAAACACGAAAACCAAAAGATTCAAGTATTTAAAGAATTTGACAAACGAAGAGTAAATTAAAAAATTAATTGAATTTTAATATTGAGTGCAATAATCAATAAATAATCACTAACTAGCACCTAATTACCAATTAATTAATATTAAAAGATTATAATTAATATTAACAATCAATATTAATAATTAACAAATAATATTAAATAAAAAATAATATTAAACATTAGTAATCACCACAGATAACGAGATTAGACACCACAGAAATTAGATTTAAATTAGATTTCGTAGACATTAGAAAGTGAATTAACTATATAAAATGTATATAATGTTTCAATATACAATTTATTTTTTAAATCCATATATTTTTGAAATTTTTTTTTTTGGTTTGATGTCACCCTTCATATTGTGCTTATGCTGTTGGCATGCTAGTGATTTAAATATAAAATTTTTGTTGCAGTTATTATCGCCAGAAGTATTATTATACACTCATGGTTATCTTGTATCCGCTTCACAATCACATTATTGTTAATTTTACCATTATTTTCCTGTTTTGAGTTTTTTCCGCCCATTTTGTACACTTTTACATATTTTATTTATTGTTATTATTTTTATTTTTTTAGTTAAAGGTTATCCCTTTTTTTTATTTATTATATATTTTAATTTACTATTTATTTTTATTATATATTTTTTTGATTTTATGTAGTTACTTTAATATTATAATTTTTATTTATTTAGTTTTGCTTGTTATAATATTAGCAGTTTTTATAAAAATTTGATTTAAAATTTTTTTTTTTTTTTAGTTCATATTTTAATATTTCCAACACAAGGTGCTAAGGAGGCACCTTTATTTCATTGTTTAGCTTGTTTTTTTTTAAATTTTAGTTCTAATTTTTGATACGTGTAGTAAAATACATTACACTGCTCATCTCTCACATGGGATACCATATTTAATTTTTCAGAGAATTTCAAAATGTTGTCATCTATGTAGAACCACTGGTATTTTTATAATATTTTTTTATATTTATTATACAATATATAGTTTGTCACTAATAGTTTTATAAATAAAATATTTTTCATAAACTCTAATAGTTTTTTGTTAATAAATTTAAAATATTTAAATATTTTCTTAAATTGCTATGTAGCATTGCTAAATTGCATTAATAATAGGAAATGTATAACTAACGTTTAATCACTTCCTCGTATATCAAAAATTTCCTACTTATTTGTCAACTTTTTTTTTTTATTTTTCTTTTATTTTTATCAACCTGTACCGAAACTGTCACGGTTGCCATGTAATAAGTAAAGTAACTTTCGATTAAGCTTAACTGTAACTTTATTTTAATTAATTAACTTATTTCTAATTTATTACTAATACAACAAATCTAGAGATCACACGAAAACTATATCGCATATTTTGATAAATGATATCTTATTTTATAGGTGCCACTTGACAGTATTCCGGGGTCGGTTAAATTATAACGGCTTTTCTAGACGTGTTTGAAGATAGTTTTGAAGATACATTGAGTTTTATGTTTTCGGGTTTCCATCATCTAAATAGGCGATGATGGAAACCCGAAAACATAAAACTCAATGTATCTTGGCGAACAGGCGAAAAAAAAAAATTTTAATTTTAAAATTGATAAAATAAAAGCCAATATACAGAAACAAATTTAGTTAGCTACTAATTTTTATAAACATAGAAAATCTTGATTTTATTAATAAATTAACTTGCAAAAATTATTTTAGAAGATTTCGATTAAAAAAGATTTTGATTTTTTAACAAACTACTTAAAATGTGTAGATATTAAAAACAAACTACACCACTAACTTAAAATATATTTTACACGTTCGTTTTCAAAAAATTTTAAACCTGATTGCTTTCTCGATTTTAAATCCGACAGTAACCCTTAAGGGCACCCTTTCTTCTTATAAAACAGGTAAATGTAACAGTAAGTCGATGCAACCGACTTATTAATACACTACACCTTCGAATAATTCGAATTAAATTAAAAATCCATAAGTTTTTTTGGCAGCTGCTTGAACTTCTTTCCTTTTCTGTCTTATTGAACTCGAATTTCAGGAACGTAAAAGAGGCATCCTCTTGGGATATGCTTGACACGATTATTGGGAACAACCTTATGTAAAAACTTTTCCAACATGGTCCGCTATACCGCCCCAGAGACGGTTTCTAGATGCTCATTTTTATTTTCGAAAAAATATGGATCGATAACTCTATCAGCCATAAGTCCACACGAAACAGTGCATCTGAGAGGGTATAATTGTTGCTGATTCACTCTTCTCGGATTTTCCGTCCCCGAAATTCGGCATCCCAAGTCCAGAAACACAATAAAATCCAACAACTTTTAAACGTTCTTGCACTTAATATGATAAGTGCTAACATTATAAAGTTTATAAAAGTCTTTATTATCTGCAAAAAAAAATAAAATAAAAAAAATGTAAGCATTTCAAATCAGTCATTCCAATTTGGCCCAAAACCAAGTAAAATTATTTTTAAAACTATTTCGCATGCTGACCATACATTATTAAACTCAGTTTTCCAACATGTTTAAAACATAGTGAATTTACAACGAGTGGAATAGTTAGTGAAAATGTTTTCCAATTATTTTAATGGTTGAAATTTGGGTTGGTAAAAACACCAAATTCTTTGATTTGTGGTTGAACATTTTATTATATGTACGGGCAAATTGAACAACTGAATTAGTTTTAACGTCCTTTTCAAAAGGGCGGAGAAATATTCATACTAAATATTATTAAAAAGTAATTAGATTTTTTTTATGGGTGTTATCGCTATATGAATACGACGTCTTGTAAGAATTCGGCTTATGCGGCGCTGCGTACAGTTAATGGCCTTATATCCAGGTTGACACTTTTAAGTACTTGGCTTGACCTTGCCTCTTGTTTTTCTCATTTTTGAAACTTATATATATTGCATTTATTTTGTTTACATTATTTTTTTGTTTACGTGGAGAACGCCCTAGCATTTGAGCTGTTTCTCTTATTTTCATATTAGAAAATATTGAAGTAGCCTTATCAAACCACCCATTTCAGTTGCTCTGCTTAGCCGGATGCGACATGTACAAGTTGAAATCCGGACTTTAGTAGCCGAAGCTAGGAGTGTTTAACTGATAACAAACATATAAAACACTTCATTTTTTCCTATAAAAAAACAACTTCGGTTTTTCATATAAAAAATGCCATTTTATCATATATAAAATTACATTTTTTCATATAAAAACTTCGTTTAAACCTTCGACACTGACTATATATGTATATATAAAAATAAAACTGACTATATATATATAAAAATAAAAATTAAAAAAATAAAAGTTGATAAAAAACTTCGTTTAAAGTTTCGACATACTGACTCTATATATACATATATAAAAATAGAGTTAAAAAAAAAAAACTTGGATATGAATTGGATTCGATCCTCGATACTACCGACAGCACACTTACAAATATGTTGAAGAAATAATAATGTTTACGCGCTATACCATCTTATATGCACTACTAAATTATAAATATATAAACTATTAATATAATATTAAAACAAGAATTTTACTATTTCTTTGTTCTCTATATAACATTCAAGGTAGCCTCAATTTGGATAAATGACGAACAGGCTTAAACTGCTGCAAAATGTAGTTTTTAATACTTTTTCAATTATAAAAATTTATTTAAATAATTTTTTAATCTAATTTTTAGATTTTAAAAAAATTTCTGATATAATATAAAAATTAATTTAATCTTACTAAAACATTAGTTCATTTGTTAGTTATTAATTTTGATTAGTTTTATTATTAATTTTGTTATGGTGTTTTGTTATCATGTTTTGTTATTTGATAAAGTTTGAAATTATTTTGTATTTCAATTTTTTTATTATTTTTTTATTATATTTTCTTTTTTTTTTAATTTTATTTTACTGTTACATTTACATAAATTATTACAAAGTTTTCTTTTCTCCTATATTAACAAAACTATGTTAACTAATACCTTATACTTTTGTATATTTCTGTGGCCTCAGTGCTCAAACTTTAAAAAAGTTCTACTTTAAATGTGTATATTTCAATCGGAGGGGTGACTTAATATCAACTGACATAAATTCAAATGAGATTAAGTTTGTTTGAATCTGACATAACGTCAATTGATATTAGAAAAGTGATATAAAATTTGTAAGAAAGGGGACACAAAAATAATTTTCATTATTTAGGTACTATATTAACTTTAAATCATCATTAAATTAACATTAAATCATCAAGCAAAAACATTGCAAGTGTGTTTAACAATTTGCCTGCATTAGGGGCAAATAATCTTAGTTTTTTTTTAATAGCGTTTTCATAAACACATTTATAGCAGATAGCGCAAAATTTATAATGATTGCATGGTTGCAAAAGAATAGCCCTTTGTCTTTCACAACAAATTATGCATAATAGAGATTCTGCTTCACTGGTGGTAGTTTGTTCAATTGAATTTTCGAGACCATCTACTGAATCATCAGGCCCTTCTTCATCAATATTAAGATTGTTTTTTTTTTTTATTATTCACAAGTTCAAAAAAGTGCTTAGCACTTGTGGCGAACCGCTTTATTACAATAATTAACACTTAACACTAGTAAACAAAATTATTTTAATAACAATAAGTTCTTATATTATTACATAAAAAATTTTAATTAGGTAAAATTTTTTTTTTTTTTAATTTATGAAATACACAATTATAAAGGATAGGTAGTCATACGAAATTTTCTTAATAAGCGTTTAAATACGAGCATTGAGTCGGTGGATCTCACGTGTAGAGGCAAATTGTTGTAATTAGTAATAGCTGAAAAAATTATTTTGTTCGGAGCGAAATTTAAAATTGACAAATTGTCTCTTCCCCTGGTATTATAGTTATAAACCTCACAAACCTCGGAAAGTTGTACCCCAGATTTAATTTTATCGTAAACCAACTTATAACATAGTATACATAATTCGTAGATCTTTAATTTATCAACAGATAACAATTTTTCACTGTAAAGTATGTTGGATGGGGTTAAAAGAGGTAAACGGTTTATTGCCTTAATTCCTTATTTTGCAAAACTTGTATTTTACGTAATTTATAAGACCATATTGAATTTAGATAAATAAACTGGGAATGTATATGTGCGAAATATATATTGTATAGAGTCGATTTTGGAAGAATGTACCGTTGTCTATATAAAGCTGCTACATACGGAATAGTTTTATTTTTAACATGGTCAATATCACCCACCTATGGGCCTATCACATGGACCTATCACCCATTTCAAATTTTTGTCTATATATAGACCGAGATACTTAATAAGGTCAGTTCCCTGGAGGATTTCACCATTCACAATTATTCTGAAATTATTTGGTACAGGTTTTTTTAACACCATATATTTGGTTTTATTTATATTAATAATTTGTTATTGCTGAAATATTCATGTAATGTATTTAAATCGGTTTGCATGCTTTCATACGCAGCTGCCATAGAATCTTCACTGTAAACTAGCAAGGCATCATCAGCATACAAAATTATAGTTCTTTATAGCCCAGCCCTGCGGTGCAGCTTTTTTTTACCAAATTAACATCACTGTTAATTTCACCAATTTGAACATATTGTTTCCTATTGGTAAGGTACAGATTTATATATTGTACGGCGTCATTTGAAAAGTGCGCTGCTTTAAGTTTCATTTCATGTCATGATCAATTGAATCAAATGCCTTTTGGAGATCAATACTTATTAATGAAGTTATTTTGTTTTGAAACATTGACTCCTGAATCATGTTTATAACTTCGATGCAGGCTAAAGTCGTACTTGATAATGGAATAAATCCAAACTGGTTCTTATTAACGAAATTTGTCTTCGCAAAGTGTGGCCACATTTGATCAAAGATAATTCGTTCAAATGGTTTCGAAATTACTGGAAGGACAGATATGGCTCTGTAATTATTAAGATCTCCCGTAGGTCATGACTTATGTAAAGGTGTAATCTTGGCTATTTTTAATTCATCTGGAATAGAGCATTTAACAACCGAATCGTTAAAATTTTTTGTCAGTAGGCTGATCTTATCAGCATTTCGACATTCGATCATAACCACTCGCAAGATTATCCCGAATATTCTTTATGTGTTTGCTCAATAACCATATTAGTGCTAAATTGAAAAAAAAAATGATATTCATCAATCAATGATAATAAAAGATCTAAATTGTATTCATTATAATCCTGTACAATTAAACTAGATTGATTCCAAAAGCATGCAACCGAAAGAAAATGATTATTAAAATAATTTACTATATTCCATAGATTACATACACTAACACCATTATAAACGATATTTTCCGGTACATAATTACTACAAATATTAGAGAGAGAATAATTTATAATTTGCCACAATTTTTTTGGATTTTTTAAGTTTAATAAACATTGATTATCAATAAATGTTTTTTTTTAATATTTTTTTTATTCTCAAACTGGTTTCTTATCTTTCTAAATTCTTCTTAGAAAGATAAATTATTAGGGTACTTTTTTGTTAGTTTATATAATCTTTCTTTTTCTTTAGACAAATATAATAAATTTTTTGTCATAAAATGTTTTAGAAACCGGTTTTTATTTTGTATGGTTGAGTGTTAGAATCAATTATTGAAATCCATTGTTTTATAACATCTTTATAATTTAGATTTTCTGGATTAAAATTTTGGTAATGATTGAATTCTTGAACTGATTTTTTCTTGTTAGTATAAAATAAATTATTGTTTAGAGTAGAGTTACTAATTGCATTTGAATCAATTTGCAGTAATAAAATATTGTGATCGGATATGGAGTTTTCAAAGATAGCCAGTTTAAAATCGTACTGTAAAAGGTTGGTAGAAAAATTATCGATAATGGTAGAAGAATGTTCACTAGTGCGAGTTGGCATCGAGGGTGTATTTGCATTAAGAAGAGTATACCCATTCAATTTTAAGCAAACTACATATGTTCGCGTATTAATATTTTCGTGAACCAAAAGATCAAAACTAAAATCACCTACCAAAACAATACTTTTAAAACTATGTGTAAGTTGATCTATTTTTGCTAAAAAATCGGGAATAGAATTACAAGCATTTGGAGATCGATAGGCTGCTAGCAATTTAAATTTTATTTTTGAAAATTCTACTATAAGAATGTTATTAAAAGTTTTCATAAATTATAGTCCACTAATACTTTTATGTAGAAAAATACTTACGCCACCGCCTCTATGCCGACTCATTCTGATTGAATCGAAACCACTGTAGTGCGGAATATTAGTGAATATTTCTTCGCCTTGTAATAAACACGTTTCGCTTATGACCATCGCTTCCACAAATGTGTTAAATTGATTAAGAATTTCATCAACTTTATCTAATTTTTTTAGTAAACTTCTTGAATTTAAATGCAGTGTTTTGAAAGAATTAGTATCTAAAATAATATTTTGATTAAAAAAGTGATTAATTTTGAATGTATTATGCATATTAAAAATAAAAAAACGAAAACAAAAAAAGAAGTATCAAAAAAAGTTAAGTTATATTAAAAAGAGAAAAAAATAAAAAATTATTATAATTAGTCTTCTAAATTGTCGAATTCATCTTTATTAGTGCTATGTGATCCAATAAATCTGCTGCGTCTTTTGATGGATTAACTTTAGTTTGTTTTGTCAATAAAGTATTCCTTACTTTTTATAAGAACTTTTTGTGAAGCATCATTCAATTTGGCTAAAACTCTTGTAAAACTTGGCTAAAACTGTACACAGACAAATATCCTGCACTTTTTAAACGATGTGCATATTTGAAAAGCTCCTTAGTATCATTTGTTAAGGCATCAAACTTATATAGATTTTTGTACTCTGGTAAGTCTTTTAACATCTTTATTTTTTCCATAAACAAGGACTTTTTCATAGCCGTGAAAAATTCAATCTTTGCAAGTAGTTTGTTATAGTCGTTCCCATTCTTTGCTTTAACAATGTATCGTTTTAATACTACGACATTACTTATGTCATCAACATTTAAATTAGCCTGCACGACATTTACAGCAGCCATAACTTTATTTATAATGTCTTTATTTGTAGTTAGAGAATCGGAATCAGTTTTAACTAATATTTGCTTACAAACATTTGAACTTTCAACATTATGAATACATTTATGTAAATTTAAAATATCATTATTAAGTTTTATGTTTTGTTTTTTTTATGGCTTTATTCTCGTCCATAGTTTTTTTTAATTTTTGTTAATATCATCATACTTTTCATTTACGAAAGTTACAAATTGACGCAAATCCTGTATATCTTTGTCAATCGTGATATTGTTCAGTTTAGATATAATGACATCATACTTTGTTTCCAAATTTGAGTTTTTACTTGTGGTTATATTTAGTAAAATTTTCATGGAATTTTGGTGAACACTTATGGCATTTGAATGGTGCTTCTTAATTGCTATTTAGGATATCATGTTTTTTTATTGATTTTTGAGCACTTTAAATGTATCCAACCAGTGCATGAACCGCATTGCAAACCAAGATCTTCATCATCGCTTGTCACAATATGCAAATTTTACACTTACCTTTTTTTTTAGACGACTTCAATGAATGGCTTTTATTTCTTGACATTTTGTAGCAGTTTTCCTTCCAAAAAAATTACAGTTTTTTAATAACTTATTTAAAAAAATAAATTAAATTAAAATATTTTAGCAAGAGCAACAAAATAGTTGTTTATAACCAGATCAGTGTTACCAATCTCTCTCTCCTAATCTAATCAAAGGTTATTCAAATTTAGTAAATTATTTTGCCAATTTGTCATTTTATTGAAAAATTCTTTTAAATTAATTTTTTTTTTTCATCGAATGAATTGGTAATTTTTTTGATTAAGTTATCCCGTCTTTTATGTTTATTTGTTTTTGGTTTTTCAAGTAAATTGCAAATACCATCTACTGCATTTTTAAAATCCACAGTCATTTTAAAGTCTTCTTCCAAAATTTAATCCAAAAACTTGCGAAAACTTCCTAATTTAGAAAGTTTTGAGTTTAAGTGGCCCTTTAGCTTTCACAAGCACTTGTTGTTCTAATCTGCTTTTTGTAAACAGAAATTGATAAAGGACCTTCCTAAAAATAAGGGGTATTAGTTATTAAAGATTTTTAGACTCTGAGATGTAATGCTTTAGGTACTAACGATGAAGAGCAGCAGGTTCATCGGTATTATGGACTTATTTCTATCATATCATTTTAAATGGAAATAAGTCCATATGGCCTTATTTCGCTTTGAGATATTCAAAACTTTTAAGAAAATAAATTAATGATTTACAACCGGACGCACATCGGACGCATTTGCGGCGAACGAACGACCGCATTCGAGGAGGGAGCTTTACCAAAACCTTTCAGGGATCAAAGTTATATTTCAATGCAAAACTTACTTTAATTATCCACTGATTTTCAAAATATACCATAAATTTGCCGAAAACTTGTTGTTCGCATTTTGAAAATTTTAAAAACTCCTTTTTAAGAAAATCAAAAGCTTCTATTAAAAATAAATTCTAATTTCCGGAAAAATCTTTCCAACTCTGAATTTTTTTTTAATGTTATCAATACTCGTTCTATTTTGTTGACATGTGTTCGAAGCGCCTGACAATAATGGAACCAGCAACTTATTAACTCGGTCGATGGAAAGTTTGTTTTTAATGCGTTTCATAAAGCCTTCTCATAGTCGGTTGTGAAAGAATTAGCATTAAATTGAAAATAATTTGTATTTATAAATTTTAACAAATTATCATAAGCTTCTTCAGATTTATTACTTTCAATAAAAGATATAGCTGAAAAAAGTATTAAAATGTTATTAGAATAATAAAACCTTTTAATCAAAATTATTGTTCCAAATTAGTTAAGTCAAATGCTGGATGCAATATGTTTAATTTTTCAATATTTAAACTAAATGCATATTATACTTTTTTGCAGTCAAATACAACCTTTTTCGTTCAAAATAAACCATTTTTCTGTCATATTAAACGATTTTTTTTTCAAATTAAAGTATTTTTTTTTATATTAAACTAAAATCTTTCAGTGTTATTTTTTTAAAATAACCTGCATTTCAAACAATAATATTTATATAATTACAATAAAATTTCAAAAATTTACAAATGAAATATATACTAGCACATATAAAATAATATCATTTAGTTTTTGTGAGAGATATTTTTAAAAAAATTATGTAATATGATTTATTATTTTTGTTACTCACTGTGTATTCAAATTTATGTTATTAAAATTATAATATATATTTTTTATATGTGTAATTTGCATAATTTTAATGTGTAAATTTTTAATTTTTAATTTTTTCTGAAAACTATATTATAAGTATTTAGACTTGTACTTCTTTTCCTATTTTATCATTAACAGTTAGTAATATTTCAAATACCTATGTAGCTATATGTACGTATTCTTAATTTTTTTATTTTAAAATTTACAATTTTAAACAATTGAAGTGTTGTTTAAAATTGTAAATTTTAAAATAAAAAAATTAAGAATATCAAATCAAATGTTATCATTAAACTATTTTTATTTTATAATTATTAGAAAGCTTATTAAAGTTGGTTATAAAATAAAAGTTGTCCCTTTTTCGAGAGTAATTAAAAAAAAAATTATTTAATATCAAGTATTTGAGTAAACAGCAATAATATTAATAAGTTATTATTGTCATCATTTGTTATCAAGTAACTTACTACAGGTGTAAATAAATTTAAATATAACTATCAGTGGTGTTACAAGTTGACTTGACGGTATATAATGTAATTTCCTATCTTCTACAATACTAAATATTTCCTCTTTTTTATTAAAGATGAACTTCAATAACAAAAATATTATAAAGAGAAAAAATTAGATGCTATGAAAAAATTTTTGAATAAGATGGTTGTAACTGACTTTTCAAAAGTACCAGACCATATTGCAGAAGCTTTTTTTGGAAAGACAAACTATAAATCAAGAATTCTTGTTACTGTCATTGCGTTTGTTAATGGTATAAACTTAGACTAATTATTTGAACTCTTGAAAAGAAAATTATTAACCAAAGAGGACAAAACAAGATAATCTATTTATGAAACGCTTTGAAAAACATCTTATTTTCTTATAAATATTATAGTTTTATGTAATGTAATAAACTGTTTCATAATTTTTTGTAATGGTTATATTTGTCGACATGGTGAAAGAGTCGAAAAATAGCCGTGCAAAATGTTGTTATAAGTATGTAAAATTATTGTTTTTTTCTTAATTTTGGAAAAAGAGAATACCCTGATTTCGAATCCAATTCTAAAAAGCGTGATAATTATTTTTGACATTATGGCTTAAGACTGCCTGCATATATTCGTACCCGTCACTGATGTCAATATCAAAAAAATATTTAATTAAAAAATATTATTAGTGAAACTCTCTGAAAATCATTTTTGATCTAAAGTTATTTTTTCAATAAACCAAATTATTTAATAAACTAAATTTTCTATATGGTCATAAAGTCAAATGATCATAAAATGGTCATAAAATCAATATAAAAGGAAATAAAGTCAATTAATTTTATGTACCTTTCAGATGGACTTTAAGTCAATAGATGTTATGACCATTCAATTATCATTAACAGCCCAGAGCTCAAAATTAGAGTCTGCCGTTATGTTCACCTATTTATGTTTTATGTCACTTGTATTCCACTTTAAAGTGATATAAAATCTGAAAAAAAGTAGACATAAAATTTATGAATTTATGTCACTATTTGAAAGCGACATAATATCTCTTTCAAGTGAACACAATCTCAATTGACTTTATGTCGATTGATATTAAGTCACCCCTCCATTTCAATCTCTGCTTAACATTTTTTCAATTTAAAAACACCTTTTGACAGAACTTTTTTTTACCTTTACTCAATATCAAAATTATACTCAATATCAAAACTATACATTTTTATAACTCAATATCAAAATTATACATTTTTTTTTAATTCATTATTTAATTTTACCTTAATGTGAAAAAAAATTTTGTAAGATTTTTCTTCCTTTATGCACCCTTTTAGTAATGAATTTAAAATACTTAGAAAAAATGAAAATGAAAAACAAATGAGAAAAATAAATGAACAACATATAATTAAACAATTGAGAGATAAAGATTGCTATTTTCTCAAATCTGATAAAGGTAATTCTGTAGTTGTGTTTGAAAAAAGAGAATATGACAAACGTGTGGAAGTTCTGTTATCAGAGGGACCATATGAAAGTTTCCGATTAGATCCTCTTCAAAAAATTATCAACGAAGTAGATAAAGTATTGAAAAAATTTGAACATTTGGGAAAAGATAAACTTTGGAGAAGAAAATTCTCCAATCCGAAAATACCGGCAATTTATGGATTGCCCAAAATACATAAATTGGAAAATAAGATGAGACCTATAGTTTCCAATATTGATGCTCCAACTCAATGCTTATCCCAATCGATTTTGAAAAAATTGACTTCATTAGGTTACCCAGAACAAATGTCAATTAAAAATTCCTTTGAATTTGTGGAAAAAACAAAAGATTTGATATTGAAAGAGGATGAAAGATTGGTGTCGTTTGATGTGGAAGCGTTGTTTCCCAGTGTTCCAGTACCAAAAACAATAAACATTTTAAAAAATTGGTTACTTAAAAGAAATGTCACAAAACCAAAAATTCACATACTAATTGAGATGACAGAGATGCATGAACCAAAACGTATTTAATTTTAAAGGAACTAGTTTTAAACAAACAAATGGACTTGCTATGGGGAATTGCTATGGGGAATTGCTTATCACCGTTTTTAGAGAATATTTTTATGGGTGATATGGAAACAATAATGCGTGGTCTTGATGATTTTCCTAGGGTTTGGTGGAGATATGGGGATGATGTGTTTGCGGTGGGGTGGTAAAAGAAGGAAATATATCGAAGACTTTAGAGTTATTGAATCAGAAAAACAGTTCAATAAAGTTCACCATGGAAATTGAAAAGAATGGAAAATTACCGTTTATAGATTTGGAATTATCCAGAAAAAACAAACATTTGGATTTCAATGTCTACAGAAAACCGACACAAATACAAAGATATATTACAGATGAATCTTTCAATTCTAACTCACATAAATATGCAGTATTTAACTCAATGGTACATAGACTGGTAAATTTAACGTTATCAGAAGAAAACTCTAAAAATTAACTAAAATATATTATTGAAATGGCTAAGATCAATGGGTTGGAGGAAAAAATTATTAATAACACAATAAGAAAAAAAAAAAGTCCAGAATTAACAAATCGAAATTAGAAAACACGCATATGCCAAAAAAAAAAAAAAAAATGGATAAAAATGTCTTACTATCCATACATTACAGAAAAACTCAACCCAATTTTCAAAAAGAACAATATACAATTGGTATACAGCTCGCAAGGGAAACTAAAAAATCTTTTAGGTAATCCCAAATACAAGACAGAAACATTCAAAAAATCTGGTATATATAAACTAATATGTAGTAGTTGTGATTCCGTGGATATTGGAAAAACATCAAGAAGATTGGAAAAACGATAAAGAGAACATGAACTAGATATACAAAATTTTCAAGAGCGAAGTGCTTTTTGCAAGCATGTTCTAAATCAAAATAGTAAATGTGGACGTGGAAGGAGAAGAGCAAATAAACATGGAATAGAAGAAATTAATTAATAAAAGAAATGAGAGGTTTCCATCAATTAAATATTTGGGAATCTATTTACATCCAAAGAGAAAAAGCGCGTAACGATAATGGTGGTTTTGAAGATTCCAGTCTTATTAGAAATGCTTTGTGATCGAAATAATTTTATTTCTGCAAATGTTAAAAATTTTTGAAAGTTAAAAATGAATGTTAAATTATTTTCATGTTAAAGGTTTTTTAGTTTTTAGTTATACGGTTTTTGATTTTTTTTAGTCCTGAACCGTTTAACTCAAGTTTATATAAAGCCAAATTTTATGAATTACTAAAGAAAGTTAGTTAAATAATGGAATTAAATAATTGAAATTAAAACAGTGCGTTTTTATTTTCTATTTGATAATAAATATTTGATAATAAATATTTGATAATAAATATTTGATAGTAATATATTTGAAATTTTTAAACAGTGCGTTTTTTTAATCTAAGTTTTATTGAGCATAAAACATTGCCAAAGAATATAAATACTACTACCGAAATAAGATATTCTATCAAACATGGAACGAGCTTACGTGAGATATTATTCGTCTCAAGTAGGAGGAGGAATGATTAATATTGGACCTTTATTACAATTAGAGAGTGGTTTAGGAAACGTATTTGGAAGTTTATTTCGTTATTTGAAACCAATTCTTTCATTTCGTTGGGATCTTTTTAAAAAGAAAGCTGTAAACATAAGTAAAAATATTCTTGGTGATATAGCATCTGGTGCACATATAAAACAGTCCGTAATTGATCAGCGTAAAAGTGGTATTAAAAATTTACGAATATCCATGGTTAATCAATTACATTCAATGTATGGTGGAAGACGGAAACCTATAAAAAGACGTACAGTTTCTAAAAAACAATGAAACGATGAAAAAAGCAAAACAAAAAATCGGATATCTTCAATTAAAATGGAGTGCATAAAATCTGAACTAGATATTTTCGCTTCTTTACCAGTTCAAACAAGCATTTTACGTTCAGAAGAAATAGCATACAACCCTTTAGCCTCATTAGAAGCATCACCGTCAACCATTGAATTTGTATCACTTGAAAACGGAGATACTTACAGAGATTTATCCAGTACCTATATAAAGTTTAAATTCCGAATATTAAAAGAAGTTAGATTAAATTGGAGTGTAAATGACAAAACAGGAACTGAAGCTGATATTAAAGGAACTCCACACAAGCACCTCCACAATCATTACAAGACATACCTAACAACTTTACTAAATTATGGCAGCGATTCTAGTCAAACACATCTAGAAGCATCTTGTTGGAAAATAGATAAAAATAACGTTAATGATTTTAACAATAATGGCTCTAAAACAAGACAGAAATTATATTATATAAGACAGAAAAACTGTCTGTTCGATACTCCCACACTACTTTTAAATAATTGACATAAGAATTACTCTAACATTAGAAAAACAAGAGTTTTTTCTATTTTTCAATGATTCAGATGAAAGTTATTTAAAATATTCATGAAGCTACTTTATACATGAAATATATCACTGTCAATCCTAATATATTGCTGGCACATATCATTACAAAAGGAACGAAAATAAAATTTTTAGAATTCCAGCTAATACTTCAAATTTATCATTAAACAATGTTTTCAACTTTAACATGCAATGTATTTGCAGAATTTGATTGAAAACTAAAAAACTTGCATTACAACTAGATGAATACACATGTTTTTGTCTTATGTTGAACTTTACACAAGCGGTGATGTCATATAACAATGCAGCTGAATTGAATATACGAGAATATGTATACAAATATTGTGAGAAAAGAACAAAATGAAACTCGAACAAGAAGATTCTTACATTCCAATGAGTTTACATATAGCTCAGTGTAGTAACTATTCCAGATTATTTTATGAAATACCAATTTATGTCAGAAAAATTATATTGGTCAACAATAAATAAAACAAATAGTTTTTAAAACCAATTATTGTATTTTTTTAAATACATATATATGTTCATACAGTTCTTCACAGCACATCTTTGTAAATTTTCCGTATTGTAATGGCGAAGGCAAATGGTTATGAAATTCCTTACTGACTGAACTCGAAACAAATTTATTTAAAAATTCCTTTTTCTGATATCCTTTTACGTAAATGACATCGAATGATGTTAATGTTCCTCTAAGATAGTTTTAATTTCCGTATATTCTATAAATACATGGTTCCATTCCAGACCATTAATTTCTGTATTGTTGTATGCATTTTGCTGTTTAGCATAACTACTTAACTCTTCGAATGAGTAAGGTGGTTTAAACATAAACAACATTGGTATCAAGGAACCTTCAGGTACCAAAGAAAATTCCTTTAAAAAATATTGCTTATTGTTTCCAATAACAAATTGTAGTTCAACTATTGCCTTTCCGCTGCTCATTTTACTCTTTACTGTATTTAAACGAACCAACAACCTTTAATTTATACTTACGATAGAAATTTAAGTTGCTGAATCACCAGGTTACACGACTGGCTGGACAGTGTAATGATTTAAACTTTCCAACACCATTGCCGGACTTTCGAAGATTGTTGTCGGACTTCCGGAGACCGTTGCCGAAACTGTGCCGACCTTGGCCCCAAGGCCACCAAGTGCTTAGGCAAAGGGGGCCCCTGGACCATTGAAGGTGGGATAATTTTGTTTTAACTCAAACAAAAACATATAAATCTGAAAAACCTGAAAACGATCAAAATGAAAAAGAAAGTTTATTTAAAAAAAAAAAAATTATTGATTTTTCTTGATTTTTATAATGTAAAGCTAAAAACCTGAAAACCCTAAAAAAATGGACGAATTAAAACTTTTTATTTTTAAAATAAATATGAATCTATATGAATCTATCTTTAAGTAGATTTAGATGAAAAAAGATTTATATTAGCTTGTAAAGTAAATACCTTTGCTTGGGAGCATTATACTCTAAAAAATTAAATTAAATTTTATTAACTAAGTATATTTTGCAATTTTGTTTTTTAATGTTTAATCGAATAAATCTGATATTTCAGAGTTATCTCTATCGTGATAGGTCCTCCTCTTTGCTTAGATTTTAATTTAATTTTAGGTTCAACTTTATAAAACCTATGAAGATTAGAAGAATTTCTCATTTTATTTTTTCCAGATTCAATGTCCGTACCGATTGAGAAATATTTTTTATTTTTATTTTGAAAGTGCAGTTTAAGTTTATATACATTTTTATTATATCATAGAATAATTTATATTTCAATATGTTGCAACATTGTTTGTATAAAACAAATATTAACATTGCTCAATCATTGCACACACATTGAGCATTATTTAATATTTACAATGTTGATATTGACATTAACTATTAGGTTTAAATAATTAATTTTAAATTTATTTAAAAATGTCAACATTGCAAAGAATGCAAAGAATTCAACAATGCAAACAATGTTTATTTGAATAAAACAAATGTTAACGTCAAAGTTAATGTCAAAGCTTTACTCAATATAAATTCAATCGATTAATGTAAAATTATTTGTATAAAATAAATTTACATTCTGTTTGGAAAATATAACTTGCTAATTTAAATAATAATTTTTAAGGTTTTAAATTTTAAACCGATTTAAGTTTGATGAAGAAGCTTACATACATTTTAAATTCCTAAATTAAATAATAATAATTATGGATTTAAACCAATTTATTTTTAAACTACTGAAGAAGCTTAAGTGTGTTTTAACTTGCTAAAATCAGATTAAACAATAATTATTAAGGTTTTAAACCAAAGAAGCTTATGTATATTTTAAATTGCTAAAAATAAAAATATTTTATACTAGGTATCTAGAATTATAAAACTTACGTATATTTAAAATTATTCATTTTTATCGATTTGAGTATGAATACAAACCAATGAAAAACTTACTTATATTTTAAATTGCTCAAAACGGTAAAGACACTATATTTTAAATTAATTAATTAAATAATAATTATGGATTTAAACCTCTCTAACTGCTACCGAGCTTTTTCAACGATTTAAGTATGAACACAAACCAATTAATAAACTTACTTATACTTTATATTGTTGAATTTAGCAAAGAAACAACCGCCACCCTGTCACGTACGCCAGAATCCGCATATCTATACTACTACAGAACCTTGGTTAGATAGAAATAATGCCTTAGGTAGAAATCATATTATATTTCCACCTAATGTATTTTTGAAACCGCGCTTGAAATTTTATTTTTCGTTATGTTGTTCCTTTCTTTACAATAAATTTGTTTTCCGTTTTACGTTGAAAATGTTTCAAATGCTTATCTTTTTACATTTAAACTGGGTTTTCTTAATTAAATAACTGTCAAAATTTCGGTTAAATATTATAAAATATTTTTGATATTATTTTCTTTTTTAAATGTTTTAACGTAACAATATGTAATAAATTATTTTTTCTTCTTTTTATATTTCAGAAATAATTCTGCTGATGGAACCTTTTTATAAAAAGCAGATAATTTGGTAGTAGAAAAAAATACAAGAAAAATCAAACTATATTCTACAACAGTGTTTTTGTTATATTTCATTATTGTCATTTTTTATGTTAAAGCGAAAATCTATGGTAAATATTCTGATCACAATATTGTGATGTTAAATTTAGTGCTGTACAGTGCACATTTAGATTTGATAAAAAAATGCATTAGTGACTTTAATTGAAATGTTGTGTTATTATAATTAAACTCATAATTGCTCCTTTAAATTTTAACATTTTTTAAATCCCAAAAACATAGAAAGTAGCAAAAATGGCCAGAGTAAATTTTATTTACATTTCTTTAATAGTTTTATTTATAAAAGTTTGTAATGGACATGTAACACTTACTTTTCCTCCTGCACGCCAATATGCATTTGATTTTTTAGATAATTCACGAACTAAAGGTCCTTGTGGAATGCCAAAGGGTAAGTAATAAAGCTTAATTAAATTAAATCCATTTTACATAAAAAGAATGATAAAATAAATAATTTATGAAATGAGCGGTCATCATTTATAATCAAAGAAGATAATATTTTGTAAATTCAATACTTAAATTTCCTTACCGACTACTACTACTTTCGCTAAACGAAACACATTGAAAAATTTGATACTTTGATAAAATCGTAAATTAGAGAGTGGCGAATGCAAAATTAAAATTTTGATACTGTGTAATACAGTTAGGAACCAGTATCAAAATTTTAATTTCGTATTAGCAATGCTGTGATTATACATTTTCAAAGAATCAAATTTCCGAATGCGATTTTCGTTTAGCGAAAGTACCACTACGCAGTAAGGCACCAGAATTTTCGTATGCAATTATATGCAAATATGCATTATTTTGTTATATCATTAACACAAAAATAGAACATTACTTAAAACCAAAAGAAAACATTATTTAAAACCAAAAGTTAAAAGATTTTCATACGATAAAGATATTCAAGAGCTTTTTACTGTATCAGACATATGCTTAAACCAAGCATCAGTTATGTTGTTCATTTAGTGAACTATCACAATTAACTGAAAAAGTCATCATTTACAAGGGTTAGTATGTTAGTATATTAGTATAGTATGTTAGTAAGTGATGATACTAAGATATTTAATTGGTCATTACCACTATTAGTAACTACTAATTAATGTTAGTAATGATGTTAATGGTAATAAGAAACAAGAAAAAAACAAAAAACTGACATGCAAGTTAGATTGAAATGACAAACTGATCATGCAGACTACGAGAATTAACCATGTTCGCGTAAAGTCTGGCTCCCAGTGTTAATTTGTTAACGCTAATATCGAAGAGCTTAGACCTTGAGTTAGGCTCTCTTAACATACGCGAAATAGGCTCAAATTTGCCATAGTCTGTAGAATGGTGTGACACATTAAAAAGCTCGTCCGATCTTAAATTATTCAGATTTTCTCTAAACCTTATTTGTTCGCGAATAGAGGGGGAGTTGATATCACCGCGAACTATCTGTTGAATGAATATGATATCCGCCGCTAGACGGTGTGACTGGAGGGAGTTCAAATTAATTAAAGATAGTCTAGTATAAATTGGTTGAGATCATATTGCAACAACTCACAATCACGAGTGGAAGTTATAGTTTTGCAGATTTTGGTATCATCAGCGAAACTGAGAAGACGTGAGTGGGATAAGCAAAGCGGACTGTCATAGGTGGCACTACGAAAAATAAAGGACCTAAATGGCTGCCTTGTGGCACTCCTGAATTTGCAACGTAAGTTGCAGAAATGGTAGATCTAAAGGACCTGGTATGACCTATATGATAAGTAAGACGATAACTATTTAAGACTATGACTTGAAAATCCTACTAGTTTATGCTTTTCAAGGATAATTTTATATTGAATCAGATCCTTACTGATATCGGTGATTACCACAACAACTTGTTTTTTAGTATCCATTGTATTCAAAATATCAGAGACGAATTCAGTCATATTAGTAACTGTAGATCTACCCTTTTGGAAACTATGTTGTTCTGGTGGAATAAATGGTTGACAATAATCAACAAAATACGAGCACATTATTTTTTTAAAATAATTTGGAAATAGTTGACAGTTTAGCAATGGGTCTATAATTGCTTACATCGCAACGAGCCCCTTTCTTATGTATCGGGTTAATAAATGAAAGTTTCCAGGGCTCAGAGAAAGAGCCACATTGAATTTACAAATTGTATAATTTGCAAATGGGACCTACCAAATTTTGGGCACAAAATTTTTATATTATTGATGAAACTCCGTCGAGGCCGTACGTTAAGTCATCTTTTAGAGCTAAAAGGATAAGGATAATAAGATATCTTCAGTTATTACAATGGTCTTAATGTCAAAATTTCAAAGAAATGGAACTAGGTTATCTAAATATGACTGATTTGGCTCAAAAACCCCGTTCGGGTAAGTACTAGAGAAGAATGTGGCAAAAAAGTTGGAAACAGTCTGCTAGTTATCTGATGTTGTTTCTTCGTAAAGCAAAGCCGATGGGTAATCATGAGCCCTACGTTTACTATTAACAAAATCATAAAAACGTCGCTGATTGAAATAAAATTGCGATTTAATTCTGTCAATATAATTTTTATATAAAGTATCACATAGAATTTTGAATCTATTATAGATATCAAGAATGGTGTTATAATGGGAATGGAATTGGTTTCCATATATTTTTTCCATGAAGAATTTCGTTTGTTCCTCAGAGAACGCAATTCTTGACCATGGCGTTGAGTAGTTAGAGTATTCATGAGATTTTGTAGGAATTGCTAAGCGAAAACATGTTGTTAGCATCTCATAAAACCGTTTAAGGCTGATGTTCAGATTTGATGAAGAAAAAATTGATTCCACATATAAGTGAGTTTAAATATGTGAAATCAGTTAAGGCAAAATCAAACTTTAGATAATTCTCAGAAATAGAGGATTCATTGGAGGAGCTAACATTGAGAAATATATCTATCGGAGGGTGATAGTCGTCTATATTAGTGAAAGTTAAATCACTGGGGGATGCCCAACAATTGTCATGATCTGAAGAAAAGACAAGATCAAATTGTCTGCTTAAGTTGTTGTGACAGAACTAATTTGTTGTAGATCAAGGCTATTTAAGCCATCAATAAAAATTGAATCAAAGTTTTGTGAAATATTATCTGCAAATAAGAAATTATTTGTATCAGACCATAACCATTTAACGTTTGGAAGATTGAAATCACCTAGAACTAGAAGACTATCAAAAGTAGTAAGTTTACGGTAAATATTGTTTACCGAAATAATATTTCGTAAGAATTACTAGCTGAAATATACACAAGCATAATGGATAAATTAGCATTTAAGTGCCTAAAGGACACAAATCATTTCAAATAGGTCAGAAGATGGGAAATCGACTACACTGCTCAAAAGCATTGTTTTGACAGCCAATAAAACTTCACCACCGCGTTGCACAAAAGAGGAGGTAATATTTCTATCAGTACGATAGAATAGAAAATCTTTACAAAACAGTTCCTCACTATTGAAATTAGAGTTGAGCCAAGTTTCAGACAAGGCTAGAATATCGTGCGGAAGAGAAATAGATTTTAAAAACGTAGAGTGCGTTTTAGTACGTAGACCTCTAACGTTTGGGTAAAAGATCGAGAGGAGTAGTGTGTATATGCCGATTTTGGCCCCATAGGGAGTAATTTTTTTGGGGGAGTAAAATTTTAATATGAAAATATTGTTATAAAAAGTAAAAATAGAGCTTTTATGAATTTTTTTTGTTTTATTGTAATTGTTAATCAAATACAACTTTGTAAAGTGTGTATTGTTGATGATGTCTGCTCTTGACAATAAATTGTCAATCAAATACAACTTTGTAAAGTGTGTATTGTTGATGATATCTGCTCTCGACAATAAATTGTCAACCAAATGCGACTTTGTAGAGTGTGTTTGTTGATAATGTTTGCCCTTGATAAATAAATGATTGATGATAATGACATTGATAAATATAAATTACTACTAATAATGTATTAAATAACAACAATATTTTAATATTAGTGTCAATATCATTAATATAAAAAACTGTAAAAAAAATTTCTGGAAAAAATGGAAGCTTTATGTGAAACTTGCGGAAATTTATTTTTAAAGAAAAATCTGAAAAGACATCAAAAACAAGTGCATAATGAAAATGGGGGGGGGGGGGAAATTATGGGTGCGATGTTTGCAATAGAAAATTTTTAAGAGCAGATAAACTACAAAAACATATTAAAAGCATTCATCAGAAAGACAAAAGAAAACATGAAAGTTCAACAGATGATGAAGAATCATAGAATTTTAAAAATTAACAGAATTGCAGACCTATAAATTTAACATTGAATTATATTGTGAGTTTATTAAACCACATAATTTAGAAGATGGTGAGGTGGAAAATATATTTAGTGTTAAATCATTTAAATCCAAAATGCAGGTGGTTTACAATGAAAATGAAATTCAAAATGTATTTGATGACTGGAGAATTTCAAGAAAAGGATTAAGGATGGAGTTTGTACAAATTACTACATTTAGAAATTAATGTAAATAAATATAGACCTTTTGCTGGTTCACAATTCATTAAATTACCACATATAATTAATAATAAAAAGGCTTGTATTAATATAAAAAACAAAGATATATTTTGTTTTAAATGATGTTTAATAGCCGCTCTAAAAAACACAAAAATTAAAAATGCCCACAGTATAAATAGATATAACATTGATAATATAGCAGCATCTAGAATAAATTTAATTAATTCTAAAGTAGAGACATTAGAATTTGGAGATTTAGAATTTCCTCTCCATCAAAATGACATAAAAATAGTTGAGAAAATGAATCCCGAAATTAGTATCACAGTATTTGAATGGATAAAACGATAAAAGAATAAAGAAATTGAAATAATTGGACCATATTACCATACTAAAGAACAAAAACGTTATCATATAAATATGCTTTTGTTAACAGAAGATAATAAATCACACTATTGTGGATAAAAGATTTGTCAAGACTGGTGATGGGGCAACTCTCCAAAAATAAACAGAAATATTTTTGTGATGGATGTTTATGCACTTTTAATTCACAAAACGCTTTAATGATACACAAAAATGAATGCGGGAAAGTGATTACAAAACTGCCGGATAAAGAAAAGAAGTTTATAAATTTCACAGTAGGTAATCCTGCACTTGGGGATGGGAAAAAATCATGCCACATCGCACCGAAGACCACGCCCACCGACCTATATTTTGATTGATGGGTTTAATGTAGGTTATTCTTGGTTAGTAGGTCAAAAACTTGTGTTGTTTGTTTTGGTTTAGGTTATAAGCATGGGTTGTTAACTTATAAGTTGCAAATGGTTGTATAGTAGGAAATGAAGGTTGTTGGTACTGTAGAAGTTGTTAGGAAATTTATACTGAAACTCTTTGTTGAATGGTTTACAGGAATCTTTAATTCCAGCTAAATAGGGAATTTCTATAGCTAAATTAGGAATTTGAACACCATTAACATATAACATAAATTGTTTTAATTCAAAATGTTTAAAATTGTAGGGTTTCTTAGATCGCTTTCCCGTGTATCCTTCATTTTCAGTCATACAAAATATTATTGTGTTTGGTAGTTGACCAATAAAAACATTGTCTAGACTTATATTGGAAGTCAACACGTTTATAGTAGTACTACTGAACACGTTTATAGTAGTACTTCGCATTAGCTTTTTCTAATACGGTATTATGTGCCAATAGAATGCTTGGATTGATTGTAACATGTTTCATAAATAATATTGCCTCTAAAATTTTTATTTGACATTCATCATTATCATCAGAAAAAAAATAAAAATCTGGTTTTTCCAAAGTTAAAACAACGCGAACATCTACATTGTTAATCAAGAATACTGGTTGGTTAAACATATCAACATGGAATTTCCCCATTAATTCTACTTCAGCACTGTTATTGTAAGACTTTTTATGTTCCATACTAACGGATCGCGCCTTTGAATATTACCTTTATCCAAGATCCAACCTGAACATTCTAAGTATGTTTCAGCAGCATTAGTTTCATAATTGAGAAGAGTTTCAATATATGCTCTGTAGTGATAATTTGAATCTGATGGTGTTATATTTTTTCCATTTAATTGAACATTACATTGTTTTATAAGAGAATGAAGTAAATTATTTACAATCCCAGGTTGAGAGATTAATTTATTTTCACTATCTTTATCATCATTCCAAGATGTACCATCTTTTTTTAATATTTGTACTTTAAGTTTTAAATATGTTCCATGACCAAATGAAATAAATTCGATTGTGGAAGCAGAGTCTAAAGAGGCTATTGGATTTAAAGCAACTTCTTCAGTTTTTAATATGGTCGATTGAATTGGACGTGGTGTAAAAATATCCAATTCAAATTTCATGCACTCAATCATTGTTAATCAAATATGTCTGTATATTTTTTATTTTTTTTATTATTACTTTTTTTTAGAAGTTATGCGTTTCTTCTTTTTAGTTTTTAAATAAATATGAGTCGTGTTTGAATGTCTTTTTATACCCTTTCGAAAAAATCCGTGACCATACATATCATTTAGTTTATTAAAAGCACCGCATCTTATATTCTTTATAGCATCATTTCCTCGATCTGTTATTACTTCCTTTAAATTTCTACATGTGCTAATGTCTGATAATGAATTTATACCAGCTGACAAAGCTTCTTTTTTTAAAATTTCTAGACCCGATGAAAAAATAGGTTTTAAATATCTTAATAAACCACCAAAAAGGTTTCCAATCCCCCTGCCCTTTTGAAAATAAGATGTTGTTTGTAATAGGGGGCCTATTTAATTGATATTACCTCCACTTTGATTAAGATAATATTTAATATATGATTGTTTCATTATGAATGAAAAAACTATATTTTTTTTCTTTCTATTTATATATTTTTTATTTTCGAATAAAATGTAAAACAATTTTTGTTGGAAATAAACTTGGTGAAAAATTTTCACCATATTGATTACAAATGCGAATTGAAATAGTTTCAAATAAACTTTTTTCTACTGGAATGTATTGTACGTTTTTAAATTCACTATTAAAAGGATTCCTGCAATTTTCACAGTTAATAGTTTTTAATGCTCTTATTGTACTATCTCCATATATGTTCGGTTGAATAATGTCAGTGTAAATAACCATCATACCTGGAAATTGATCATCATTCATTGAAAAAACTTGTTTGAATAAATCTGGTAAAACCTTTTTTAAATTTATCGCTTTTTCTTTTTGTGAAAGAAGTTCCTTTATCAGTTCTGGGATAGTATATTCAAAGTTTTTTCGTAAAAAAAAATGTTCTGTTTCAAACGATCGAGATATTCTTATTCGTTGCAATAGTTCTCCTGGAAGTAGTATTTTTTTATCACCTTTATAATTATTTTCATTTAACAAAGATTGTGAAATTTCATAGAAAAACTCTGTTAAAACTTGTTTTCTTGTAAATCCAGCTTCTGGTGTAATATTATTTATTAAAACTGGTAAAAAATTAATTTTCCAATCATCATACCTAAATTTATATTTAGAAATATCAGGGTAAAATGTATAACCCAGTCGTTTAACAACATTTCTTCTAGAATCATTTTCACCTACAATAACAGTAGTTTTTCCTATTGAAATTAATACACAATTTGAAATTTCATATTTATCTGTTTGAATAAAATCATTACAGTAAAATTCAGTTAAACCAACATTCCAATTTTCGTTCCTGAGGTCTATATGACGTGGTATTTTATTTGTAAATTTAGAAAGAGTATTTTCAGGAAACATATCTCCCGAAGAATTACTTAATAAAGTTACATAAAACTCTTCCATTTCTTTTATAATTATTTATTTATATGACGTCCAACTAGATACTTTTGTAGATTTTAAATCTTTTAAATTTTTTTCCTTTGATTTTGTAATGCTTTGTTTTTTACGGATAGGCAAATTTAATTCTCTTTGTTTTGTTTTAAATTCTGATTGCAAAGAATATTGTTTCTTTGGTTTGTCAAAGAGAGGAACAGATATAACTGAACCGTCATCTGTTTCAAATACTCGAGCTGCTGAACTATTTATAGATTTGCGTTCTTTTAAACGAGATCCTGAAGAAGCGGCAGATAACGCTCGTTTTTTAATATTTTCATCGGTAAAGACATTATCACTATAATCAGAATCATCATCTACAATAATTGAATCCTTATTATATTTTTGTGAATTCTCTAATGGTTCTGTTTCATAAACATCCTCATACGGATTTTTTTGCATTGAAGCATCCTCAAAGTTTTTCGTTTTAGTTTGTGTATCTTTATGCTTTTTGATAGTTCTAGATGTTTGTGTACCCATATTTCTCATATAAATACGTGATAGTGTTTCTTCTCTTAATTGAAGGTTTCCATTAGTCATAAGTGGTTCAACAGGGTTTCTTAATAATTGCTTTCTTCTCTTATCACCTAATTTTACTAGTTGGTTTCGATATAAATGCCATTTTTGAATATCATTCAAATTCTTGTTTAATAAGATTGTTTTCATTACCTTATCTATTTGGCTGAGCTCATTATCGTTTAATAAGTTATCTTTTAATTTATTATATTGATCAGGATGTAAAACAATCATTCGTTGTAAGTTATTCATTTTTGTTTTTGATATGACTCAATAAGTTTTCCAAGTATCCCAGAAAGTACAGATCCAATTAAAATTGGTAAAAATCCTCTACTTTGAATTAACAATTTTCGTTTATAATTTTTTTTTTTTTTGGACAAGCTAAAAAGCGTAATTTGTTTTTATAATTTTTTAAATGTTGATGTTGACTTTTTGTTATCTTATTATTTCCATTCAATGTATTTATAACAATTTCACAAATCGCTTCAATAACTTCTGAATCACAGTATTTAAGTATATTGTTTCTTAACTTTTGTTTACTATTTTTTAATACATGCAATATATGTTGGTTTTCCTTCAATCGTTTCATTTTTTTCACATAAGTTGTCAATTGTTAATTGCTTTGGAAAACAGTAACATTTAGAAAAATCTTTCTTGAAATCTTGTGTTCTAATACGAAATATATCATTGATCTCTTGAGTAAAATCAAGAACAATATAACTATATGGAAGTGATGTTACTTGGTTAAATACTCTTTGAAATTCTCTAACATTCTCTGGAAGCACTTGTCGTGCTAACGGTAAAATTTGAGACTTATCTCTTAGATTTCTAAAAATAACCAAATATTTACAATTAATAGAAATCTGAAAAAAAAAAAAAGAAAACAAAACAAAAACTAAATATTTTATTAAAGTTACATTTTAATTTTTTACATAGTTTGTATTTTTTCTTTTTAATTTTTCCCTTATACTACTATTTTTTTCCTTATCCTCATCATCATCTTCATCATCATCATCATCATCCTCATCATCGTCATCATCATCATCACCATCATCATCACCATCATTATCATCAACATCATCATCAGCATCATATTTACCTTGCTTCATATTCTTTTTCTAATATGAAATCGAACATTGCTATGTTCTTTTCTTCATCTCGTCCGTTATACTTTAACCCTCCAAACTGTTTGAGCTGCTTAATATTTTTTTTTGTATTAATAATATTTGCAAAGCGTTTGGGTAAATATACCCAAACGGTCTCTCCATTTAAAATTAACCCTACTAGAAAAGCTTATCCATATTTTGTTTCCACTTCTAGTTTGAACTCTTTAATTTTATAAAATTTATTTATTTCCAGATCTTCTAATTTCTTATAATTAGTAAGACCCTTTTTGGAAATATTAATAAACTTTTTAAAAAAAGACATTTTTTATTTTTAATGTAAGAAATTAATTGTATTAATTATTTTTCAAAATGGATCAGTATTTATAGTAATATCAAACTTTCTTTATTTTTTTATTTAATACATTATTAGTAGTAATTTATATTTATCAATGTCATTATCATCAATCATTTATTTATCAAGGGCAAACATTATCAACAAACACACTCTACAAAGTCGCATTTGATTGACAATTTATTGTCAAGAGCAGACATCATCAACAATACACACTTTACAAAGTTGTATTTGATTGACAATTTATTGTCAAGAGCAGACATCATCAACAATACACACTTTACAAAGTTGTATTTGATTGACAATTACAATAAAACAAAAAAAAATCATAAAAGCTCTATTTTTACTTTTTATAACAATTTTTTCATATTAAAATTTTACTCCCCCAAAAAAAATTACTCCCTATGGGGCCAAAATCGGCATAAATAATACCCTACTACTGAGAGGTTCTATGGTTTTTTGGATTTCAAATTGTTTTGCAGTTCAAATTCTTTTATTAGTATTCCAGCAGACCAGCTATTATGATTTAAAATAAAGTGAAGTAAGTTATCTGGAATAGCTACTTTGAAAGAAGATATCTGGAATAGCTACTTAGAAATTGAAATAGCATTACGAATATAATCAACATTAATAATGCTTCGGATGCAAGTGTGAAATTAATATAAATTTATTATGGTGGACCACTTGGAGTTTGAAGGGAAGACGATTATCTTCAAGTAGAGTAATAACATTGTCATTAATGGGGCCTCGGTGGCCTAGTGAGTAAGAGCGTATAAAATACTTTGTAAACACCGAGGGAGTGTGGGTTCGAATCCCACACACGTCGTAAGAGTTATTCCCCCTTACGACATTTACATATTCGAATTTCCAGTAATTTTGTTAGGGATTATGTTGATAATGCCGTAATATTTTGAGGTACCTTTTAAGTAATCGTAAAGCTGAAGAATGCGATCTAAGCCTTTTTTTCATGAGTTAAATTCTTCTGGGTTACCTGAAAATTCCCTGAGACATTTCACAACATCAGGAATTTATCGAGATCATTCAGGTTTTCACGGTTTGATCTATACCGTTGGCTAAGTCTGAATTTGGCTATACCGTTGGCTAAGTCTGAAAATGCACTAAAAAAAAAAACATTGTTATTATTATTATTGTTATTTAGTTGTTATTATTGTTATCAGTATTTTAACAACAATAATAACAATTATAATAACTAAAAGTAGAGCAATAATAACAGCATTAATACTCTATAGTTATGTATGACTCTAGTTTTACTATATTTTATTACTCTAGTATTACTGTAGTTATTATTACTCTATAGTTATGTATTATTATTTATTATAATGTATTATTATTTTGTATTATATATTATTATTTATTATTATGTATTATTACTTATTATTATGCATTATTATTTATTATTATGTATTATTATTATTATTTATTATTATGTATTATTATTTATTATTATGTATTATTATTTATTATTATGTATTATTATTTATTATTATGTATTATTATTTATTATTATGTATTATTATTTATTATTATGTATTATTTATTATTATGTATTATTATATATTATTATGCATTATTATGCATTATTATTTATTATTATGTATTATTATTTATTATTATGTATTATTATTTATTATTATGTATTATTATTTATTATTATGTATTATTATTTATTATTATGTATTATTTATTATTATTTATTATTAGAATTATTATGCATTATTATGTATTATTATGTATTATTATGTATTATTATGTATTATTATGTATTATTATGTATTATTGTGTATTATTACGTATTATTATGTATTATTATGTATTATTATGTATTATTATGTATTATTATGTATTATTATTTATTATTATTTATTATTATGTATTATTATGTATTATTATATATTATTATGTATTATTACGTATTATTATTTATTAATTATTATTTTATTAATTTTTTTTTTTTTTTACGAGGGTTGGTGGAAAACTCGAAAGTCACCAAGAGGAACGGCACGTGCTTCCTCAGGGTAGTGTTGGACTTGACCCAACTGTGCGGCGGTGGCTGAGTGCAGTGAGCATTGAAGTTACACTGGGGTCGTTTATCAAACGAATAGCTCTGTTTTGCACATTATCTAAATAACCCAGTGCTGTTTGAGGCCCTGCAGCCCAAATGTGTGCATTATAATCCATTTTCGGCCTAATGTACGTTTTATAGATATTGAGAAGATCAGATGCGGAAAAGAAAGTTTTGCAGCGATACAAAAAACCCGAACATTTGGCTGCATCCTTACCTATACCAAAAATGTGATTTGACCAAGTAAATTTCTGGTTTAACCCGATGCGCAGCATGTTTAAATCCGTTGAATGCTGCAAGACTTCTCCCTGAAATTTTAGGTAAGGAACAGTAGTGACAATTTTTCGCGAGATCAGACAGCATTGTATTTTTTTGGTATTGACCCCAACTCTGTTGACTTCACTCCATTTTTGAATTTTTGCTAAATCTTTATTTAGCTCACTAATAGTGAAATTTTTCACTGTTGTATTAATTTGGTGATTAATGTTACAGCGACTATGAAAATCACAGGAAGCTACAGGGGTGCTGTCGTCTGCGAAACTATGAATCGGGTTAATGAGAGTAGGTCATTGATAAATATTAAGAAGAGAGTTGGGGATAAAATTGATCTCTGGGGGACACCGGCATTTATTTTGAATTTGTCAGATGAATATCCATCAACCAGTACACGAATCGTGCAATTCGAAAGGAAATCTCCAATCCAGTTTGGAAAGACTATACCTAGACCTAATACTTTGCATTTTACTAATAAAGCATCATGCCAAACTCGATCGAAAGCCTTAGAAATATCAAGAGCCACAACCTCAGACTCACCAGAAAGATGAAGGTAGATGCTTAGCTTCTCACAAAGGTAAGTCAAGAGATCACCGGTTGAACGATGGGCTCTGAAAGCTTTTGGTTCACTATTTTCTCCATTACCTTGGAGAGGACCGAAGTTATAGCAATCGGGCGATAGTTGGAGGGATCGCTTTTATTACCTTTTTTGGGAATTGGGAAAACATGTGCAACCTTCCAATGGGTAGGATGAACACCCGAAGTGAAGGAGAGATAGAAAAGGTTGCGCAGAGGTTTTGAAATAGTGGAGAAGGTATTTTTAAGCACCATGGTGGTTATACCATCTCGACCGGCTGACTTATTTGTATCAAGATCTTTTAAACTTTTCATCACCGCCCGCGTCCTAAAGTAAATTTTACCGAAGGAGAAGCCAGCTCCTGGAACAGAAGGTGGCACCTGAGCTGACTGTGACAGTGTCGAATTGAAAGCGAACTGCTTGCCATTTCTGTTGCGGAAGCAGAATGACCAATCAAATGCTCTTAAAAAGTTGTTAAGGCCCGCCCAGTCATCATGGCTGTAACGCCAAACTAATTTTTTAGGAGGGGACCCCTGGTTGGAGATTGGGCTTACCCGGAAACTTGTGTTCACCAAACAATGGTCGGAATTACCCAGGGAGCAACCAACTGAAACCACATATTTTTCAGGGTGTGTGGTGAGAAAAAGATCCAAGAGGTGACCTTCATGATCAGCACGGTCCGGGATCCTAGTGGGATTTTGGACAAGTTGAGAAAGGTGGAACAGTGTGTAGAATAATTCAACTTGTTTCCCAATTGAGTTTTGACTCGGGGAGATGTTGCTAGAAAAATGAAGCCAGTCCCTGTTATGAATGTTGAAATCTCCCGCCAGAACAATTTCAGTTTCTGGAGATTAAGGTGGTTAAGGTGGCTGCCAAAAAGCACACTTAGATCGTGTTTGGTCCATTGTGATACCACATAGAAACTTTTCTATCCCACTCGTTAAAACCAATTTGAGCTTTTTGCAAAGCGAAGAATGCTCTTCACGTTTTTACCTGCTAGATTGCTAAGGTAGTTGAAGAGATATTGCCTCAAATGGGTGTTACTTTTGCCGACAAGGCTGGGCATGTTCAAAGCAGATGGAGAGTCGTTTCCTCCTCTTCATCATCTTTGCAGGCTCTACAATAGTCGTTTACGAATAAGCCAAGTCTTCTAGCATGGTTCCCAATTAAAAAGTGATCAGTGATTATATCCATTGTCATTCCAATATCTGCCCTTTTAAGAGAAAGCACATCATTGGATCGTCTTAAATTGGTTTTGGACCATATAAAAGTTGTGGTATTGCACGAGATCAAGTTTGGCCATTTATTAATTACCATATCCGTTATTTCTTTTCGAATTAAAGTTTTGCTTGTGGATGGAGGCACCATTAGTCTTGCCTTGACCGGCAGGACTTGTAAGTTTGTACTAATTCTTGCAAGTTCATCACCTTTTCCATTTACTGGAATAACTCGATGACCTGGTATCCAGTAAAGATGAATGCTAAACTGTTTGGCTATCTCGTTAAGAAGTTTTCGACAGTTTATTACAGTCTTCAAGGTGGTATATGTTGATTCCAGAGATTCTAAAGAAGCCTGGCTATCTTATTTCATGTTAAGAGGCTGACAACAGATTTTTATCTAAGTTGCAGCGGATATGGATGTCGATAAATCTTCCTAAGATTTTTAGAAGAAAGAATGACAGGCTTATACGCCAAAAGTCTTTCGCATAGACGTGACTACTTTTGCCGGCCTTGGGTATAAACACTACGGAAACAGTTCCATTTATCTGGGATATGCCCCAAATTATCAGCATATGTGTGAGTACTTTCCTTGAGTTTATCTTAGAATAAATGAAGTCTGAGACTAATGTTATTCCTAGCACTTCTTGCCTATTACTAGTAACAGAGGTAGGTTCCCTGGCAATGTTACAGATAAGAAGGTTAGTACTTAAAATGTAATCAAAAAGTAACTCACCTCTTTCGTTGGTATCCAAACTTCCAACTCACATGGTGAGCATTAGCTTCGCAGTTTATGATGACCACAATGTTCATCCTTCTAGCTTATGCTACCTACCCTGCCAGATTGCATGGAGGAAGTGAATCCTACGATTCGTGGGGAAGATACGCCGCAATAACCCAGAGTTTTGAGTTTTTTAGCTCCAGGCTCGCCGCGACCAGATCAGCATCACTGTAATTAAACATAAAAGTTAAATTTAAAGTATTTTTAGCAAGTATACACGCTTTAGGTTTGCATACCTCTTTATTATATAACAACGTATAAACTGGTATCTTGAATCAATTGAGCCATCCTCAATTTCCACCACCGTAGCGTTAGCTTCATCCTCAAAGTCCATTGAGAAGCTTTTGGCGTCATCAAACCCGTCAGAATCAGATCTAAGTAAATCGTCTGCATAGTCAACCTTAATGAAGTCATCCACACTCTTTGGAGCCGAGGAAGATGCTGCGCCAACGACATCGGATCGGTCAGAGTCTGCCTCTTGGGCTTAACTTGTGCGTTCACTGATGTTCCTTGAGGCTTTCACCTCATCCTTCTTATACACGCTCAGTATCAGTGTCTATGACCAGAGCCTGTCGGGATTCTCCTACTACTTCCCTTAGCTTGGCAATCTTCTATTTGGGCGTCGGAAATTGGGGATTTGACCCAATCCCCAATTTCCGTTAATTGTGTCTGCTTCGGCAGGTTCTGTAGGCAGCCACACCCTAGTTCTTGGCCTGCTAAGGATTTCTTCCCTGCTTACGGCTTTGAGTTTGGCCCCCCGTCACAGACTACCTACCTTCCCTATCGCCTGTTTGTAGAGATCTACCAGTCTCTGATCAGCGCAGGCTGTCAATTTTACGTGACCTTGATACCAGCCAGTGTTTGTACAGGATTCCCTTGCTTTGGTTGGTTTGCTTGCCGATTTTTGGGAAGTGCGGACTAACTCTTTTTTACAAATTTTTTAATGTTTTATTCCATAATTGAAGCGACGAGTACGAAGAAAAGGGAGGTCCGCCCTATGCAGAGATTCGTATACATAGGGTAAGGCTAATTAATTCTGAAGGTCGCCAGGTACTTCGAATTCTCCGTTCGCGGCTGGGCTATTTTTAAGACTGGTCGTATAACTAGTCGTATAACACCTTGAATCCGGCCCAGATTTACCCCAAATCTAATGGTTCCGTTAAAAACCGAGGTTTCAGTAATAGAATACATAAAGACAGACCGAATTTACTATTCTCTTAGTACCCAACCACCTAGTTGGTGATTATCTCCAGTCAGCACCAACGACGAGAGTTGGATTGAGGATTTTTGCCGACCGACCAATTAATAACGATAAATGATTTTAAAAAAAACTATAAGTGAAATAAATAATAAAAAGATATGAACATAATTAGCATTACTGCAGTTAAAGACGCGTTTCATGAAAGAAACAATGTTATATCTATACAGAAAGTTAAAAATACTAAAGCATGTAGCGAATTTCAACCAATCAATATGATACCAATTGAAGAAAAAATATTAGAGAAGATAGTATATAACAACTTGAAACAACTTTGAAAAAAATTGTTTAATTTTGGAGTACCAATGTGGTTTTAGAAAGGGTCATAATTGTGAATCCTTACTTAATCTAGTAATTACAAATTGGAAGATGAAACACCTAGCAGCGTGAAAATCAATAATATGTGTACATTACCGGTTTAAGAAATTAAATATCTAGAAGTGATTATAGACGATAAATTAAAATTCGAAGCTCATATGGATTATGTAGATAAAAAAGCAGCAATAAAAAGTTATTTCTTTCACAAACTCAGCCTTTCAACATCTATAAAAATTTAAAACAACATGGTTAAACCACATTTCGAATATTGTTAATAAATGTTATTTACAGTCAAAAAAGAAAACATAAATAGGCTACAAAAAATACAGAATAAGGAAATGAGAACCATATTGAAAATGAACAAATATACCTCCATTAAGTTCAAGTTAGATTGCTTGAAGTGGGCTTGTGTTAATCAAAGAATACACTACAATGTGATAGTAATGGTATTTAAAATTAAAAACAAATTATTACCTAATTACTTATGTGATAGATTGATTTATGTAGGTGATGTGCAACGTCATTACTTGAGAAACAAAAATGATTTTAGATTAGATTGGCAAATATAAGGGAAGGACGAGAAATATGCTAGTGTATAAAGGACTCAAACTCATCATATTTAAAGAATGGAATGAATCTCAACATTTTTAAAAATAATCTATTAATTCAAATAAATGACCTTTTTGAATAATGTAAAAATTTAAAATTTATTGTATTTATGTAGATATGTATAGTATGGTTTAAAAATGTATTTGTTTTCTTGCTTTATTTTTTTGTTTTATATTGTGTCAGAACCAAAGAAAAAAATATACTTCATATAATAGTGAATCACTAAATAAAGGAACAAATTAATTAATTAATTAAAAGAATATTGAATTGAATTGCATGTATAATGATTTTATTATAATATGTGTATGGCATGAATGTGCATTTTTTTTTTACAAAAAGAATAAATAACAAAGTAGCATCATAGTAAGATCACTTTATTTAATGATTTCAAATTGGGATGTTGTGAGAAAAAAAAACGAAAACAAAGAGAGAGAGAGAGAGTGAATTCCGAGGGAAACTAAAATCATTGCTGATCTACATAAAAGTTTAGTCGACTCAGCAATACAGATAATAAAAAAAAATAAAAAATAAAAAGATTTTTTTCTTAATATATCAACTTAGTTTCATGTGAGTCAGCTAATTTCTTGAACCGCAACTGCAACGGCAAATGAATTGCATTTATATAAGCTTTTTTCTGGTAAAAAAAATTTAACTGCAACCGATAATGTATACCTGTTTTCAACTGAAAAAAAAAACCACATGGTTACCTGAAGAATACGAAAAGCTTGTTTTTGGCTGTTATTTCACTAAAATTGGTTAAGTAGTTTTTTTCAAATCGGTACCCAAAGTTTTGTATGGAGAAAATTAAGCCGATTAAATGTATAGATAAGTTCAATAAAATACGTAGAAATACGCCGCTGTAAATAATATTATTATTATATATCGCCATACATAGCAATTTTATTTAAAAATATTTCATTCATAAATAATTTGTTATAAGTACAATAAAATACGTATAAATACGCTGCTATATATAATATATCTATATACTCTCATTATATATCATTCATTCATCTTTGACATATACGATATGTAAATAAACATGATATATAAGTATGTATACCACTATCATATAAATATAAATTCTTCAAGCAACCGTTATATTTTTTATTTATTTAACTTTTTTTTTGTATTACGCATCATCCTCAACAATTTCAAATTATCGAGCAGTTTTTTTGAACCCTAGCGAATGCCTATGATGTTGCTATAAGCCTATTTATCGATTGCCTTCCACCATACTAGGACTCAGTACATAAGAATGGGTCTTCTTACGGATGTGTATAACCAATAAGTTATGTATGGCTGAAGCCCCCATTTCCTACCAATGGCTTTTTTGCACGAGTAGAGTGATATAGAGGCCTTCCTTACACTTTCTAAGATGTTAGCCTTTCAGCTTAACTTCTTGTCTAGAGTTAGACCCAGAAATTTATCCTTTTCATCAAAGGCAAGAGCCGAGTCACTTAACGAAGGCGGCTTGATTTTGGGAATTTTATATTTCCTAGTAAAGAGGACCAGGTTTTTTGTGGATTTACTGACTTTTCGGTTTTTTGTAGATTTACTGACAGTTCACAGTTGTAGCCCATGTTGTAATTTTGTTTAGACCAAGTTGAAAAACGTCCCTGAGACTGTCTGGGAACTTGCCACTGACAACGATAGCAACATCATAGGCGATTCTTGTGCAGCCCACCTCTTCCAGGATTTTAAGTAATTTGTTGACTAAATATTCCAAAGAAGGGGAGATAGAATATGTCCTTGCGGAGGTCCTCTCTTCACGCACTTTTTTGCAAAAACAATGCCCATGTTGCCACTTATGGCCCTGCTATTTAGCACATTAGCTATAATTGCTCTTCGCTCCAATTCTACTCTTAGGCTTGTGAGTGCGTTTACAATTGCTGCCTGCTTAATGTTATTAAATGCTCTCTCAATGTCTGTAAATGCTGCAAGAGTCTTTCCAATTTAGAGATCTTTCAATCGAACTGATCAAGATCTGAAGTGCGGTATCCACTGACTTCCTTTTACATTAAGCATGTTAAGAGGCTGACAACAGATTTTTATCTAAGTTCCAGCGGATATGGATGGCGATCAATTTTTCTAAGGTTTTTAGAAGAACGAAAGACAGACTTATAGGCCGAATGTCCTTCGCATAGACGTGACTACTTTTGCTGGTCTTAGGTATAAACACAACGGAAACAGTTCCATTTATCAGGGATATGCCCCAAATTAAGACAACCACAGAAAATTTCCCCCAGACTGAACTCAAGGTATCTGTGATCTTCAAATAAATGCGCATCAGAGACTTTCCATGCGTTTATTTTAGAATAAATGATGTCTGAGACTAAGGTTATGTCTAAAACTTCTTGCCTATTACTAGTAAACAAAGGTAAGTTCCCTGCCCATGTTACAGATAAGAAGGTTAGTATTTAAAATGTAATCAAAAAATAACTCACCTGTTTCTTTGGTATCCGAACTACCCCAGATGTGATGGTTGCATCGCAGCTTATGACCCCAATATTCATCCTTCTAGCATCCGCTACATGCCCTGCAAAATTGCATGGAGGAAGTGAATCCTGCGATTCGTGAGGAAGACACGGCGGATCAGCATTACTGTAATTAAACATAAAAGTTAAATTTAAAGTATTTTTAGCAAGTATAGATGCTCTAGGTTTGCATATCTCTTTATTATATAACAACGTATAACCTGGTATCTTGAGTCCATTAGCCTGTTTTTTTGCCACCCATGGCTCTTGGATCAAGATAATACCCTCACCCGTTCTGCTGAGGGGATTTCAAGTGGGTTGAAAGCCGCTTTGGAGTAGCTTAATTACCTGAGCCATCCTTAATCTCCACCACCGTAGCGGTAGCTTCATCCTCAAAGTCCATAGCGAAGCTTTTAGCGTCATCAAAGCTGTCAGAATCAGATCTTAGTAGATCGTCCTCATAGTCAGCCTTGATGACGTATACCACTCTCTTTAGAGCCGAGGAGGATGCTACGCGAAGGACATCAGATCGGCCTGAGTGGGTTGTAGGGAGTCCTTATTGACTATAACTAAAGCCTGTCAGAATTCTCCTACTACTTCCCTTAGCTTGGCAATCTTCCAATTGGGCGTCAGAAGTTGGGGATTTGACATTTCTTCAATCTGTTAATTTTGTCTGCTTCGGCAGGTTCTCTAGGCAGCCACACCGAAACTCTTGGCCTGCTAGGGATTTCCTCCCTACCACCCTGAGTTTGGCCCCCATCCACAGACTTCCCACCTTCCCTATCGTCTGCTTGTACAGATCTATCGTTCTCTGATCAGCGCAGGCTGTCAATTTGACGAGACCTCGGTGCCAGCCAGCGTTACTACAGAAGGGTGGTGGGCCCGGATTTTCTTCTAGTACTTGGAAGAGAGTTTTGTTTAAAGCAACAACAACCTTCTTCCAGTTACTAGAAAAAAATACCCCCATCCTCTAACGCCTCATCAATGATTGCCAGAATTTAACTATCCTTAGAAATTTCACTGAATGACTAGGTTATTTGGTTGCTCCCTAGGAACCTAGCTTTTTTTAAAACTAACCTTTGGCTCATGTTGTGACCTCTCTCTCTTGGACATAAGACCCTACGATTAACCTGGGATTTGTCCTTCTTGGGGCTTAAACTGGCCCACTACTGTTTTGGCACAAGCTAAAGAATTCTTTTCGCCTCAGATAACTGACCAAAATTGAGAGAGCTTAACCCATCAGTTATTTTATAGGCCGACCGTTTATCAAACACGCTTTGTATCGACGGGCGCACTTTAAGTACCGTCTTTGGTTATTCGCGACTTTCCTTAGCACTGCCAGTGCCCGGTTTGGTCGCTTTGCTTGGCAACTTTTAGGAAGGGCCGGCTAACTCGTTTTTGAATATTTTTTAATGTTTTGTTCCATAATTTAACCGACGAGTACGACGAAAGGGAGTTCCGCCCTATGCAGAGATTTGTAGGTAAGGATTCGTAAGGGTTATTAATTCAGAGGATCGCCAGGTACTTTGAATACTCCGTTCGCGACTAGGCTATTTTTAAGGCGGGGCCCCCATGATGCCGGTAAAAACCAAGGTGTGAGTACTAGGGTACACAAAGACAGACCCAGTTTACCATTTCCTTAGTACCTAAGCACCTAGTTTGTGATTATTTCCGGTCGGCACCAACGAGGAGGGTTTGGATTGAAGAATTTTGCCGACCGACCAATTAATGACGATAAATGATTTTATGAAAACAGTTAATGAAATAAATAATAAAAAGGATGTGAACTTAATTAGCATCACTGCAGTTAAAGACGCGTTTCATCTTATAGGAGAGAATTTATTATCGATTATAAATGTATCATTAAATTTTTACATCTCCCCAGAGTTATGGAAAGAAACAATGGTAATATCCATACAGAAAGTTAAAAATACTAACGCATGCAGCGAATTTCAAGCAATCAATATGATACCATTTGAGAAAAAATACTAGAAAGGATAGTATATAACTTGAAACATACTTTGAAAAAAATCGTTTAATTTCGGAATACCAATCTGGTTTTAGAAAGGGTCATAATTGTGAATCGTTACTTAATCTAGTAATTACAAATTGGAATATGGCAGTTAATCAGAAAATCAGAAAATCTTTCTGGAGTTGAGAAGAGCTTTTAAAACTGCGTACAAGATGTCTTAATGAATAATGTTCACAAAAATGGCATTTAAGATAATTAATTAAATTGGTTTATATCTTACCTAAGTAATAGAAGACAGGTTACCAGAGTAAATGAATCTATTTCGGCTGCTATTAACTTTCTGTTAGGAGTACCGCAAGAATCAATACTTGGAGTGTTGTTATTTGTGAGTTATGTCAATGATATGGAAAAAGCTGTTTTAATAGCCAGATTAGTACTCTTTGCAGATGCAGATCGCTATGTTACTGAATTCTTTAGCTCTTCTTTTAATGAATCCTAACATTATTTATTTGCCTTATAGTGAAGATCGAAGTTAAGCTTATCATCCAAAATAATCCCTAGATCGGTCATACTGTATACCCTTTCTAGAGTTACATTATCAATAGAATAATTGAATAAAATAGTAGATCTTTTTCGTGTAAAATTATAGCCTTACAATTTTATAATGTTCTTTATTTCTACTTAAAAATACGACCCTTTAAAAACTTTGATTTATACACTGCCTTGTTTTTTCTTTCTTTTCATAGCATGATATTTTAATTTTTTTTTTTCTATCTGTTATGTAGGTAAATATTAGATGTACAGATATATAACAAATAGACTTTAAAAATATTTCAAAGTACAATCAAAGTAATATTTTTTGATCTTTTTTTCCTATTCGTTTTTATTTTTCTTCGCAGTATTACATTTTACTTTTTTTGTTTTCTGTTATTTAGGTACGCTAAGAATTTCTTTTATATTTTGTTTTTAATATTAAATTTACCTATAGTCTATTTAAAAAATAGAAATTTATTACGTATAGAACATTGTGATTTTTTTTTGTACGTTTATGTTTTAAATGTTGTTTGTTGTTAATTAACATATCCCACATATTTTTCGATACTTAGAAAAACTATAACGACAACCTCTATGCGTAGTAGAGAATTAGCGAGAAATAGAGAGCATGTGGGGCAATGGTTTTAAGAAAAAATTAAGAGATTTTTATTGAAAAATTTTGTTCAAATTGCTTTATCTATATATGTATAATTTCTGACAAAACCAAAGTTATAGTGAGTATTATGTGGATGTAAATATGAATTAAAAATGAAAATTTTGAAAATAAACTATGTGGATAATGATTTGAACGTGAAAGTGAAATAGAGTTAAATAAAAGTTGATGATTCCGTAATATTTTTTCACATATTATTTATTAATACATTTAAATAATTTTTTTAACTTCTCCTGTTAATGGTTTAAATTCTACTAAACGGTCATGTAAAATAAGACAGTAAGCTGTAGTATTAGCAGGAATTGGATTCAAAGTTTTTATTTCAATTTTAACATCAACTGGTCCCATTTTTAGATTTTCATTTTGATAACGCGTGTCAATTACGAAAACTGTAGTTGCATTCATAAATTCATATGTGGAATTAAATATTCTGATGATGGATGATTATAATAATATATGTCTAAAATGTCTATCATATGCTAAGGCATAACGGATTTTACCAAAATCCAAATTTATATCTTCATATGGATATGATTCAGAACTTAAATATGATTTTATATTAGCAATATCACAATGATTAAAATTTGAATGATCTTTATCTAGTTTACTTTGCAGATCAGTTTGTAAAGCAAAAATGATAAAACGAGGTTTTTCAAGTTGTGAGGTTGTTTTAACATTCCAAATATGATGTGTAATTCCTGTTGGTAATGTAGGATACTCATGTTATTCCCAATTTCTAAAAGGAATTTTCATAACCGAACCATTTTTAATATTTTTGAATAAATTTAATTTGAGATTATCAGCTAAATTAATGGAATAATATTTTTGTAGTCTTCTGCAAATCCCAATAATCTTTTTAATGGTATACAAAAATTAAAATATAAATTGTTTAGCTTAATTAATCAGGTAGGTGACCAACTTCCATTGTATAAAGCTGCACCTTCATTTTTGTTGACCTTCAGTTTTTTAATGTTGGAGTTATTCCAGCATTGCGATTATGATCAATTTCTTTACTATTAAGTTCATAACTAATTTGATCAAATATAAATGTTATAGCATTATTAACTAGTTTAGTATTTGCAGTAGTTGTTTCATCATGTTTTGTTACATAACCTTGAACACAGATTAAACTCGTTGAGCGTAATATATTTAAGTTTTGATTTTGTATTGGGATTCGTATAATATCACTTACAATTTCTAGTTACACTTTCATCAAAAATGGGATCATGAAAAAGATCCATTTTAATTTATTTTTAATTTTAGAAATTCTTTATTTTCAGATGATAAATGTTTTGTATATTTTAAATCTCGATTTGTTGTTGCTCCTTTAACTGACTTTAATGAATTAAACTGATGTATTTTATTCGGACATTTATATTGGATTGATGATGTTGGTTAAATAGTATCATTTTGAGGCTTTAGATGAATTCTAATTGTTATTGTTTCTCTACGAAAATTAATTAAATTACCGTTCTGATCAAACAGTTTTATAGTAATAGAACTTATCTGATTAATGGTTATAGGTAAATAAATTACATTCTTAGGAATTTCAATTATTTTATAGCCAGGACTGACATTAATAGAGAATTCATGTAAAATATGAGCTTCCTTTCCATTAATATAAGTTCCTGAAATAATATTGCATTCTACTTTTATTATGTTAATTTTATTAATATCAACAAAAAGATCTGATTTGGCTATAATTTTTGTCGGCTAAAACCTAATAATCCACCAATAGTATCTTCTCTTGCAAAATCAATTTCCCTATCAGCAAAAACTTCACACTTTAATGTATTATTTGCTCTTATAATTCAATTTTTCTTATCTGCTTTCGTTATTTCCAAAGCTTTTCTAAGAAATGTTTCAATATCTTCAATTTCATATGAACCTGTAGGAATTATGACCAGATTTATCATCAATAATAAATTAAAGTTTTGATATTTATTATAATTATATACCAGCTTATCTCCTAAATATTTTATTACTTCTAATGGAGAAAGTAAATTTCCAAAACTATCAAAATATTGTGTAATTTGAGGTGTTTTATAATAAGCTACCCAATGTGTTCCATTTCCAATTGAATTATCAAAATTTATTATACCTCGCTCATATTTCCAAGGTTTATTTACTGGTAATTTATATCTCATAAAAACTCCACGGAAATGTTTTAAATATTTGTTCCCGAATTTTCTAAATTATAATTGTTAAGTGCTCTTTTGGGTAGCTCATTTAATGGTTTTTTGTATTCAAATAAAGTTCTAAACCTTTCTTATATAGTTTTAAATGTAATCCCGTTCCTCCTTTTGAAGCTATTGCTTCCATCATACCATTATGTCGTTGACTTTCTTTTAATTATTTATGAACATTTTTTGCATCATTTACAGCTTTTGCTATTCCTGCAGCACCGCCAGAAAGTGCACCAAGAGCTGACAAGCCGGTAAATATTGGAATTAAAGGTAAAACACCTCCTGTTTTAGGCACTGGAATCTATCGAGGTATATCAAATTTATTTTTACGCGCTTTAGAAAATTTTCGAGCTGCATGCAAAGCAATTTTGATAGTATTTTTGTCATTCATAGGTTTTTTTATAGTTTTAATAGCTGTTCTGATTTGATTTATAACATTGCTTAAGGGTTTTTTTTGTTTTCATTTTTAAGCCCATACCGACTTTAGCTTTAGCTTTCATTGCGTTTGCTACTAGATATGAATTTAATCACTCACCAAAACTTGAGTCTTTAGCTTTAACTCTTTGCCAAGCTTTTTCTGCAAGTATTTTATCAGATAGATGACGTTTATTTTGATTTGTATTTTGAGAATATGCTATATCGTGAGAGCATGATTCATGAGACAATTCATCTAAACCATTAATTCCTTTATCCCCACGAGCTAATCGTTTTGATAATGTTGTTCCCGGCCCGCAATAATTATAACCAGGTAAATATGCTTCAACTGGTAGCTTATCAATTAAAAAATTGACAACACCTCTTCCATTAACAGTTTTTTTATTACTATTCGAACATTTATTTCGAGGAGGCATAATATGCGGTTTAGTTTAAGAAAGTCACTCAAACACTAATTACTTTTTATAAAATAAAATTTGTAAAAGAAGATAATGCAGTTAAAGTTGAAAATTTTGTTCAAAATTCAAAAAAGAAAATAAAAAGACATGGTGGATACTTTCCAGATAGTATAAGAGGACTAATAGACGAACCTTCAAATTGCAGTAAAACTAATGCTATGATAAGTATGGTTTTAGATCATAAAGAACTTAAATTTCAAAACATATATATTACTCGAAATCATTGCATCAACCTAAATATGAATATTTAAAAAACTTAATAAAGCCAATCAAAGCAATGGGATATAACGAATTTTCAAATAACGTTGATGTAATTGAACCAACGACCTCACAACCAAACTCAGTACTTATTTTTGATGATGTAGCTTGCGACAAACAAGACAGTATAAGAGCCTATTTTTGTATGGGCCGGCATCAAGAAGTAGGTAGCTTTTATTTATGTCAGTCTTATACAAGAATTCCAAAGCATTTAGTTAGAGATAATGCAAACTTCTAATGCATTTAGTTAGAGATAATGCAAAATTATATTCAAACAAGATGATTTAAATCTGAAACATATTTATAACGATCATGTTAATTCTGATATGTCTTACAATGATTTTAAAAAATTAAGTGCATGCTGCTGGAATGATAATTATGGTTTTCTATTAATCGATAAAGATATCAATTTAAATAATTATCGCTAAAGAAAGAATTTTGATGCATTTGATAAATTTAATTAGGAAAAGTTCAGCAGTTACTAAATGAATAGGTCATTCAACAACTTAATTGCTCTGTTGTGAATTGCTCTGATATGAACAGCGGTTACCAGTTAGAAGTTAGCAACAGAATAGTTCAGTTCGGTTTATAATTTATAGTTAATAATTGGGTCGATTAGTTTATATTTTTGAAAGGAAAATGGATGAACCACTTATGAGAAATTTAATTAAAACTTGTAAAAGTTTAAAAAGAAAATTTCAATCTTTAACTTCAGAAGCTATCGGAAGACAATAATAAAACCATTGAAAGAATTAACCAAAATGTTGTCCAACAACAACAACAAGAATATTCAAATAATTTTATCAAACCAGAAATTAAATCACTTGCAGATAATGATAACAACTTTAAGTTAATGAGATCATTTATACCGGAAGTTCTAGCAACAAGACTAATAGTACTTACAATAAATTTAAAACTTCAACACCGAATACTATAAAAAAAAATTTTGAAACATCATCTATAAATGATACTTTTAATGATGAATCACCAATTTCACAAGTTCCTGTTTTTAGCAAATCACAACTTGATGCATCATATGGACCCTATTTCGATGAGTCATTAAATGTTCAAATAGATGAAAAAAATAAAGATATATTGATTGATGAAGAAGTTTATAAAGGAACTCGTGATTTAAAAACGTATCAACAAATACTAAACAAAACGAATACACAAAAAAAATTATGATAGTTTAGGATAAATAAAAGGAAACAGAGGTTTTAAATACAAAAATATATTAAGAAAATTATATGAATATGATTATAACACTAGACGTAAGAAATCTGGTACAGGTTATTAAAAAAAAGAATTAGTTGATAGATTAAAGCTTTTAATTGCGTCAGAAACAGTTGGTAACAATAATCATCACAATAAAATTGTATCTATAATTGAAGAATTGCGAGAAGCAAAATGTCACTTGATAAGTTTGGGCGTAGTACAGCTTCTTCTTCTTGCAGAAAAAACTGCGTACTCAACGTCCTCCAGGTGTAGGTTTCAAGTTAACTTCTGAAGGAAATTATGATTTAGAGAGCAAAATTTTTTCAAACGTTCAAGAACCAAGATAGAATGCAAAGATAGTTTAGAGGGAGTTCATCAAAAATGTTCTCGAATTTTAAATGATAAATTTTCAGATATAATTGATTTAATTGAATTTCAAATTAAAAAACCATTAAAATTTATTGAAGAACGACTACAAAAAGCTTCAGCTCAAGTCAGCATTAGATTTAGCTAATAATTTTATAACAAAATAATTTATATCAGTTATCAGTTGATCTTTGAAATGGATATACACCAAATCGGGTATTCTTTAAATAATTTTTTATATAAATGTGAAGATATTTTATTAGAGGAACATTATGAACAATTAAAAGAATGTTTTAAATTTTTAAAATCGATTAAAGATTCTATACAAATTAAAACGGAAAACCATGTATATCAGTGGGATATATGCCCCTATACATCAGATAATATTGACAGTCTTCCAGATACTTGTCCATGTCATTCAGCTGAACACTATATGTTACACTGTTCCAAACTAATGAATCTATGTAATAGAATAGAAAAAAGTAAGTTATAATAAAATTATAAACTATTATACAAAATAAAGAATATAAATTTAATATATTGAACATTTATTGTTTGCTTTTTTAATTATAAATTAATGTAAGATAGATAGATACATTTTAATTATTTATTTTAAAGATGATTAAGGATAAATTTGTAGATTTATTCGATTGGCTTGATGTTTCAGATTCTTCTGAAAATGGCGATGAGCAAGACGATGCTATTTCAGTTGCTTCTGGATATATTTCAGATTCAACTGAAGAAAGAGAATGCTGATGATGACGAAAATAAAGTAAAAAAGAAAATAAAGTTCATATTAAAACCTCAAATACATACATTATACAAATAGAATACAGCATACAAATTAGCTAGGCAAAAATATTGGGAAATTATAGCGCTGGATCGTTACAGATTGTACAGATTGAATGATAGTATTGAGTACGATTTTATCGAGTACGGATCGGAAATTTATTAGTGAATTTTGGAAAAATATATAAAATAGACTATAAAATTGTAGAGGATAATGCAAAAAAATAATAAATAATTAGTGAAAATTCTTTTAAAATTTTATGAAAAGATAAACTTTTACATAATATTTAAAGTAAAAATATTTAAATAAAAGTGTAGGATTGGAAAAAATCATTATAAAAATATAAATTTGCATGTGGTTTTGTTGCACTCATTAAAGTAGAGTTGCTCTCACAAAAATTATTAATTTAACGTTACTGCAAATCAAATGAGTAAATAAAACCAAAAAAATCGCAATCAAGTCAAAATCGCATAACTAAAACAGCAGTAAAAAATAATATTTGTCCAGAAAATTTAACAATAAACAAGGTAGCTGAAAAAAGTGGTGGAACAATTGCTATTTACTGTAAAGATGCTAATTCGGTTGGTAAAATAAAAGATAATGTAGAAGAAAAATTGGGAGATGAATATGAAGCTTTTACACCGAAAGAAATTAAACCAAAAATATTAATTAGCGGCATGTCTGAAAGCTATGAGAAGGAAACTATTGTAGAAAAATTAAAAAAGCAGAATACTTGGATCAAAGAGGAGGAATTGTGTTAGAGTATATGAAAAAAAAAAAAAAGTTAATAAATTTAATGCAATAGTAGAAATCGGTGTTGAAGATTACAACGAAACCATAAAGAATGGAAAAATCTTAATTGGATGGGATGTGTGCAGAGTGTATGAAAATTTTGATGTAATGAAATGCTATAAATGTTTGGGTTATGGACATAAGAAGGAGAAATGCATTGAGAAAAAGAAAATATGTTTAAAATGTGGCGGTGAACACCTGGTAAAAGAATGTACAGCGAATGAAGAAAGATGTGTAAATTGTGTAAGAGCAAATGAAAAATATAAACTTGGGCTAGATGAAAAACATAATTGTGCAGATAGAAACTGTGAAGTATATATGAGAAAAATTGAAATTAGTCGAAAAAGGATTTTTTTATAAATAATCATAGAAAGGAGGATGAGTTGAGTGGAGTATACTTAAATATACAAGGATTAACTACAAATTATAATGAATTCGAAAATCTTATGTTTAGGAACAAATTTAGTTTTGGATGTCTAAGTGAAACACATATTACAGCGGAAATTGATCAATCTGAAATATTACTTGATGGATATGATGTTTACAGATGCAATTCATATTCAAGAAATACAGGTGGAGTTTTAATTTATATTAAAAAAGGATTAAAAAATAAAATGATTTGCAGTTTATACTGTGAAAATGTATGGATGTTATGGGTAAATATTTGTTTTAAGGGAGAAAATTGGTTAATAGCGTGTATATATAGAAGTAGGCAATGTACGGTAAGCAGGTTTTTAGAAATCAAGGGTGAGTGGTGCGATACATACTGTAATAGATCGAGCAATATAATTATAACTGGAGATTTTAATATAAACTTATTAAATAAAGATAATGATGAAAAAAGAATGCGTGAATTTATTTCGGATTATAGTCTTAAGCAACAAATTAATGAGCCAACCAGGAGAACAATTAGCTCACAATCTCTGATTGATTATGTGTTAACTGATCACATAACAGATGTCCAGGTAAAAGTGGTATCGCAGTTTATTATATCAGATCATGAAACGATTTGTATAAAATTAAAACAAGTGCAATATAGGAATAATAATGACAAAATAACATATTTGAAATATAAAAAAGATGAAATGATAAAAACATTAAATAGAAAACTATTTTTAAATTCTTTAGGTATGAGCCCATTAAATGATTGCTGCTTAAAATTTACAAATGACTTAAATGATACACTGCAGAGTATGAAAAAAACAATTATCTTAAGAGAAAATTGTAATAAATGCAAAGGAGTGGAAACCAAAGGGAAATGTGGAAAACTATAAAGAAACATATTTTAAAAAAGGAAAATACGGTATTACAAAAACTAGAAATAAATGGCATAGAAGTAAATAAACAGGATGAAATTCTTCATTCACAACATTCTTCATTCTAACTTCATACAGTTCAGACGTTATCGTTCTTCAAAAATTAATTTTAAGAAATTTAAATAAAAATTGCTTTTTATTTTATTTTATTTTGTTAACTTGACCGATAATCATAATTTTTTAAATTTTTAAACTAGTGACCTACTTTTCAATATACTTTATTTTTTGTGTACTTCAAAACTGAATTTTAATAACAATTTTAAAGTAATTAATAATTCAAAAAAAAAAACTTATAAGAACAAAAACAATAATAAAAAACAATATTTAAAGTGAATCATCAAAGTGAATTAAATTTTTTTTTCTTGTAATTTCATATAATTTATATTGCTTATTATTACAATGGAATTTAAATGCAGTGCAAAAAATTGTTTAGTTACTGAAATAAAAGCAGATTCAGTAACTTGTAACGGGTTCTGCAACCGTAAATTTCATGGAGTTTGTTTAAACGCTCCTAGAAATTGGTATAACAACTTCTTGACGCAGCATTTTGTTTGTGAAGCTTGTTTAGATCAACAAACTTACCTGAGACAATTTTCTCATGAAATCTCATTAAACATTAATACCGTTAGAGAAAATTTTCAAGGTACAGTGGTGAAATTATTGGAAGTTGTAAAGAGCAATACAGCCAGCTTTACGGAAATGGAAAGAAATTTCGAACTACTTAATAACACTGTTAGTAATCTCAAAAATGATCAAAAAAGAAGTGTTAGCGAGCTAATCAAAGTAGAAACTAATAATTTAAAAACGGAAATTTCAACGTTTAAAAACATTATTGAAAAATCATTAGCACAAGATCCAATTAATAATAAGCTTTTGAATGCGTTGGACAATATAAAGCAGCTTTTAATCTCTAATTTAGAAAATATAAATAAAACTGATATTACAATGAGCTTTCGGGATGTAGTATTGGCCGATTTAGATATCCTTAAGGCCAAAATAGAGACAATCAATGATGGTGTTAAAATTTGTAGTATTTCGCATCAGAATGATCTACATTCAAACGATTTAGCTAAATCACTATTTGATGAAATAAATGATGTAGATAAGGCTAAGACGGTTAATATTCAAGCAACTAAGGAAAAAAATGACGATATTTCATTCGAAATAGAAGCAGTTGATCCACCAGAGGTTATTAATAAACCTAAATTTAACCTAAGGATTTCCAACCTTAGCACTAATACAACAGAGGAGAAACTAGTCAGATACATAAAAAAGAGGTCGAATTGTGAAGAGGTTCATTGTAAATTAATCACACCAAAGTGGCTGAAATATAAACCGCAGTATCATACTTTCAAAGTTAGTGTACCGGAAACGAAAGTTCAGGAAATAAATAATATTAAATTGTGGAATAAAGGGACAAAAATATCCATCTTTAAACATTTAGGTAAACAATCAAATAATAGTAAATTAGATTTAATAAAAAATAAAAATAAAACAAAACCTAATATTAATATTAATAACGCTAAAAGTAAAACAATCACACAAAAAAAAAAGAACAGAAATACACGCAATAACACTAAATCCACAAATAAAAACAATATTATAAGCAAAAACAAAACACAACCTATTTTACACAAACAAAACATAAATTTAACTCAATCACCAATTAAATTTCAGACTATTTTGCCTTCTTCTCACATTATTTCTAATACTACTTCCTCCATAGAGGTGCCGAATAGCATTTCAAATAAAATTACTAATGTAGAGTACAGTTCAATAAATTCTACTAATTCAGTAATTAGTTCAGTTCCAAAAGTGTCAATAACGTCTAAACAATATTCTCCAAATGATATAATGAATATTTCACTACCAAATGCTAGCAAAAACTTCATACAGGGACAAACCTTTAATGCTGGCATTCCGTGTACTCAGAGCTTAAACGTTAACTGCAACACGACATCAATTAACGATAAGCCAATTGCATCTGTTTCATCCAAACCTAATGCAAGTTTTGTTAATCCTATACTACCTCCTATAGTCAGATTAACGAAAAATGCTGTAGCTAATGACGATCATACGTATGTCTTATCACGTTTTAGAGATCAAAAAATATATGAAAATGTAAGACTCTATTTAGCTTATTTGCATAAGGAAGATGACGACCTTTGTGTAGATGATAAAACCAAACTCAATATTAAAATTTTTATTGATCAAGAAGGTTTGCCTTCTAACCCAAAGGAATTAATGAAATTATATGTAAAATATCATGAAGGTTTCGGAGCTTCATCTAAATCGGTTGAAAAAGATTTACAAGCTTATTGTAGTCACCTTAAAAGTAAGAGAATCGAGTATTTGCAAAAAATAAGAAAAAGTAGTAATGATTTTTTTCGTTCCCTTAGCGGCAGAAAATAACATTAACACTAATCTTATTTTAATAAATACAACAACTAGTTTTAAGGAGTTAAAATCAACATATAATAAAAGCAATTTTAGTGAAAATCTCAAAATCTTCTACCACAACTGTAGTGGTATGAGAGGTAAGCTAAAGAAATTATATGTTGATGCCAAGTCTTGTGACTTCAGTGTGCTTGCTATTACCGAAACATGGCTAAACGATTCCTTCATAAATGAAGAAATACTTGACAATAATTGGTCGATTTATAGAAAGGATAGGGACTTTTTCTCTATGAACTGTTCCCGTGGAGGCGGTGTCTTACTTGCAGTAAATAATAACCTTTCTAGTGTTCCACTAATCACTAGGACGTCCCACACTTTTGATCACCAATTTATTAGAGTAAACTTAGGTAATAATTTTATTTACCTAGGAATTGTTTACTTTCCACCTAATTCTGACAATTCCTCATATTCTGAATTTTTCGATATTTATCACTATATTATATCTAAAATGAATGAGGATGATTCAATTTTTATTTTTGGCGATTTCAATCGTCCTTCATTATCTTTTATAGAAGATGATTCAGATAATTTGTTATTACCAATTAACTTTCATGATGAAATAGATTTTGACATTATTACGGAGTTCTATGGTAATGATTTACAACAAATTATTAATTACCCAAATAAAAACAATAAGTGGTTAGATCTTGCATTTTCAAATGCATATGACAGAGTGGTGGTTAAACTCGCTGATGATGCAGTCAACCTGTTCACTAACACTCCTCATCATAACGCAGTCATCTTCGAATTTTCTACTTCTTTGCCACTCTTCGCGAAATCTTACAATAATAATATTGTATATGACTTTTTCAACGCTGATTATCAAAGCATTAATAATGCTTTATCAATTTTAAATTGGGACGATCTGTTAATACAACAGGATATTAACTCTTCAATTTCTATCTTTTACTCTAAAATTTTCGACATAATTAACTCCTTTGTGCCAAAAATTCGTAAAAAAGATAAAACAACAGAACCTTGGCTTAATAGAGAAATTAGGACATTGCGTAATCAACGCAACAAACTTTACAAAAAAATTAAAGTTACAAAGGATCCTGATGTTAATTTACTGAACATGTACAAGGATCTTGCTTTTGAATTTAAACAGAAATCAAATCTTACATACGATAATTATGTCAATGAAATTGGAAATAAATTAATTATAGATCCAAAAAAGTTTTTTGACTTCATTAATACAAAACGGAAAACCTATGGATATCCAAGTTCAATGTCTAAAGATAATGTTTTTTCTTCTTGTCCTAATGTAATCTGCAAATTCTTTGCAGATTGTTTTCAAAAAGTTTATAGGCCATTAGATTCGCCTACCAATTTTACATTTTCTAACTCCCATAATAGATCTAATTCAATTATTACAGATCTATATCTTTCGGAAAACGGAATATTTGAAGCAATTACCAACCTTGATACAAAAAAAGGTGTAGGACCCGACTTGATCCCACCTTCTTTTTTATATAACTGTGCCAATTATTTGACTCAACCGCTTCATTTTATTTTTAATCAATCGCTTTCGACAGGCATTTTTCCGAATGCGTGGAAATCTTCTTTTTTAACCCCCATTCATAAAAAGGGTGACAAAGCTTCCGTCGAAAATTACCGTGGTATAGCTATCCTATCAACTATTCCAAAATTGTTCGAAAAAATTGTAGTCAGTAAAATAACACCCGTCATAAATTCAAAATTAAACGAACAACAACATGGATTTAGAAAAGGTCGTTCTACTACAACCAATCTTACGGTTTACACATCAGAAATACTAACTGAAATGGAAAATGGTTATCAAGTTGATGCTATTTACACGGATTTTAGCAAAGCTTTCGATCGTGTTGATCACAATATTTTGTTTAAAAAACTTGAAACTTTAGGCATTTCAGGTTCTTTCCTTACTTGGCTTTGCTCTTATCTTACTGAAAGAACTCAAAATATTAAATTCCAAGGTTATTTATCGAACACAATTAATGTCACCTCGGGAGTGCCACAAGGAAGCCATTTAGGCCCACTTCTATTTAATATTTTTATTTCAGATCTTTCTAATAAACTAGAAGGTGTACCACATATTGCATTTGCTGACGATCTTAAAATTTACCACGTTATCAAAAATAGTTCCAATTTTGAATTACTTCAATCAAATTTACATTCTTTACAAGAATGGTGCTTCTACAACAAATTAGAACTTAACATAGCGAAATGCAAGGTCATAAGTTTTACACGAAAAAGATCTACAATGCTTTTCGACTATACAATAGATAACATAGTTCTTGAAAGGGTGTCCTATATGACCGATCTTGGCATTCTTCTGGACGATAAACTTAACTTCCATCTTCACTATGATCATATGATTTCCAAAGCAAATAAAATGTTAGGTTTTATTAAGAGAAGGGCTAAGGAATTTAATAACCCAGCAGTGACAAAAGCTCTTTACTGCTCGTTAGTTCGATCTATTATAGAATACGGTAATATCGTATGGGATCCAGTGTTTCAATTACATTCCAATAGGATAGAATCCGTTCAGAAACAATTCCTTTTGTTTGCCTTGAGAAACCAATATAATCCTATAGACTATTCTACTCTTCCAAGCTACTCTACAAGACTTAAATCATTGAATATGTTAACCTTATCTTCACGCAGGCAAATGCTTTCATCCTGCTTTACTTTTGACATCATAAAAAAAAATATTGACGTTCAATTCTTAGTAAATAAGGTTAGATTAAACAATGTAGTCAGAAATACAAGAAACACTAAATTTTTACTAGAAAATACACACAGAACAGAATATGGAAGAAATGAGCCAATAAACAGATGTTGCACTACATTCAACAAACACAGTCATCTTTTTTCACCAGACATATCAAGAAATTCTTTTAAACATAAATTAACACAGAAATTCATAAATGACTTAATTACTTAAATTACCTAATTACTTTGTAAACATTTAAAAAAAAAAAAAAAAAAAAAAATAATAATAATAATAATATATTTAATTCAAGTTCAAGTTCATATTATACATTCCACTTAATTATAATCTCATACTGTGTTTTTGTTCTGTAAGCATTTTTTTTTTTTTGTTTTCAAATTTAATATATAGTGCAAATTATAAAATTTTCATTGTAAATTTTTAGCTTAGTAATCAAAAATGTTTATTTTGTTAGCTTTAATTTTTTTAGCTGTAAGATTTTTTATGTAAAAACCTTGCTTTGGTTTAATAAATAAAATAAAATAAAATAAAAAAAATTGCAAATATTTTAAATGATTTTTTTGTAGATAGCTTATATGAAATCCATAGCAGTATTACTAATTTACCTTATATAAATACGGATACCAACATTAACAGAGGAGCTAACTTCATATTTCAACTAATTAATAGTGAATTCAAATTCAATTCAAAATACCAGTGATTTTATTTCCAAAATTCTATATAGTAATCACCGGATAATCATCTTCAATCAAAGATTTTCTAATTAGTTATAAAATGAGTAAAAGAGAGGTTGTTGAAGAGCTGCATAAGCCTGCACGGAGGAATTTTAAACTACGTAGAGTTATAATTAAAGGATTTGATGATCTTTGGCAAGCTGATTTAGTAGAAATGAGTTCATATGCTAAAGAAAATAACGGCCTTAAATTTTTATTAACTGTAATTGATACGTTTTCTAAGTATGCATGGGCAACCCTTATAAAAACAAAAACTTCAGAGAACGTCACACAAGAAATGCAAAATATTTTTGTAAAATCTAAAAGATATCCACAAAATTTACAAACAGATGATGGGAAAAAATTTTTAATAAAATATTCAAAAAATCAATGGATAAATATCATATAAACCATTATTCAACATTTAGCATATTAAAGGCCTCTATTGTAGAACGTTTTAATAGAACTTTAATAGAAAATATGTGGAGAGAATTAAGTTTTAATGGAAATTATAAATGGATTAACCTAATTGTAGAACTACTCAAACAATATAACAATACTAAACATCTAACAATTCAGAAACGACCATCTGATGTTACTAAAGATAATGCTGAAAATTTACTTAAAGCTACATATAATCATATAAAAATAGCTTAACCTGCAAAATATAAAATTAATGATTCAGTTCGAATAAGCACGTATAAACATATGGTATAAACATGTGTTTGAAAAAGACTACACACCAAATTCGACAACTGAAGTATTTAAGATAAGAGTTCAAATCACTAATTCTGTCAAATATTTACTGGAAGATTAGCAAGGTCAACCTATACATGGAAGCTTATATGATATGAATTATTAAAATCTAAACATAATAATATTTACCTAGTTGATAATAAGGTTTTTGTAAAATGGCTTGGATTCTCATCCGACCACAATTCATGGATTAATAAAACTGATTTAATATAGAGAAAAAACAAAAATTTTTTATTTCATATTATTTTAATTACATTTTTTTTTTGTTTTTAATGAATTTCCATTTGATATGATGGATCCTGTTTGATTGTTCGTAAATCAGTTACAGTGAAATCAGATTTATATTCTGTATCTACCATTATAATTTTTTCTACTTCTCCATCACCAGTAACTCTTTCAGCTAATATTTCTCGATATTCATGACACTGAATTTTAAGATACTTTTTAATAAAAATACTTTCATATTCACACCTCACAGTGAGTTTTTGACTCTCTGCAACATTCAATGCGAAATATTATTAAAATATATGTTCAATATTTATTATTCCGCCAATGTTCTGTACTTTTAAAACTAACTCATTTCTAAAAGCTCATCTATTACATCATCATCATAGACATATATTGAGGTACTGAATCAGCTTTATCGCCCAACAATTGATCATCTGCTTGCAAAGTAGTTAATGGTTGTATTGCTGTTGTTCTTCCAATTTCACTAGTATTTGATTCTGAGGAAATTACATGCTTTAAAAACTGAACTGATAAATTTACTTTAACTGTCTCATTATTTGGAAGTAATATATTAAAATATGTGCTTCCAAAAGCTGATTCATCTAATCTAATATTGGAGATGATTTTGCTTGAATAGTTAACAAGCGGAATAAGGAAAATATAAATGATTTCATAATTAATGAAAAAAGAAGTATGTTGTATTGTCTTTAATGGTCAACGAAGTAATGTTTTATTAGTAATTTAAAATATGCATTTATACTTTTTTATTTTCTACAAATTTCTTTGCTATGTATAGACTTTATTTGACTGATGATAGAATACGCATATATAAAAAGTGGTAAATAGTGATCTCTTGTATCTCCATAAGCTACCATTGTAAACTAAATATTCCTCTTTTTAATTTTCAAGTAATTTTCTAAAATCAGTTAACATATCACCAATTTTTGATTTATTATTTTTTTCGTTATATGTATTCACTATTGATGGTATAAATATAATCCCATCTTCAATTCGTTTCCTTATCATAGGCTTTTTCAATTCATTTTAGTTTACTTCATATACATTTATTTTCAAGGACATTGAATCAATATGCTGTGAAATAGTTTTATTCTTATCTTTTGGTAATACATTTGAAATATTCTTCTCAATCATTTCCCAATCCTCTTCTTCACCAAATGGGCAATCAATATTAAAATGATTACATATTTGCTTTTTTTTATTTGGTGTATCTCGTACTTTACCCATAATAGAAATATCACCACCATAAACTTCAATTTTTAGATGTTGCCAATCCAAAGGAGATAATTCGAATTTGCTAGTTAATGACTCACCATTTCTAATTTTAAATAAACAAACCTTTTCCCCCGTCTTCTGAAGTTATATATACCTCTAAAAATCATAAAATATTCTCAAATTAATTATTTTAATTGAAGCCCATTTCCGACCGCAAATACCATATTTATAACCATGTAAAATGTTATCAGTCCAAAACATTATGATGTCTCTATTTAATAGTCTAAGCGGATTATGTCATATTTTATGTTGAGATCAGCCTTTTATAGAATTTTATATGTCAAATTATTAGAAGAAAAAAAAAATCTGTTAATTTAAATGATTTATTTATTATAAACACCTAAAAAATTGTTACATTTTGAGCAATAATGATTTACATTTTTCATGTTATCAGCACAATATGGAATACAACAACAACACCATAATCCTATCAAACACACTAATAGAGCTGCAATATGAGTTTTGTCAGCATTTTCATTCTCAACTCTCGTTACATTTCTTTCCCCATATTTGAAACATACCTGCTACTAGAGAATAAGGTTCATATGATGTTTAATGTGCTTGTTGTACTAAAACAGTTGAACCAATATGTCCTTGGTTTGTGTTATGATGATGATAAATCCATCAATGTTTTCGCTAGACTAAATTCTTTAGAATAAAAAAGAAATCTTCTCTGGGTAAGAGCATAAAATTAGGATCGAACCTAAGCATAATATTTTCATAAGCTTACTTATTACCTATAATACATTTTATAAGCCCTAGCACCCCGTACCCACAGCAGATTTAGTTAATTCTAGCTATTGTATTTTATTTCTAAATTATGTTCAATTAGTTTTAACCAAACAATGGAGTTCAGAAGAACAATTATTACCTTTAATAAATTTTTTCTAGAAAATAAAAACAATTTAGAAAGAAATATAGACGGGAAATGCATTATTATATCAAATTTCTGAGGAATTATGCTAATTCAACATTAATTCAATTTAATTCACTCAAAGAAGATCAAAATGATAAATGGATAGATTACTCTGAATTCTATTAAATTTCCTAAGAGATGTCTATTAAGATTAGCCAAGATTGTGAAAAAATTTAAAGAAAAAAATTTTAAATATCGAAAAAATACTAAAACATAAATAAAACCTTTTCTGCTGAAAAACATATTGGAAACCAATACATGTTTATTTTTTCAGTTTGAAAATTTTATTTTTTTCAGTTATATTAATTTAATAGAAACCTTTTCGTAATACAACATTGTGATGGTCCCATGACATTATTGTATTTGTCTTAGAAATCAAAATCAATTTATTATCAAAAGGTTGAGGGTTATTTTGTTTTGTTTATTAGAAAATTATAATACACACACACTCACACACACATAAGATTTTATAAGTTGTAAAAAAACTTGAGGATATATGTGGTTCTATAGAGTCACGTTCATTACTTTACAGCTGAAAAGTTTTTCAAGTTTAATGATTTCTATATGTTTAATAATTTATATATGATCTTGCAGTAATTAAATTTTTGTATTCACATAATAATCGTAAAAAACAGGTACTACAAGTTATTTTATAAAAAATTTGCATAATGTACAATAATTCAATGTAAAAAAGATTGCACTAAAAAGATAAGAATTCTGAGAAATAAATTGTCAATTGCAACAAAGGTTAATACGAAACTTGCAATAACAAATGCGATAGGTGTAATACGAAGCTATCGCAATCAACTGAAATTTTTAATGAAAAATCAACCCCATCGTGATGTACATGAAACAAAAATGTTAAATGAAACGAAGTTGAATCAGCCTTTAAAAATAGAATCCAAACAGCTGTAATAACAAATCTTAGGTGTAAGGATGCAAAATATTTCTTAGAAAATTGTTTGCTACTCTTTCAAGAAAAAATTTTGAAAATTCTAAAAAAAACGGAATCACCACTTAAAGTAAACGCTGTATTTTGTGGTGAATTTAAAATTACTAAAACTGATGAAGCACTGAATTGAAATATATGAACACAAAAAAAGGAATGATATTCAACAATATCAATATTCAAGAATGGTTTGTTGCATACATTAAGGAACCGATATTAAAACAGCTTGAAAAGTTTCAAGAAAAGGAAAGCGGATGGGCATTATCAGCTATTATAAACCTAACAATAAATATTTTTGAAATTTGCATTGCAACCGCTATGTGAAGGACCTCGGTAAATACCTGTAAGATGACAATGATCCCTCACCTTTAAGTCATATTCAACAAAAGTTGTTTTACAAATATGACGGGAATTTGCATTTTTAAAATCAAACTTTTGTTCATTTGTAAGTTCGTTCATGGGTATTTCACAAAGAAAAACTGTTTCTATATTTTCTGCGAATTGTTTTAGCTCATCAACAAACCACTTTATACATTCCTCATCTCGATAGGACTTATAAAAAGAAAGATAGGGGTCATAGCTACATTTAACATAATAACCTACACTATACATGGTATATAATTTTGATATAAATTATTAATATTTACCTGTTCCAATATACATTCTAAATCAGCATACCTATATTATAAATGGAGCTTCAATAACATTCTTATAATTTTTAAATTCGGCAGGAGCTTTTTCTTTTGTTGGTAATAGTATTTTACAAAAATTTTGGTTCTGGCAATCCACCAAATGGTTCTCTAATTTTTCAGAAGTATAAAAATAATGTAGACATCATTCACAAAAGTACTTTTCTCCATTATGTTTAGTTAATTGTGGTTATAGTAATCTAGATAAATTTTTTATTAGTACAAAATGGTAGAGTATAGGCTCATCATCAAAGATTAACGTGACGCTGATGTTTTTTTTCCTGTGCTAAGTAAACTGGTAATACGATAAAGTTCCCAAATTCCATTTTTTTTTAAAAATGTATTTACATTTGTTGATACATTATTTTGGTTCTCAAATTTTGGAACTTGATTTAATGTCATAGGGAAATTAATATTGTTTTCATTTAAACTAGATGTGAAAAGAAGTTATTTTGTAACCCTCTCTGCATCTCTGTCAACGGGATTTAATGTTGCCACTATACACCAAGCAAAACATGCATCATCATAATTTTTTGTATTTATGCAAGCTATTTTCTTGTTTATTTGAAAGGGAAGATCAATGTATGAAGACCCCAATAACGGCATATATTTGTCACACAGTTCTTATAATTTTCCATAACTTAAGCGGATATGATTCACATTTTATAATAAAAAATTTATCAACTAATAGTAGATTTGTTACCTATCAATAAAGAAAGATATATATCTTTCACAAAACATTTAGAAGGAAATTTAATAAAATTTAGATTTATTGACTCTTTTCGGTTTATGGCTGGAAGTTTAGAGGTACTTTCGTCATATTTACAATCTTATCCAATTTTAAGATCGCAATTTCAAGATATACCTCATAATCAATTTAATTTACTAACCCGTAAGGGAATGTATCCCTATGATTATTTTGCATCACATTCAAAATTTGCTTCAGTTGATTAACTTTATAATAAATTAAATGATAGTCATATCAACATGCACAAAAAATTTGGGATATTTTCAATATAAAAACTTTGGGTGAATATTCTGATTTATATTTAAAAACCGATGTCTTACTCTTAGCTGATGTGTTTCAACAATTTCGTGAAAATTGTCTTAAAACTTACAAATTAGACCCAGCACATTATTGCACATTACCTGGTTATACATGGGATGCTATGCTGAAGTATACCGATATACATTTAGATCTCTTAACAGACATTGATATGGTAATGTTTATTGAACGAGGGATACGTGATGGACTCAGCCAATGTTCAAAACGATATGTTAAAGCTAATAATAAGTACATGATGAATAATTATGATACAGCGCAACCCTCTACATTTTTAATGTACAACGACACTAACAATCAATATGTCGCAGTTTCTACCTCATGGAGGTTTTGAATGGGTTGAAGATATTAATAACTTCAATGTTGTAGATATCCCTGAAATTTCTTCTTTTGGTTATATATTAGAATTTATTTAAAATATGAACAACCATTGCATAATAAGCATAATGAATTACTCTTCTGTCCCGAGCATCTATGCGCACCAGGATCAAAACATAAAAAGCTTATGGATACATTATATGATAAATCTAAATACATTATGCATTAGCGTAACTTACAGCAGGCGCTAAAAAATTTAAGCCATTTTTTACAAAAAATTCATAGAATTTTGAAATTAAAACAATCTTTTTGGTTAAAATGGTATATTTTTTTTTTTTTTACGAGGGTTGGTGTAAAACTCGAAAGTCACCAAGAAGAACCGCACGTGCTTCCTCAGGGTAGTGTTGGAATTTAACCAACCAAAACCACCCCCCTTTTAAAACCAAACTTTGGGATGGAACCTTTAATACGAATGTACAGTTTGGTTTTGTGGATAGGGATGTGGGAAGGATAATTGGGAAAATTGGAATTGGGAAATTTGGATTATGGGGGATAGGTAGGAAAATTTTGAGGGACATTTTGAAGAAAGATGTTGATGTTCTTCTTAAACTTAAGTAAATCGTACACATAAGAATTACCAACTTTAGGGAACACATGCGATGGTATATGGTTCCACAGGTGGGGCGTGCGCATGACAAACGAATTTCCATAAGCTGTATTTCACCATCTTGAAATCTTTACATGGTAGGGATGAAATTCTGCTGCCCGCCTTGTTTTTCGCTGAAAAACTTTGAGCGGAGGCATTAACTGTTTTAATTCATTCGAGCAGGTGTTAATCCCTACGAGATATCTATAAAACAAGGTTAGTGACCCAACTGTGCGACGACGACTGATTGGAGTGAGCATTGAAGTTACACTGGGGTCGTTGATAAGACGAACAGCTCTCTTTTGCACACTATCTAGGTAACCCAGCGCTGTTTGAGGGCCTGCAGCCCAAATGTGTGCATTATACTCCATTTTCGGCCGAATGTACGTTTTATAGTAATTGAGAAGATCAGATGCAGAAAAGTAAGTTTTGCAGCGATACAAAAAACCCAAACATTTAGCTGCATCCTTAGCTATACCAAAAATGTGATTTGACTAAGTCAATTTTTGGTTTAACTCGATACCCAACATGTTTAAATCTGTTGAATGCTGCAAAACCTCTTCCTGGAATAATAGGTTGGGAATAGTAGTGGCAATTTTTCGCGAGATCAGACAGCATTGGGTTTTTTTCGTGTTGAAATCAACTCTGTTGACTTCACCCCATTTTTGAATTTTGGCTAAATCGTTATTTAGCTCACTAATAGTGAAATTTTTTGCTGTTATATTAATCTGGTGATTAGTGTTACAGCGGCTATGAAATTCATAGGAAGCTACAAGGGTGCTGTCGTCTGCAAGAGTATGGATCGGATTGGAGGTTAAAGAAAGTAGGTCATTAATAAATATTAAGAAAAGAGTGGGGGATAAAACTGATCCTTGAGGGACACCGGCATTTATTTTGAATTTGTCAGATGAATATCCATCCATTGTCCGATGAATATCCATTTCCACACGAATCGTACGATTCGAAAGGAAATCTCCAATCCATTTTAGAAAGACCCTACCTAGACCTATTGCTTTGCATTTTGCCAATAGAGCATCGTGCCAAACTCGATCGAAAGCCTTAGAAATATCAAGAGCCACAACATCACATTCACCAGAATGATGAAGGCTAATGCTTAGCTTCTCACATAGCTAAGTCATGAAATCACCGGTTGAACGACGGGCTCTGAACCCGTATTGACGATCATGAAGCAGACCTTTGTGATCCAGGTATTTCAGAAGCTTTTGGTTCACAATTTTCTCCATTATTTTGGAGAGGACCGAAGTTATAGCAATAGGGCGGTAGTTGGAGGAATCGCTTTTATTATCTTTTTTGGGAATTGGGAAAATATGTGCAACCTTCCATTGGGTAGGATGAATACCCGAAGTGAAGGAGAGGTAGAAAAGGTTGCGCAGAGGTTTTGAAATACTGGAGTAGGTATTTTTAAGCACCATGGTGGTTACACCATCTGGACCGGCTGACTTATTTGTATCAAGATTTTTCAAGATTTTCATCACCGCCCCGCGTCCTAAAGTAAAGTTTTCCAAAGGAGCAGCCAACTCGGGGAACAGAAGGTGGCGTCTGAGCTGACTGTGGCAGTGTCGAATTAGAAGTGAACTGCTTGCCAAATAAGTTCGCTTTCACTCTAGAATCTGATACTGTTTTGCTATTATTATCAACAAGTGGTGGAAAAGAAGACCCTCTAACGTCTTCTTTTAGATTTTTAGCAAATGTCCAAAAGGATTTGCTATTCTTTGGCATGCGGATGACCTTACGTTTCAACTTTTGGTTGAACAAGAATTTTTGCTTGTTGATAACTCTCTTGCATCGGTTTCTCACCACTATATAGTTGGCCCTGTGAGCCTCCGATCTATTGTTTTGATACAGTTTAAAAGCCTCCTCTTTCTTTGCAAATGCGAATGCAAGGCTTCTTTGCAAATGCGATTAAACCAAGATTTGGGCCTCCTCGTAACAGATTTCATGGAATGAGGAATGAATAACCTCATTCCAAGTAAAATAGTTTCACTAATCGCATTTGCAGCAAAGTTAACATTCTTATTACGGAAGCAGAATGACCAATCAAATGTTCTAAAAAAGTTGTTAAGACCCTCCTAGTCAGCATGGCTGTAGCGCCAAACTAATTTTTTGGGAGGGGACCTCTGATTGGGGATTGGGCTTATCCGGAAACTTGTCTTAACCAAACAATGATCGAAATTACCCAGGGGGCAACCAACTGAAACCACATATTTTTCAGGGTGTGAGGTGAGAAATAGATCCAAGAGGTGACCTTCTTGATCAGCACGGTCCGGGATCCTAGTGGGATTTTTAACAAGTTGAGAAAGGTGGAACAGTGTGGAGAATAGTTCAACTTGTTTCCCAATTGTGTTTTGACTCGGGGAGATGTTGCTCGAAAAATGAAGCCAGTCCCTGTTGTGAATGTTGAAATCCTGGAGATTCTGGAGATGTGTCCAAAATTTCATTGATCTGGTTCGATAGATTTTCAATTTCCATAGCAGTTTCTTGTTCATTTAAGTTGGGTGATCTGTACCTTGATATCGTACTAATAATTTTGATATACTACTAATAACATTGATCTGAATACAAAGTTGCGAACTAATGTTAAAAGCGAATTTGAAAAAAATTTATTTAAATTAATGAACAATGCTGTAGTTGGTAAAACAATGGAAAATGTTCGCAAGCATAGTATTGTAAAATTGGTAACAAACTACGTGTGAAGGTATGGAGCTGAAGCTTTAATTTCTAAGTCGAAATTTAAGGTTTGAACAATTTTCATTGAAAATTTAGCGGCTATAGAATTAAATAAAACTGAAATTTGCTTTAATAAGCCAATTTATGTGGGTATGTGCATTCTTGATCTCGCTTAAACTACAATTTATAGTTTTCACTATGACTATATGCTTCCAAAATTTAATTCAAATTGTTCAATTTGTTATACCCATACCGATTCTTTAATTTATGATGTTAAATGTTCAGATTTGTATGAATTTATTCGACAAGATTGTCATAAATATTTTGATATGAGTGACTGTCCTAAAAATGATATTTACAATATTCCTTTAGTAAATACAAAAGTGTTAGTTCTAATGAAGGATAAAAATAACGGCCATTTAATGACTGAATTCGTTGGGTTAAGATCTAAAATGTATGCGAGGGTAAAAACCAAATCAAAATAGTTAAAGGTATAAAAAGTAGTTTAGCAAAAAATAAAATTAATTTTCATGATTAATTGTTTAAATAATCATTCTGAATTGATAATTTTACAAAATTTGACTCATTCGAGGAAACATGAAGTTTCTTCAATAACACAATATGATTATAAACGTTTATAATAATTTTGAAAGTTTGATAAATAATAATATTGAAACTTTAGCGTGGGGTCATTATTCTATTAATTAAAATTATTAGCTCATATAATTAATTTTAAATAATATTAAAAAAAAAAATTTGTTGTAATAAAATTGAAAATAATTTATTATGTAAAATGATTTTATTTAAAATGTTTAGATATAAGTTTTAATATATATTATATGTGTGTATATAAGTATTTAATTGATTTGTAATTATTTATAGATTCAAAATAAAAAATTATAATTATTAAAAAAGCTAAGCATTATAGATAAAAACGTTTTTTATTTGACAAAATATGTCTGATGATGATGATGATGATATCATCAGCATTATTTCCATTATAATATACTAATGCTTATCATCGTTTATCAGTAGTAAAACATAAAGAGACCACAAAAAACTTTTAAAAATTTAAATTTTATAACTTTTCATACATTTATTCGCTTTTTCTTATAATATTTATATGGAAGAACAGTTAGTGTGTATGATGTACAACGCCTACAAACTTAATTTTTTAAAAAATAATATACTCTTATCAGTAAACTCTTAAAATTTCAATTCTTACCACCAAAACATAAAGAAACCACAAATTGTAATAGACGTTGACCTTGTAATAGAATTGAATCGAATCCGATGCTACTAACATCCCAATTGAAGTTCAATTTCTGCAACTGAGTTATAAATTGCAAATACTGGCGATTCTATTAATTTGTGTTTTAGTCCTTCAAAAGTTTGCATTTCAACAGGACCAAATTTGAAAATGGCATCTTTTCGAATTAAGTCATACATCGGTTTTACGATTACGGAAATAGGAACAAAGGCCCACAAAACTATGAACCTCTTTAGAGCTTTTTGGTACAGGAAATTCAGTGATCGTTCGTAAATTTTCTTGTTTCGGTCGTACACCATTTGAGTTGACCAAGGTAGACAATTTCTTCGTATACAAATTTGCACTTATCATACCTTAACTCTAACATTCTCAAAAACAGGTTGAAGAACCTCGTTTAGGATTTCCAAATGGTCAGATGATGGTTTATATATTATTTATATATAAACTATTATATATTTTTTTATTATATATTTAGTTATTTTTATTATAACTATTAAGATATTTTTCCCGTTTAAATCAATATTGGAATCGAGTTAATTTAGTTTTAAAATTGCTGTTTCCGAAACTAATTTTGTTATCTTAAATCTTATTTCATTAGAAACACTGTTAATAATATTTAAACACAAAGATAAAGCCTTATCATTCACAATATTTATATTCATTATTTGGGTAACACAAAATTAGTACTCACTCGGAATGTTATCTGTCTTGACTGCATTTACAAACGGCTGAACTGGATGATCCTAACAATTTTCATTTTTTGTCAAAATTAAGTTGTTTCTTTTTAAAAAAATCTCTCTCTAAAATTATAAGATATTTCATACTACTACCATTTACAACAAATAAATTTAAAAATTCAGAAAAAAGATACTTTACAATTTGTTACCCCTATTATTTTTAAGGAGCTGTCATTTAATTCGCTAAATTGTTTATTATTCACTACAGGTACTACCACGGATGCTGGAATATAACTTTCTTTGATGAAAATTATGGAACTGCTTGAGTCTATAAGTGTAACAATTACAGGAATATTTTTGGCTATTTTTACTTACAAATTCATAGTTGATTTGATGTTAGAATTCCTTTTTATTATCTAGATAGGGTTAAAAATTTTGATGGAAGTTATTATCCTCTTCAACTTTTTGAATTGTTCCATTCTCATTGCAATCAGCTACTCTATAACCAGGTTTACCGCAACGAAAACAAGTGCTCAATTGCCGTTTTGGTTTTGAGCAAAAACTACTTATGTGCCCGAACTCATTACAGTTAAAGCGTATAAATTTTGTTGAGCGATTAGTTTGTTGTAGTTGGGTAGAGTTACCTGAAGATTCAGCCTTTTTAGGTACGTTTTCTTTTAAATGATACCCACATTGTGGAGCGTGTTGGCTGTGTAATTAACCACTTAGTTGGCATATTGTCATATTTTCTTAATGCTAACTTCAGTTCTGATAAATTATTAGCACTATTTAATAAAACTTTATTTATGCCATTATCTGGAATACCATTTATAATGTATTGGATTGTACCCATTTCATCGATATCTGAAAACGTGGCAATTTCGACCATTTTGAAAACGTATTGTTGAAGCGTCTCGTCCTGTCTCTTTCTTCTATTACGTAACTGTGTGTGAATATTGGCAGTAGAGACCGTTATATTAAATTCTTCTAACAAAGCTGTTTTTAATTGTTGCCATGACGATACAAAAATGCTTCTTAATAATAATGATTTGGTCATCATTTTTTTCCCATAAACAAATTTTATTTTATCATCCCAACCAAGTGCGTTAGCAGTATCTTCGAAATTTTTTATTTATTTACCAATACGATAGTTATTATCATCGCTGAATGATGACAAAGAATCTTCGACATTTTTAAAATGGACGAAATTGGAACGAACATTTTCGCCAACATTTAACAGAGACAATTGCTTTTTCAATTCAGCTATTTCCCGCTTTTTCTCCATTAACTCCATAAAGCTTCTTGTAACAATTTATTGTAATTTAAGAGCGGCTCTTTGTCCACTAATTGGACACATCACATCAATCCAACACATCAAGTTCACGTAGTACTTTCTTCAAATTAACTAAATTGGCCGTATCCAAAAAAATTTTTTTTATGTTTTCCATTTTTCTAGCTACTATTTTTTTTTATATACCCCACACCTGAAATTGTAGGCTTCTTTTTTTCTTTTGATGATTTTTTTCTTTGAATTCATTAAAAGACTTGAATTTTAATTTTTCTTCTTAAATTTTTCTTTTTAAAAACTTCTTTTTAAACACTTATATTTTATTTTTTTTAATTTTCTATTAATTATCCAAATGTTGAAATTTTTTCGTTCTTTTTTTATAACTTTGAGCGTCGGTTAGCAACTAACTATAAAAATGTGGTCTTATCCTATAATATATAATGATCATATGATAAATTCTATAAAATAAAAATTAACTGAACATTTTACATTTATGTAGGTATATAATTTAATTTCGAAATTAAATTTAGTACAGGGCGGGAGTATACTTTATACTTTTATTTTTGAACAAAAAATTAGACTACATATTCATATTTGAAAAAGCTTCAGTTTCGTGAATCATTAATTTCACTAAGCCTTTGATTACTCAGCAGTAGCTATTGTACAAGACTATAGAGACATTTCTTTTATTTCTACGCCATCTATTATCTTTTGCAAGAATTATGGTTTATTATTATTTCATTATATACCTATTACCATATGGTATTAATTATAATTTATAATACAGCCTGGGTTTGAACCCGAGACCTTTTGTATGAAAGACCGGTGTCTTAACATCTACACAATATACTGGATATCCATCAGAACTTAGCGGAATGTCACAATACGTAGAGTGTGGAAACTACTAAATTATTATTGTTATATTATATATATAAAGCTGCTTCTAACAAATACGTGAACTCACTTCGTATCAAAAAGTTGAAGCGCTTCTAGATGTGCTAGAGATTAGCTGTAGAAGACATTTGATAGAGCAGGATTGTGCAAACTTTTTGGAAGAAGGCCCACATATTAGAGTTTTCCATGTAGGGTGGGCCGCAAAGCAATATACATATATTATAAATTATATTACATGTCCTTTTACCAAGTATCAAATCCAAATATTAAAATAAGAAAAATATGTGATATAATTAGTAAAATATTTGAAATTTCAATTTTTATTAGTAAAGATAAACATGAAAACATAAAAAATTCTCTTACATAAATAAAAAGAACAGTATTAAAAAAATCAAAAATTTTAAGTTTTAGTGAGCATGAAAACATAAAAAATTCACTTGTATACATAATAAAAAAAAAAGCGTTCAAAACATTGAAAAATTGAATAAAAATAGATCACAAAAAAATTTACTTTTCTTTAGTGAGATAAATGTAGCTGCTTGATTCTTGAAGTCCTTCACCACTTCTGGTTATATACCAAGCGATATCGAGTTGAAACTTGGTAGTCGTAATTTTTAGATTGTATTCTGAATGTTTTTTTGTTAGAGATGTTCGAAGGGGATTTTTATTTATTTTCATGATTGAAAATGTTTGTTCACAAATATAGGAGAAGCAAAAATGACAAGCATTTTACTAGCCATATCTCGAATTTAGTTTCATTGAGAGAACTATAAAAGGCGCAAATTGTGGAAATGTAATTACATTATGTATGTATGTACTTATTACTTCAAATACATACTTCATTTTGGTTTATTAATAATTTGCTTTGTTTTACAAAAATTTTATTGTATATAAAAAAAAAAACAAAATATTTATCACAGGAATTAGGGTGAGTTCACATAGGATACATGAATCCAGATTCAAGAATTATTTCGGTTATATTTCGTGTACTCTTCGGTAATATTAACGAATATTTTACATCCATTATGCATCCACTCGTTCACGAAATGCAAAATGGTGATATTTTTATTTTGAAAGTTTTATTTGAAAGTACCTAGTAGGCCTAGTGATGTGTAATTTTTATACCCGTACGATAGGATCGGGTATAATAAAATTACTCCTCCGTTTGTAACACCTCGAAATAAGCGAGCTAGATATACCTTCAAAGGTATGGATCGGATCAGAAAAAAATTCTAAGACTTTTGAGCCATGTCCGTCCGTCCGTCCGTCCGTCCGTCCGTCCGTCAGCACGCTAACTCAAAAACTAAGAAAGCTAGAATCTTGAAATTTACACAAAATATTTTGGGAGTAATTTGTAGGTTCCCTATTTTTTTTGGTTGAGTTTGGACCAAGCCTTAGGGTAGCTCTCGAACACCTAACTTTTAGATCCCGACATTTTTTTTGCAATAGAGCTATGAAATTTTAACTACTGATAGATCTCACAAAAATATTAATTTTATTTTTAATAACTTTTTTTTGTAGCCCCACCCGTTACGGAGCTACAGCTCCCCAAAGGTTCAAAAAAGCTCTATATTTAAATTATTATAGCACAAGTTGTATAAGGTAAATCTTCATTTTGAAAACGCCAAACGATTACTACTTTTATTAGCTTTAAAAGTATATATACAATAAATATACATTTGTGGCATGCGGTGTCTTAATTTACCGTTATGCGAAACTCAAATTTTGAAAAATCCTTTAACCCTTCTATCTTCTAAACGGTTAAAGTTGGAAACTTGAAATTTTGACAGAAGTTAGTTCTTTGAAAATAAGTATGAGTCATTTCAAAAAAATTTTTTGTATCACTCCCCATTTAGGAGCTGTAAGGGGTCAAAAACTGAAAATTTCCTATTTTTAAACACCTGTAACTTGAACACCTGTTAAAATTTTTTTGAAGTAATACACAAAAATTAAAGCTTCAACATTATGCTTTTATTTCTATTAACAACTTTTTTTAATAATATAGGGTTACTTTATAATTGACGAAAGTGTTACTTGATTTTTTCAAATTTTCTAACAAATTTCTTTAAAACGAATTTTTTCCATTTTCTTTTACTCGATAATTTGAAATTGTTGAGGATAAAAATGCGTAGTACAAAAAAATGTAAATAAATAAACAACATAACGGTTGCTTGAAGAATTTTTATTTATATGATATTGATATATATACATACTTATATAATATCATGCTTATTTACATATCGTATATGTCACTAGTGAATGAATGATAAGAGCATATATGTATATTATATAGCGCCGTATTTACATACATATATGTATTTTATTGTACTTATAAGAAATTATTCTGTCAATGGAATATAATATAATATAATATAATATAATAAATATAATATAATATAATATTTAAAATTATATTTACTATTTTGTACTAAGTAAATTTAATATACATTTACCGCTTAGTATTAAATGGTACTATAGAATATTTGAAAAAGTTTTAGATTGATAATCGTTATGTGGAAGGTTAGAATCTGCTTTTGAAGAATGTACATATAAACATATAGTTTGAATATATGTACAACCCATAGTACTAGAAATTATAAAATTCACCCAAATTATTTTAAAATACTAAAATATTAAAAAAATAATATTGTAAGCAGAGTGACAGGCTGTGAACATACTAACGGTTCGTACGGGTATCTAAGAGTTGACAAAGTCAACTGTATTCTTCCTCGTTTATTTACAAAATACAAAATGGTTAAAATTGAGAAAATTGTTATTTTATGTAAGAAAAAAATTTAATTAATCAGACCTGTCATGAGTGTCAATTATCACTAGTCATTTATCACTATTTGTGATAACTTTTAAAAAATTTTATTAACCTTCTCGTGAGTATCAACTACATGAAAAATTTCCTATCTAATGTGAATTTAATCAAATGTCAATTAGTAATTTGGTATCGCGAATGTTCAAATATGTGACATTTATCTGTTTAAATAAACAATAATAAAATTATCAACCCATAATTTGAATGTGATAAATGAAAAGTTCTTAAAAATAAAAAAAATTTTAAAAAGAAAAAGTTGTAAGAATTTTATTTCTTTATTATAAAAAATGTAAGTTGTAAATAAAATTGTTGAATTTTAAGTTTAATTTTTTTTTTACTAAAATGTTAAAATAAAATTTTATTTATTTGGAGTAAAATAGTTAGCAAAAGACAACTAACATATTTAGTTGAACTAATGTAGAAAAATTTGTATATTGCCTAAATATTTACCTAATTTAAACACAATAATCTCTTTGCTTACTTTAAATATTTTATGTTTTTAAATATCACAAACTTCAAATTGATCACAATAGTAAATTTTTATCTAATTTATTAATATTACTTCACGATATGATTTTTGATAAATTTTATCAATTATCACATATGTGATAACAGACACTCACGATAAGCCTGATTATAAAGTAAATATAATTTATTAACTTATACTTTGTTTAGGAGTGGTCAACTGCTGATCATTCACTTTTAATTGCCATTATCGTGTTATCTAAAAGAAAAATACAAAAACAACAACAAAGAATCATTTCTAAAACATAATAAAAAATGTATACTTATCTAATGTAAAATGCAGCACTATATTTCATAAATTCATAGCATCTATGTTTTTGTTTCCTAAAAGTATTAATAGAATTTACTAAACTAAACTAAAATATACGTATAAAATAAATAAAAACGGGGAAGAGTACAGTAGAGTAGACTGTGTCAACTCTGGGATAACTGTCTGAACGTAATATACCCTATTTCTATATATATATAACCATGAACGTAATATATCCTGTATCTATAAAACTTGATCATGATTTAAAAACTTTCAGATGTTTTAGTACCGACGTTAACTACAGTGATATATTTATGTAAATTGTGGAGTTGTATGACAGCTACCAGAATCTATTACAGAAGCACAACAATATTTTACAGAATTTGTTGCCATAAAATTTGATCATCATTTACAAGATTTTAGACTCCTAGCTACATTAAGTTTCAGAGTTGCAAGAAGCCTGAAGCGCTCTAAACCAACCACATTTTACAAAAGTTGTTGACATGTAACTCGACACCGTTTTACTAAATTTCAGATACCTAGCTTGAATAGATACTGAGCTATTTCCATATAAAGAAAGAAGTTGTATGGCAGCTACTCGAACCCGGCGGCCGAAAATGCTGGATTTAAATAGCAAAACTAACAAATTTGCAAAATTGACGTAAAAAAAATGCAGTCACCAACCTCCTTTATTTTTCGAGTATTCTCTGCAGACGGATGGACGTAGATGGCTTAATCGACTCAGGATGCATACAAGGATCCATTCCTTTAACAGTATATCTAGCTCGACTCTTTAAGGTGTCACAAACGTAATGGCAAATTTATTATATATAGTTCATACTGGTATAAAAATAATATTTTGAAATTACTTACCCAATTGGAATGTTTTTTTATTGTAATGTTGAAATTAAAGTAATTAAATACTCAGCGAATACCCTTGTTCACATTATAAGCATGCTTTGTAACAGAATTATTAACAGTAAAATTTATCCCGAATCGTCGACATGCTTTGCGATAATTTAACTAAATTTAACATGGTAGCAGGAGTGTTTATCGACATAAAAAAGACATTTGATACAATTAATCACGATTTGCTCCTTATTAAACTGGCTCATCTGGGTCTCTCATCTGCAGCGCTTATTTTAATGGGCAGTTATTTAAGAGGTCGGAAACAGTATGCAATATTTAAAAACTAGCAGAGTACCCTCCGCGTTGCTCGGAGTATTTTATCGGCTTTATGAAATAAAAATTATTTACTTTTGCTTTTCCGTTAATATAATTTAATTAATATAGTTCACGTATTACTATGCATTTTCAGATGCTGGTAGTTAATATTCTATTTTTTATTACATGTTAAATTGAATAAACAGAGCAAAAAATTAAAGACAATTCGTCAACAAAAAATCTTTAAAGGAATCAATAATCTATTGAGTACACGGCGAAGTGAGTTTTCACAATATATACATTAATACCGAAACATAAAATTGCATTTCAATTATAAAAGACCATAATGTAATAATTTTTTTTTCGTAAGTAATGTCACTTCATGTTTTTGTGAATTATCCTTTTAAGCACATTTTGAAAAATTTACTGTTAGGTTCGCTCTATCAATCCGTCTGTTTACAAAGCTTATATACTGTTTAATAAAGAGCAATGAAATATTAACTATGCATAGGTCTCTTAAAAGAGTAATGTTGTAGAACAACTTTTTTATGTACCCGCACCGTTAGAGATCCTACAGCATCGACAGCTCTTCAAATTTTGAAAAAACTTCTTTTTAAATGCATACATCTCAGGTTCTGTTTAACATATTTTTAATATAAAAACTACATGATTGTGTTTTACCTTTACAAATCAACTAGAATTTTTTTACGTTTACTTTTTCTAGCTATGTTTTCAAATTGATTGGCTAAAAATACGTGCAAAAATTGTGTATGGATAAGAATGTAAGGTTTTCAGTTCTTTAAATATATGTACTCATTTTTGATTAAATACTGTACAGAAATGTGAATATGTTTTCTAATTTAATTGATTATGTTTATAGTATTTTTAATTATACGGATATTATACATACTATATGTTCATATTTCAATAATATTATATGGGAAATATGTTATACACATGCATCTTATATAGGTAGGTATAGGTATAAGTGTACATAAGACCACGTGTAAGTAATGCATTTCTGAATGATGGCATGATGATTGTCTAATGTAGGAGATTTTTTCTGTTTTTTTACAACGGCCGAAAATGTTATGTTCTTAAGACTTAAACACAGTATTCTTAAGATACTTAATAAGGCTACTTTAATTACTGTTCTATATTAGAAATTTGAAAGATTTTTATGGAATATGAAAAACAGTAACAGTAGGGTTGGAAATATCTTTTTAATAATAATAACAATACAAAAAATTAGGCAAAATATTATTAATAAAAGCTCGTGCGCAAATGGGTTAACAAACGTTAACAAACATTTTGTCACAGGCTTTATTTAGAACCATAAATTCGTCCCGCCAAATTAGACAGAAATTAGAAACAAAAAATTTTTTTTGACACTCTATCGTGTCGAAATGTGTTAATGTATGTGTTAATGCTTAATCACAACAACAAAAAATGAGAATTTCATGGAGAATTTCATGATGGGTTAATGTATCGTAACCAAATCAACTCTGAAAGCTTTTGTTATAAAGACCTACACTTTTGTAAATTTGCAACTCAATTGGTAAAACTGTTTAAGTGCAACAACAAAGAAATTTAAAAAAATTCATTGAGCTCTGGTGCCGAAAAAGGTTAATGGATCGTAACCAAATTAACTCAGTGAGCTCCTGTGGTAAAGACCTACACTTTTGTAAATTTTTAACTCAATTGGTCAAACAGTTTAAGTGCAACAACTAAGTAAATTACAAAAATTCACTGACCTCTGGTGCCGAAACGGGTTAATGGATCGTAACTAAATCAACTCAGTGAGCTCCTGTGGTAAAGAGCTACACTATTGTAAATTTTCAACTCAATTGGTTAAACCTTTTAAGCAGGACAACAGAAAAATTGAAAGAACTTCGTTCGGCTCTCCTGCCCAAACGGGTTAACGGAACATCATAAAAATTTGTCACAGCCTTTTTTTCGAACCATAAAACCACCATATAAAATTGGACATAAATTGCAAACAAACATTTTTTCCCAATTCCGGGTAACATTTTGTATCCAAATTTGGCACCCGTCCAAAGCTAAGAAGAACATTTGCACAAATTTTCAACTCAATCGATCAAATGGTTTAGGCAGGACAATGAAAAAACGAAAAAGTTTTAAATGGTTCTCGGGTCGCAATGGATAAATGAACCAAAACATCATATAGCCTATAACACTTTCCGGGGTCGTAGAAATGTAAAATTTGGTTGCAATCGGACTGGTAGTTTTTACTTGAAAAGGGCACAAACAAATAAACAAACAAACAGAATTTCTTCCTTATTTATTAGATGCTCAAAGCTCAATTAAAAATATAAATATAGGTCTTTCTCAAGGTTCCATATTGGGACCTCTTTTATTCTTAATCTTTATTAATTATATTCATAAGTTACCGCTCGTGGGTAAATTATTTTTATTTGCTGACGATTGTAGTCTATTCTACCCTTGCAATGATATATTAACTGTACAAGCACTAATTGAGCATGATTTGTTGATTTTAGTTGAATATTTTAAAATTAATAGAATATCTATGAATACACCAAAAACCAAAATTATAAATTTTAGATCTCGCCAAAGAAATTTAGATTATATTCGCATTAATTTCAACAATAATTATTTAAATGGAATAGATGAGGTTAAATTCTTAGGTGTTATATATTTGACAAAAATCTTACTTGGTTTCCACATATAGAATATGTAAACAACACACTAAGTGTTTTTAACGGTATAAATATAAAAATAAAATACCTATTAATATAAAAATTAACATGTACTATGCCTTAGTTCATTCTGTTATATCTTATGTCACAGCTATATGGGGCAATGCTAATACCAGGAAATTACAAGTTTCTCAAAATACAATTCTAAAAAATATCTTAAACTCGTTATTATATACTTGAATAGAAATATTTTACCAGTAAAGGTACTCTACCATTTTCAACTAATGCTAGGTATACATAAAATTCTAATAATATAGGTTATAGAAATATTACAACAGTAGGTAGATTTTCACATAATTTTAACACTAGCTATAGAAATGATGTACGCATTGGTTTAAGCCGAAGCTTAGTCTCCTCTCGAAGAATTTCTGTTAAAGGTTCAAGTTTATACAATCAATTACCAAGTAATATAAAGAATATAAAAAGTTTTAGAAGATACAAAGATGAATTAAAGAAACATTTGCTATCCCCATATTACCTGAATCAAATTATTCAATAAATTATTATGTTAAACTAAATTTTAAATTTAATTGCCAATATTGTATAAAAAAATAATAACAAAAACACAAATGTACAGATAAATAAAAAATGTAATGTAGTATTTCAGTTTCTAATTTATTAAGAAGAAAAAGATAAAAATATATTACATTTTGCTTTGCTTTTCCTATTTGTTTAAATATACATATATAAATGATTTTTTTTTCTTAATCATACATAAATGAATATTAATTAATTATATGAAATGTAATATAAAATGTATAAAATAATATAATTTTGCCAGAATAATAGTTCCTATAATGCCAAATAGGCGAGGAATATATAATAAATTTTTTAATTTATAATTGTAATATATTAAAACTATGAATAAAACAAAAACAAAAACAAAAAAAATTTGGCAAATAGAATTATATAATAAAGTACATACGTTGACATATAAACGAGTGCTGCCATTATAAAGCAAAATTAATGTAAATTAAAAGTATTATACGCTTTCGTTGAATTATTTAAATACATAAGAATAATAATCAATTCTAATTATAACGAGAAAGAATACAGTTGCCTTTGTCAACTCACCCAAATTATTTTAAAATACTAAAATATTAAAAGAATAATATTGTAAGCAGAGTGACAGGTTGTGAACATACTAACGGTTCGTACGAGTTGACAAAGGCAACTGTATTCTTCCTCGTTTTTTTTAATTTTAATAATTGTAACATTTTTTAACCACTTATTTTTGAACCGCCAAACCGAAAAGAGCTAAATTAATTATACGAATTTTAAAATATTAAAAAAACCGAATTAATCGTCATTATTCACAAGTTTCAGAAAAGTATAAAAGCATGAAATTAATAAAGTAATATAAGTACGATAAAACATTTTTTGGTCCTTCGAGCCGGATCTAAATAGTGTAATTGGTGAAAAGATAAAAAGAAAAACGAATAAAAATTGTAATTTGTATATATAAAAACTAAATGTAATTGGTGAACATGTATAAAAAAAAAGACCATCAAGTTTAGTACAATATTAGAATAAAATTATAGCGACAATAATTTACAATTTAATAAATGATTAATTGTAACTTTAATTTTTTTTTTAAACACAGAGTTTGTAACTGATTCTTTTTAAAACAGAACTTAAGTGTTAATTAGTAGTGAGAATAGTTTATCGATTCGTTTATCAGACGCTTAAGTAGACGTGCTAAATTTATTCTTAATTTTATTTTTAATTTGTTATTTAACTTTAAAATAATAATATTAATAATACTTTTTAATATTCTTACTCTTATTACAAACGATGGAAAAAAGGTACTATAATAAAGCTTTTTAAAGAAGAGTCTAATTCTAGTAGTAATACGCCAAAATCTATTTCACTTACTAATGCAAGTTTAAACATTAACAAAAACAATAATAAAACACTTCTTCTTAATCCTTTCGCTGTTCCTTTTAGTAATAAAGCTAAAAGAAATTTCCAATTCAGATTTCATTATCTACCAATAGCAAAAAGTACTCTAACTTCAACCAAGGAGATGCTTTAAGACCGGTTACCAGTAACTATAATATAAATAATAATAAAGTTAATAGTTAATAGTTAATAAATTTAAAAGTAACAATAATAATAATAATAATAATCGAATTAAAAATAATCAAAATAAAAATAATAATAATAAAAAAAAAATAAAAAAAAAAATAATAATAATAATAAAAATAATAATAATAATAATAATAAAAATAATATTAATAATAATAATAACAATAACAATAATTTTAACGATAATAATAATAAAAATGTTAGTAATGACGATAATAATAATAATAATCAAAATAATAATAATAATAATAATAATAATAAATAAAAAAAAATAATAATAATAATAATAAAAATAATAATAATAATAAAAATAATATTAATAATAATATTAATAATAATAGCAAACTAGTATTACAAGATCCGCTTGTTTCTCCAATCGTTAGAATGACAAAGCAATCTCTAACAGAAGATTGCAAATATGCTCTGTCAAGATGCAGAGATGAGAGGATTCTCTACGACGTTAGACTTTTCCTAGCCTATTTACATAATGATTCGTATAACACCGTTATAGAAGGTAAAACTAGGACTCACCTGTCAGTTCTCATTCACAATGAGGGGCTGCCATCTAATTATAAAGATTTATACGATCTTTATCTCAGATATCATAAAAATATAGGCTTTTCTGTTAAAGAGGTCGAAGAGGATCTTAACGCTTATCGTAGTCATTGCAATAGCAACTACTACAATCATTTGAATCAATCACGTGAGAGTTATAACAAGTTTTTTCGTCCAAACTCTAAGTAATTACTCAAGTTTCAACCAAACTTCAAATGTGATCTCTTTATCTAACGTTACTTACTCTAAAAAAAACCTCTCAAACTTTCAACAACATAAACAACATTAAAATGTTTTACCATAATTGTAGTGGTATGAAAGGCAAGCTCAAGAAGCTTTTTGTTAATGCCAAGTCGTGTAATTTCAGTGTATTAGTTATAACTGAAACATGGCTCAACGATTCGTTTACAAACGAGGAAATTCTTGATGATAATTGGTTCATTTACAGAAAGGATCGTGATTATCTTTCTGCAAATTGTTCGCGAGGAGGTGGTGTTCTACTTGCTGTAAAGAATAACTTATCTAGTGTACAATTAATCACTGGTACACATCAATCTTTCGATCACCAATTTGTTAAAATAAAATTGGGTACAAATAATTTATACCTAGGTATTGCTTATTTCCCTCCGAACTCTGACAATTCCCCATATTCTGATTTTTATAGTGTATATCACAATATTATTTCAGAAATGCATGAAAATCAAAATTTCAAAGCAATGCTCAACTAAATTATATGGATACCGATAGTTTTGTATATACTATACAAACCGAAGATTTTTATAAGACAATAAGACCCGACCTTAATAAATATTTTGATACCTCAGATTATGAGATAAATAATCCATACAATTTTCCTTCTGTAAATAAAAAAGTTTTAGGAATATTTAAAGATGAAATGAGCGGAAAAATTATTACAGAATTTATAGGCTTGCGTTCTAAAATGTATTCTATAAAGACGCTCACAAATGATACTATCAAGAAATCTAAAGGTGTTAAGAAGTTTGTGATAGATAATTTAGATATAGATGATTATAGAAATTGCTTGAAAAATAAAAAAATATTGTATAGAAATATGCAGGTTTTCAAATCTAAATTACATACAATTTATACGCAGGAACTAAATAAAATAGCTTTAAGTTATTTAGATGATAAGAAGTATATTTTGCCTGATAATGTAAAAACTTACTCATGGGGACACAAAAATATTAATGTCAATACTATTTAATGTTCCACATACTTATGTAATAAATGTTATCTAAATCTGCAAGAAAAAAAAAAATATATATATATGAAATTAAAATGAAAAAAAAAAAACTGTTTTTAATTTTTTAATAAATTTTATTTTCTCTTTTTTCTATAAATTTTTTTATTTCCAAAGCTTTCTCTTCGTATTCACTTTGATGCAAAATCTTGTATATTTTATTTTGATGTGAACAACAACTACGACATTTAGGCCCTTTTTTGCTCACGAAATCCTCAGCCTCTTCTATGCAGTCAAACTCCGCAATATGATATTCAGTATTGCAAATTTCTGCCCACGATTTCTTATTACGGTTTTCTAGCTCTTCGTTTTTGCGGAGGAAGCAAGTATAAAAAAATACTAGTTCCTGAGGGTAAACTTCACACATTTCTTTGAAATCTTCTCCGCGATCGAACAAAAAACCTTTCAAATCGCAAAATCTATAAACTGCACAACACGGCTTTCCTGTGTTTGCACATTCCAGTATTTGGAACTCACACGGAAAACCGTAGCATGAGTATCCCATCTTGATGATTTCGTGATTTGTTGCCATTGTTAATAAAAAATGTTATTTTTTTTTTTTTTAATTTTATTTGCACTTTACGGTGGTTCTTTATATTTTGATTTAATTTTAATTATTTTACATTACTTTTATAGAGAATTTTTCAATGCCACTCAAAAACAAAAAAAATTAATGTACCATAAAACCGCATACATCCTCCAATAATCAAAGTAAGTTTTGAAAAAATAGATTGAATTATATTTTTATACTCAATAATTTTTTAAGAAAAAATATTGTTATCAAATAAAAAGAAAAAAAAAATCTATCTAAAAAATCGGTGAATGGCCAGCGTAATTATTTAACTAACAAAATTTTTCAATCTTTTATGATAGATTTAAAGAAATTTGGTGCTAGAAAATCGCATGCATCCCTTAATTGTTATAATAATAATATAACACTTATATAACACTTATGAGTTAAACATTCTATAATAATTATTCTTTTCTATGTCCAATAATTTTTCTTAAGAAAACATATTGTTATCAAAAAAAAAAAAAAAAAAAAAAAAAAAAAACTTCTATAGTTTGTCTAATAATACAATGCAATTTATAGAGCATAAAACCGCATACATCCTTTATTGTATTAAAAAAGCTTTCTTGTTCTAATAGAAGAATTCCATGAATTTCTGATGCAAAATCTGATTAAACTAATTATGTGCAATTATTTTTATATAAATTAACCAAGTTTTCTTTAAAATATATTAGTATTTTATTACAATTAAAACAACGCAAACCTAAAAATGGATCCAATCGTAGATTTAGTAGATTTCACAAATTTCACAGAAGATGATGATGAATACGATGTCGAGATGGAAGAAGAAAATTTGTTAGCAGAATTCCTAAGTGACATCAACAGAAAAACGAAATTCGTTCCAATGGGTGAGGTTAATTTAAATGAAACCTTTCAAGTAACAAGACTGCAGGAAACAGTGTCAAAGTTCCAAAAAAATAAGGTGGATGGTGGTCGCTGTGTGGTTTTCCACACAGAAAAGTTTTTTACTTATCTACCAAAATATTATGCTGACAAGCATAATTCCACCATCGTAAACTTGCTAAATAAAAAAATTGCCAATGGCAAAATTAAATACTTTTTTAAAATTATGGATAAAAAGAATAAATTTATTGAAATAGAATTTATTAAAAAAATGTAATTTTATTAATAAAAAAAATTATCAAAAGAAATTAAACAACAATTTTTTATTTTTTAAATTATTTATTTTTTTCCAGATTTTTTTTTTTATTTTCCTTATATTTTTTCAGAATTTTAGGTTTATTAATCTTTTAAAGATTGATTTGTTTTCAGATTTTTATTTTTTCCTTTAAAACTAGCGATTGTAAATGGTAAATTAGATATGTTTCTGATCATTTATTTTCTTCTTAAGCCCCCTTTGAATTAGCTAAATCAACAATTTTAACATGTAAACATTTTCCAAAGCACAAACACCAATATGGTTAAAAGAACATCTTTTAGAACAATGAATTTGTTGATTCTTCTTATTCTTCAATATTTTTAAACATGTAGAATCGCGATTATTCAAATCGAAAACATTGTTATTTTTCAATATGTTAATAATCCAAGATTGTTTTTCTCCTCCTTTAACATAAATTTTTGTTTGATTGGATAAAAAAATTTTCAAAAAATTGATGATTTCACAAAAATGGGTTTTACCATCAGACCACTGCAAGCCATGATGATTTTTAGTGAGCCATTTATTGGTGGTTTTTGCTTTTGCGTCTAAATAATGCCAACTGTAAGGTGATCTTATTATAAAATGTTGAATTTCATCATTTGATGAAAGAATAGCAATTTCTTTTAAAATAAATTTATTGCTATTGTCTCGAAAACCTTGCATGTCAATGATTACATATTCCATGTTTATTAATAAGCTTTTTCTTTATAGACAAAATCATTTATTTTTTATACATAAATTTAGATAATTTTAGCAACTTCTCCTGTTAATGGTTTAAATTCCACTAAGCGGTCATGCAAAATAAGACAATAAGCTGCAGTATTGTTTGGAATTTCATTTAAAGTCTTTATTTCAATTTTAACATCAACTGATCCCATTTTAAGATTATCATTTTGAAAACGAGTATCAATTATGAAGATAGGAGAATTATTTTTAAAGTTTTCCCATGAAACTAACGGTTCTGTTGTCGAGTTATTATAATAAAGGCTTCTGAAATTTGAATATGCTTCATATGCTAAAGCATAACGGTTTTTTGCAAAATCTAAATTCATATCTTCATATGGGTATGATTCAGAATTTAAAAATACTTTTATATTTTCAATATCGCAATAATTAAAAATTGATGGATTTTCTTCCAGGTTATTTTGTTTGTTAGTTTGTAAAGCAAAAATTATAAAACGAGGCTTTTCAAGTTGTGATGCTGTTTTAACATTCCAAATATGATGTGTAGTTCCTGCTGGTAATGTAGGATACTCGTGTAATTCCCAATTTCTAAAAGGAATTTTCATAACCGAACCATTTTCAATGCTTTTATATAAATTTAATTTAAGATTATCAGCTAAGTTAATATGCTGAACTTTCCAATGTATTTTTGTAATTTGAATTTTTGGTTTTTCATTAGCAGCAGTAGTAGCACTACATAATAATGAATTATCATTTGATCGAGAGCGAGTTAATATTAATTCATGTTTTGCATTCGGAATAATATTTTTATAATCTTCTGCAAATCCTAATAATCTCTTTAAGGGTATTAAAACATTGAAATGAATTCCATTTATTTTAGTTGATGCACTAGGAGATGCACTTTAGGTTGATGCACTTCCATTGAATAAAGCTGTACTTTCATTTTGATTGAGTGAAATATAGTTTTTATACCCGTATGAACTATGTTCAAGGGTATAATAAATTTGCCATTACGTTTGTGACACCTTAAAGGAGTCGAGCTAGATATAGTGTCAAAGGTATGGATCGGCTCAGAATCGAATTCTGAGTCGATTAAGCCATGTACGTCCGTCCGTCCGTCCGTCCGTCCGTCCGTCCGCACGATAACTCAAAAAATAAAGGAGCTAGGGGGCTGAAATTTTTTTTACGTCACTTTTGCAAAATTGTTAGTTTTGCTATTTAAATCCAACATTTTCGGTCGGCGGGTTCGAGTAGCTGCCATACAACTTCTATCTTTATATAGAAATAACTCAGTATCTATTCAAGCTAGGTTTTTGAAATTTTGCAAATGATGATCAAGTTTTATGGCAACAACTTCTGTAAAATTTGGTTGTGCTGGTGCAGCGGGTTCGGGTAGCTGCCATACAACTTCTCCGTTTAAATGAGAATAACTCAGTGTTTATTGAAGCTAGGAATCTGAAATTTAGTAAAGAGGTGTCGAGTTACATGCCAACAACTTTTGTAAAATTTGGTTGGTCTAGAGCAGCCGGTTCAGGCTTCTTGCACCTCTTGGAAGTTAATAAAGCTAGGCGTCTGAAATCTTGCAAATGATGATCAAGTTTTATGGCAACAACTTCTACAAAATATGGTTGTGCTGGTGCGACGGGTTCGGGTAGCTGCCATACAAAATCTCTTTTTAAATGAAAAGAACTCAGTGTCCGTCCGCACGATAACTCAAAAAATAGAAAAGCTAGGAGGCTGAAAATTTTTTTACGTCACTTTTGTAAAATTGTTAGTTTTGCTATTTAACTCCAGCATTTTCTGTCCCCGGGTTCGGGTAGCTGCCATACAACTTCTTTCTTTAAATAGAAATAACCCAGTGTCTGTTCAATGTAGGTATCTGCAATTTTGCGAATGATGATCAAGTTTTATGGCAACAACTTCTGCAAAATTTGGTTGTGGTGGCGCGACGGGTTCGGGTAGCTGCCATACAACTTCTCTTTTTAAATGAAAATAACTCAGTGTCCGTCCGCACGATAACTCAAAAAATAAAGGAGTTAGGAGGCTGCAATTTTTTTTACGTCACTTTTACAAAATTGTTAGTTTTGCTATTTAACTCCAGCATTTTCGGCCGCCGGGTTCGAGTAGCTGCCATACAACGTCTTTCTTTAAATGGAAATAACCCAGTGTCTGTTCAATGTAGGTATCTGCAATTTTGCGAATGATGATCAAGTTTTATGGCAACAACTTCTGCAAAATTTGGTTGTGGTGGTGCGACGGGTTCGGGTAGCTGCCATACAACTTCTCGTTTTAAATAAAAATAACTCAGTGTCCGTCCGCACGATAACTCAAAAAATAAAGGAGTTAGGAGGCTGCAATTTTTTTTACGTCACTCTTGCAAAATTGTTAGTTTTGCTATTTAACTCCAGCATTTTCGGCCGCTGGGTTCGAGTAGCTGCCATACAACTTCTTTCTTTAAGTAGAAATAACCCAGTGTCTGTTCAATCTAGGTATCTGAAATTTTGCGAATGATGATCAAGTTTTATGGCAACAACTTCTGCAAAATTTGGTTGTGGTGGTGTGACGGGTTCGGGTAGCTGCCATACAAAATCTCTTTTTAAATGAAAGAACTCAGTGTCCGTCCGCACTATAACTCAAAAAATAGAGGAGCTAGGAGGCTGAAAATTTTTTTACGTTACTTTTGTAAAATTGTTAGTTTTGCTATTTAACTCCAGTATTTTCGGCCGCCGGGTTCGAGTAGCTGCCATACAACGTCTTTCTTTAAATGGAAATAACAAAGGGTTCGAGTAGCTGCCATACAACGTCTTTCTTTAAATGGAAATAACCCAGTGTCTGTTCAATGTAGGTATCTGCAATTTTGCGAATGATGATCAAGTTTTATGGCAACAACTTCTGCAAAATTTGGTTGTGGTGGTGCGACGGGTTCGGGTAGCTGCCATACAACTTCTCGTTTTAAATAAAAATAACTCAGTGTCCGTCCGCACGATAACTCAAAAAATAAAGGAGTTAGGAGGCTGCAATTTTTTTTACGTCACTCTTGCAAAATTGTTAGTTTTGCTATTTAACTCCAGCATTTTCGGCCGCTGGGTTCGAGTAGCTGCCATACAACTTCTTTCTTTAAGTAGAAATAACCCAGTGTCTGTTCAATCTAGGTATCTGAAATTTTGCGAATGATGATCAAGTTTTATGGCAACAACTTCTGCAAAATTTGGTTGTGGTGGTGTGACGGGTTCGGGTAGCTGCCATACAAAATCTCTTTTTAAATGAAAGAACTCAGTGTCCGTCCGCACTATAACTCAAAAAATAGAGGAGCTAGGAGGCTGAAAATTTTTTTACGTTACTTTTGTAAAATTGTTAGTTTTGCTATTTAACTCCAGTATTTTCGGCCGCCGGGTTCGAGTAGCTGCCATACAACGTCTTTCTTTAAATGGAAATAACCCAGTGTCTGTTCAATGTAGGTATCTGCAATTTTGCAAATGATGATCAAGTTTTATGGCAACAACTTCTGCAAAATTTGGTTGTGGTGGCGCGACGGGTTCGGGTAGCTGCCATACAACTTCTCTTTTTAAATGAAAATAACTCAGTGTCCGTCCGCACGATAACTCAAAAAATAAAGGAGTTAGGAGGCTGCAATTTTTTTTACGTCACTTTTACAAAATTGTTAGTTTTGCTATTTAACTCCAGCATTTTCGGCCGCCGGGTTCGAGTAGCTGCCATACAACTTCTTTCTTTAAATGGAAATAACCCAGTGTCTATTCAATCTAGGTATCTAAAATTTTGCAAATGATGATCGAGTTTTATGGCAACAACTTCTGTAAAATTTTGTTGTGATGATATGACAGGTTCGGATAGTTGCCATACAACTTCTCTTTTTAAATGAAAATAACTCAGTGTCTATTGAAGCTAGCTATCTGAAATTTAATGAAAAAGTGTCGAGTTGCATGCCAAAAACTTTTGTAAAATTTGAATGGTCTAAAGCAGCCGGTTCAGGCAACTTAATGAAGCTAGGCGCAATAGATTCGGGTAGCTATCATAGAACTCCACAATTTACATAAATATATCTCTGTAGTTCGGTACTAAAACTCTGAATGTTTTTAAAAGATGATCAAGTTTTATAGAAACAGGATATATTACGTTCATACGGGTATCCCAGAGTTGACACAGTCTACTCTACTGCACTCTTCCTCGTTTAATGTTGAAGTTATCCCCACATTACGATTATGATCAATTTCTTTACCATTAAGTTCATAACGAATTTCATCAAATAGAAATGGTATAGCATTATTAATTAGTTTAGTATTTACAACAGCTGTTCCATCATGTTTTGATACAAATCCTTCTACATAAATTTGACTTGTTGATGGCAATATATTTAAATTCTGATTTTGTATTTGTATTCGTATAATATCACTTAATCCAAATGAGTTTAAGAATGGAGAATACGAATGCCATTGAGCACTAGTTATAGTTTCATCAAAAATTGGATTATTAAACAGATCCATTTTAATTTACTTTTAGTAGATATCCAAGAGATTTTAGATATTCTTTATTTTCAAATGATAATCGTTTTTTGTATTTAAAATGTCGAGTTCCTCCTCCTTTGACTAACTTTGATGAATTAAGATGATGTTTATTATTCTGCGAATGTATATGGGGCCGATAATTTTGATTAAATACTATCATTCTGAAGCTTTAAGTGCAATCTAATTGTTATTGTTTCTCCACGAAAATTAATTAAATTACCGTTCTGATCAAGGAGTTTTAGAGTAATGGAACTTATCTGATTAATAGTTACAGGTAAATAAATTACATTTTTAGGGACTTCAATTATTTTATATCCAGGACTGACGTTAATAGAGAATTCATGTAAAATGTGAGCTTCTTTTTCATTAATATAAGCTCCAGAAATAACATTGCACTCTACTCTTATTATATTTATTTTATTAATATCAACAAAAAGATCTGAAGTATGCCATTTATTAGCTAATAATTTCTTCTTACTGAAACCTAATAATCCACCAATTGTATCTTCTCTTTCAAAATCAATATCCTTATCAGCAAAAATTTCGCACTTTAATGTATTATTATTTGCTCATATAATTAATTTTTCCTTATCTGCTTTTGGTACATTCAATGTTTTTCTAAGAAAAAGCTCAATATCTCCAATTTCATATGAACCTGTTGGAATTGTAATAGGTTTATCATCAATAATAAATCTATTATTCTCTTCATCTATGTTAGGTATTGAATTATATGTTTGGAAATCCACTAAACCGCAGATATATTCTCTTCCATTTAGATCTATAGGAGGAAAATAATTAGTTGTCAATGTAGAAGAGTTTCCGTTTAAAGTTAATGTTATTGACATGTCTTTAATCGATATAATGAGATATTTCAGTTGTGTATTCTGTTTTTATAGGTTTTTAAATCCAAAATTCAATGATTTAGATTTAAGGCTAATACACATTAATAATATAATATATACATAAATACAAAAATCTTTCGTTTAAATTTCTTTTGTTATAACTAAATTCTAATTATTCTTTATCAGTTAGTTTTTTATTTCATTTATGTTCAAATATAGAGAAATAACCTTGAACTTCAACAAAATTATTAATGTAGGTCAGTTTAAATAAAGCTAGACTAAGAATAAAAAATTTTTTTTATTTTTTATAATGTTTTATTTACTGATAATATACTGATTCATTTATATTCAAATATAGAGAAATAACCTTGAACTTCAACAAAATTATTAATGTAGGTCAGTTTAAATAAAGCTAGACTAAGAATAAAAACTTTTTTTATTTTTTATTATGTTTTATTTACTGATAATAATTTTTTTTCTTAACAATATGAAATAAAAATTCTAAGCATAAATGTCCACAATTGTAAGAATTAAAATTTTGATATTTATTATAATTATATGTAAGCTTATCTCCTAAATATTTTATTACTTCTAATGGTGGTCTTAAATTTCCAAAACTATCAAAATAATGAGTTATTTCATCATTTTTAAAATAAGCTACCCAATGCGTTCCATCTCCAATAGAATTATCCAAATTTATTATACCACATTCATATTTCAAAGGTTTGCGTGTTGGTAAATTATCTCGCATAAAAACTCCACGGAAATGCTTTAAATATTTTTTACTAAATTTTTCTATATCATAATTGTTTAGTGCTCTTTTGGGTAGCTCATTTATTGGTTTTTTGGATTTAAATAAAGCCCTAATCCTTTCTTATATGGTTTTAAGTGCAATCCAGTTCCTCCTTTTAATGCTATTGCTTCCATCATTTTATTATGACATTTACTTTCATGTAATTCTTTGTGAGCACTTTTAGCATCGTTTACAGCTTTTGCTATGCCCGCAGCACCGCCGGAAAGTGCACCAATAGCTGATAGACCTGCAAATATAGGGATTAAAGGCAAAAGTCCTTCAATTTTTGGTACAGGAATTATTCGAGGAATGTTAATGTTTTTTTTCTGTCCTTTAGAAAATTTTCTAGCAGCATGCAAAGCAGTTTTTATAATATTCTTAGCATTCGTTGGTTTTTTTATACTTTTAACAGTTACTTTAGCTTCCTTTATAACATTTTTCAAGGGCTTTTTTCTCGGAATTTTATTTTTTTTATTTTTTAAACCCATACCGAGCTTAACTTTAGCTTTCATTGTGTTTGTAACTAGATATGAATTTAATCGTTCACCAAAACTGGAGTCTTTAGATTTAACTATTTGCCAAGCTTTTTCTGCTAATATTTTATCAGCTATATGACGCTGATTTTGATCAGTATTTTGAGAATATGCTATATCATGCTCTCGACAAGCCTCATCTAAACCATTAATTCCTTTATCACCTCGTGCTAATCGTTTTGCTAGTTTTGTCCCAGGACCGCAATAATTATAGCCAGGTAAATGTGCTTCAAATGGTAGTTTATTAATTAGAGAATTACCTACACCTTTTCCAATAACAGTTTTTTGGTTACTGATTGGATATTTATTATGAAGAGACATAACATTAAGTTGTTTAGTTTAATAAAGTCACTCAAATACTAATCACCTTTTATAAAATGAAATTTATAAAACTAGATAATGCAGTTAAAGTTAAAAATTTCGATCAAAATTCAAAAAAGAAAATAAAAAGACATGGTGAATGCTTTCCAGATACTATAAGAGGATTAATAGTCGGACCTTCAAATTGCGGTAAAACTAATGCTATGATAAGTATGCTTTTAGATCCTAAAGGACTCAAATTTCAAAACATATATATCTACTCGAAATCATTGCATCAACCTAAATATGAATATTTAAAAAAATTAATAAAACCAATCAAAGGAATGGGATATAACGAATTTTCAAATAATGCTGATGTAATTGAGCCATCAGCCTCACAACCAAACTCAATATTTATTTTTGATGATGTTGCTTGTGATAAAGAAGATAATATAAGAGCCTATTTTTGTATGGGACGTCACCAAGAAGTAGATAGCTTTTATTTATGTCAGTCATATACAAGAATTCCAAAGCATTTAGTTAGAGATAATGCTAATTTTTTAATTATATTTAAGCAAGTTGATTTAAATTTAAAACATATATATAATGATCATATAAATTCTGATATGACATTTAATGAATTTAAAAAATTGAGTGCATGCTGCTGGAATGATAATTATGGTTTTCTATTAATTGATAAAGATAGTGGTTTAAATAATGGGCGATATAGAAAAAATTTTGATGCATTTGCTAAATTTTAGTTAAACCAAGATCTGTTAGCAGTTGGCAGTTACTAACCAAACAGGTTATTTAATAGATATCAGTTAGTAGTTTGCAGTTAGCAGATAGCAGATAGCAGTTTTAATAGATATCGGTTAGTAGTTTGCAGTTAGCAGATAGCAGTTACCAGTCAGCAGTTAGGGATTATCAGTTAGCAGTTAGCAAGAGAACAGTTCAGTCGATAATTTACAGTTAATTAAATTATTATTAAAAAAATGGATGAACAACTTATGAAAGATTTAATGAAAACTCGTAAAAATTTAAAAAAGAAATTTCAATCTTTAAAAGTTCAGAAGCTATCAGAAGACCGTAATCGAGAAGAAGCTTTCATTCCAATTACAAAACCATTGAAAGAATTAACAAATGTCGTCAAACAACAACAACAATTTTCAAATAATGTTATCAAACCTGAAATTAAATTGCCTGCTAATGATGATAACACCTTAAAATTATTGAGATCATTTAAGCCAGAAGTTAAAACGCCTAGCAACAAAAGTAATACTCACAGTAAATTTATAACTTCAACACCAAATACTATAAAATTTGAGACTTCATCTATAACTGATAATATTATTGATGAATCATCAATTTCGCAATTTCCTGTTCTTAACAAGTCAGAACTTGATAAGACATATGGACCCTATTTTGATAGGTCATTAAATGTTCGAAAACTTGGGAATGCTAATTTTGAAATAGAAGAAATTACTAAAAATATTTTGATTGATAATGAAGTTTTTAAAGGAACTGATGGTCTATATGAATTGATATTTAAAAAAAAACCTATAAACTATACTGAAAATGATTTAAAAACATATCATCAAATACTTAACAAAACTAATGCACATAGAAGAAATTATAATCATTTAGAGCAAATAAAAGGAAACAAAGGTTTTAAATACAATAATATATTAAGAAAATTATATGAACATGATTATAACACTAGACATAAAAAAACTGGTTCAGGTTGTTTGAAAAAAAAATTCTTCGACTTCTGAAGGAAATTATGATTTAGATAACAAAATTTTATCAAATGTTCAAGAACCAATTGATGGAAGGGATGCAGCAACACAAAATTTTGTAAATAATCATATTTTCTTTCAGAAAGAACTATTACAAAACGAGATGAGAGAAATGTTTGATCATTTACAGACATCAGTATCTAAAGAACTTAAATTATCAGAAGAAAAATTTAAAATATTCAAAAAAGAAATGGAGGATAGTTTAGAAAGAGTTCATATCAAATTTTCTATATTAATAAATGAAAAATTTGCAGAAATGAATGATTTTATCCAATTGCAAATCAAAAAACCACTTAAATTTATTAATGAGAGACTGCAAAAAACTGAAGCTCAAGCTCAATCGGCATTAGATTTATTAAGTAATTTAGAAAAAATTTGAATCAGTCTTAATTTAATTCTTGAAATGGATATACCACAAATTGGATATTCTTTAAATACATTTTTAAATAAATATGGAGATATCTTATAATTTTTCAAATTATTTAAAAGCTCCATTCAAGTTAAAACAAATGAATGTGAATATCATTGGGATATTTGCCCCTATACATTAGAGGATGTTACAAGTCTACCCGATACTTGTCCATGTCATTCAGCTGAAATATATATGTTAAAATGTACAAAACTAATGGATTTATATAAAAGAATAGAAAATAAATAAAAATAATCGTTTTTTTTTGTTTTTTATTAATATTATTAGTTATATTTAAGATGAGTAAAGACGAGGCTATAGATTTATTCGAATGGTTAGATATTTTAGATTCTTCTGAAGAAAACGAGGAAAAGGAAGATGATGAAGAGAAATTTAAAACTTTAAATCCACCAGAGGTTGAAAAGAGAGTTCATTTTAATTTAAAACCTCAAACACTTATATTATACAAATGGAATACGGCATATAAGTTAGCGAGACAAAAATATTGGGAATTCATAGCACTGGATCGCTGCAGATTCAATCAAAGAATCCAAAGTACTAATTACATTATTTCTAAAGTTCTAAATAGTAATCATCGAAAATTCATTTTCAATCAAAGATTTTCTAACTAGTTATATAATAATTTTATACATTATTATATTTTTATTTTATTTAAAAATGGCTAAAAGAGAGGTTGTTGAAGAGTTGCATAAACCTGCACGCAGAAATTTTAAACGCCGTAGAGTTATAATTAAAGGGTTTGATGATCTTTGGCAAGCTGATTTAGTAGAAATGGGTGCATATGCTAAAGAGAATAAAGATTTTAAATTTTTATTAACTGTGATTGATACCTTCTCAAAATATGCATGGACAATTCCTATAAAATCAAAAACTGCTGAAAATGTTACGCAAGCAATGCGAAATATTTTTCAAACTTTTAAAAGACGCCCCCAAAATTTACAAACTGATGATGGAAAAGAATTTTTCAATAAAATATTCAAGAATTTAATGAATAAATATCAAATAAATCATTATTCAACATTTAGCATATTAAAAGCATCTATTGTAGAACGTTTTAATCGAACTTTAAAAGAAAAGATGTGGAAAGAGTTTAGTTTTAATGGTAATTACAAATGGTTACATATAATTGATTCATTAGTTCACCAATACAACAATACAAAACATCGTACCATTCATAGACGTCCATCAGATATAAATAAAAAAAATGCTAATGAGCTCTTGGCAACTGTTTATAGTCATATTAAAATTTCTCCACCAGCTAAATTCAAAATTGGTGACTCAGTCCGGATAAGCAAGTATAAACATGTTCTTGAGAAAGGTTATACACCTAATTGGACAACTGAAATATTTAAAATCAGGAAAGTTCAAATTACCAACCCATTTTTTGATTCACACCAAAATTCAATACAAAATGTCTATAAAATATATGTTCACTATTTATTATTCCACCAATATTCTGTTCTTTTAAAACTAATTCATTTCTAAAAGCTTTAATAGCATCATCTATAGATCCATATTGTGGTACTGAATCAGCTTTATCTGATAAAAATTGATCAACTGCTTGCAAAGTAGTTAATGGTTGTGTTGTAGTTGTTGTTGTAATTTCATTAGTATTAGTATTAGTTTCTGAGGAAATTACATGTTTTAAAAACTGAACTGATAAATTTACTTTAACAGTCTCATTATTTGGAAGTAATATATTAAAAGATGTGCTCCCAAAAGCTGATTCATCCAATCTAATATTAGAAGTTGGAGCTGAATTTACTTGAATAGTAAACAAGCAAAATATTAAAATTAAAAATGATTTCATTGTCATAAAAAAACTTTGATCTATCTTCATTCAAGGTTTATACAGTAATGCGCGATTGGAAATTATAAATATATATTTTACACTTTTATTTTCTAGAAAGTTCTTTATTATGCACAAACTTTACTTGACTTATAATAGAACACACATACATAAAGAGCGGTAAAAATCTATCTCTCCCATCTGAATAAGCTTCCATATAATCTAAATATTCTTTTAACTTTTCAAGTAATTTTCTAAAATTAGTTAAGACGTCACCAATTTTTGATTTATTATTTCTTTCATTATATGCATTTTCTATTGATGCTATAAATATAATTCCTTCATCGATTCGTTTCCTTATCATCGACTTTTTCAATTCATTCTGATTTTCTTCATATTCATTTCTTGTTAGTGGTAATGAATCAATATGTTCAGTAATTTTATTCTTACCAGTTGGCAGAATATTTGAAATATTCTTATCAATCATCTCCCAATCATCTTCTTCAGAAAAAGGGCAATCGGCATGAAAATGATTAGGTGCTTGCTTTTTTTTATTTGTTAAACCTCTTATTTTACCAATAATAGATATATCACCACCATATACTTCTATTTTTAGATGTTGCCAATCCAAAGGAGATAAATCGAATTGGTTAGTAAATGATCCACCATTTGTAATTTTAAATAAACAAATTTTTTCACCACCTTCTGGAGTTATATATACCTCCAAAAAATCGTGAAATATTCTCCAATTAATTATTTTAATTGAAGCCCATTTCCGTCCACAAATGCAATATTTATACCCATGTAAAATATTATCAGCCCAAAACATTATGATGCTTATACTTAATAGTCTAATCAGGTTATGGTATTTTTTCATATTAAGATTAGCCTTTTATACAATTTTTAGGTGTAAAAATATTACAAAAAGTATTTTAAATGATTTATTTATTATTTAGTCTATTGAAAGTTCTTCACAAGAAAAGAATATGAAGAGCAGCTTCTTGTATAATGTAGATTTTGAAATGTTGGGAAGATTTGCACGTGTGAAACAACTATCAATCGATAGAAAAAACATATTGAAAAGAGAAAGAGAAGCGGAATATATATTTGATAAGGAAAAGATAATACACAAATATTGGATTATTGGTACGAATCACAATGATTATTCACGTAGAATGTGTAAAACATGCGCTGAGCATTATAAACGAAAACATTTGACTATAAATTCTTTTTCTGAAACATTTGAAATTGTTTCTCAAAACATTGAAAAGTTTTCGTGTTATTTATGTAATAAAAAACTTTATTCTGTAATAAAAAAGTTAAATAAAAAAAATAGCTAATTATGTAGAATAAAAAATCGTTTTTGAAAGTAATTCCAAATATAGGAAGATGTTAAAAAATAAATAAAAGCAAACTTTTAAACACTAATATACTTTTTTCTTTTTAATTTTTTACAATAGGAATCCCCCTGACGTCATTTTAATTTTTTTTCTAATATATAATTCATTCTTATCTTTTTATATTTTTTTTTTTTTCTTAAAATATTTTTTTCTATGTTAAAAAAATTTTTTTGTTGTGTTTTTCTTTTTATTTGTTCTTTTTTTCTTATCATACATTGTTTTGCCGACGGCATTTGTTTTCATATATAAAAAAATAAAATTTTTTAGTTTTTAAAAATTTTTTCTAATATATAGGTAATTTATTTTTTCTTTTCTTCTTTAATATTTAAAACAAAACGGAATCCCCCTAACGTCATTTCAGTTTTCAGTTTAAGAAAATTGCCACCGCAACAGCCACTGTCCACCACCACCTCCACCGATCTAGGTGTTTCAATATCAACGACACACACACACGATCGTTGAAAGATCTTTCAAATTGTTAACTCGCTTCATACTCGTTTCAATTCAATCCAAAGTCACAAACATAATAACCTCTTTTCTAATATAAAAACTATCAAAGACACAATGTACTAAAATTACTTTTTAACTCGCTTCAATCCAAACCGAAGTCACAAACCTACCAACCTCATTTATAATATAAAAAATATCAAAGACACAATCTACTCAAATTCCTCATTCTACACTACCGACATCTGACGCTTTTTCATTGAACTCTCTAGCTTAGACAATTTTCTACCATTTAAAATACATACCAAAGACATTTTTCCTCATCGCTCCATATATCCGCAACCCCATATCCTAACTACTTACAACTAATGTTTTTTATTTAGATCATTTTTGTTGTACATTTTATAAATAGTAATTTAATGCTTTTAGGTATTGTTAATAAAAAAAAAATTCATTTTTTTTTTTTTCAATTTTACTTCTACGTAATAATAAGATATTATTATTTATATTTTTTTACATAAAATGTTAAATTGATTGTCACATTATATGTATGTACATATCTGTACAAATATCATATTTAAATTTTTTTGTTAAAATAAAGTTGTTATTGTAGTTTAAATAAAAATTAATGATAATAATAATAATAATAATAAATTAACTTTTTTTATGATTTAAGTTATTATAAATTTAGTTTTAAGTCATTGTTTTGTTTAATTTTAATTATAAGCATTAATTTAAGAATTTTTTTTGTAACGACCTTGTTTTGGGTTTAATAAAATAAAAATAAAATAAAAAATAAATTTTAATGGTGGATTGAATTATAAAATATTCAACTTAATAGTAACATTTTTTTTTTTTTAACATCATAATTTCAAATATACTAAGAACGTACAATTTGAAACAACGGTAATTAAAACTTTGTGTGAACATTATTACAAAAAAATTCTTAACTGAATTAGAAGATTATTATTGGGTTGAGTTTAAAAAATAACAAAAAATCATAAAAGCAATTGTTGACAGCAAGGATTAATCGGAAATGGAGTATTTTAGTCAAGACCATTATGGAATCGTAGAAGACCTTGTGTTAACTACTTATGATGAATTGTCAGAAAAAATAGCTGATCAGTCTCAAGGGGAATTAAATACAACTCATAACCAAAGAGAACCATTTTCCAACACTATCAAACTACCCAAAATACAGCTTGAAAATTTGCAGGAGATTACCAAACGTGACCTTCATTTCACGATTTATTTACAACTTATGAAATTTTATCGTTAGTTGGAAATCTGCAATATTTGAAATTGCATGTAACCAGAGAACTCGAAAAGTTACTTCGGTATTTTCTAGTGACATACAACAATTACCAAACAGCATGGGACACACTGAAAGATCGATACGAAAATTGGTGGATACTAGTAAATACACAGTTAAAGAAGCTTCTATCACAGAATGTCATACAGCAAGAGTGACCACAAGATTTAAGAAAACTGCTGGATACAACAAATGAATGTTTGTTAGCGATGAGATATTTGAAAATCGATATATCTGGATGGCAGCCGATAACAATATTCAAAACGATCCAAAAATTGCCTTCCCAAACTCATCGGTTGTGGGAACAAACCATGAGCAAAGACAAAGACTTACCATTATGGAGAGACTTGGAGGAGTTTTTAGAATCGGTTCAGGGCATTGGAAGCTGTGTCAGAAAAAGATAGAACGCTCAATACAACAAAATTTAGAAACGCATTCATCAATCATGTGTCCACTGTAAAAAGGTCAGCTTGTCGCATATGTTCAAGAGATCATTTAATTTAGAAGGGTAGTAAGTTTCTGGAGTTGCCAGCAAATAAACCCTTAGAAACCATAAGGAATAAGGGTCTATGTTGGAACTGTTTGTCTCATGGCCACATGTAGACAAATTGTCCTAGTTCTCACAGATGTCACAACTGTCAAAATTTGAACTACATTTCATCTGACTCTGAGTGCAACTATGCGAAGATCAACTAGCCAAATACTAAATTCTGAGACTCTCGAATACCAAAGGTCAAACGATATTACATTTTCAAATAATCTTGGATCTTATGTCACACATAGGAAAACACAGAATCATGTCTTACTTGCTACAGTTCGAGTAAACATAGTGGCCCCTACAGTAAAACAAATTATAGTCCGAGCATTGATAGACCAACATTCACAGGCGTCGTTCTTGACAGAAAAGGTTGTGCAAAACTAAAACATGAATAAACAACATGTCAGTGCAAGGTATCAGTCATTCATGGAACATTCAGTGCAACATGTCAGTCATTCAAGGAATTTGCCAGGAACGATTACATCGAATTAACAACAAAATGAAATTTTCAATTGGATCTATCAACGGGAATTACAACATTACAGAGGAAGTTTTTATTATGAAACGGCTCACCCAAATTTTGCAGAGTACTAAAATCAAACAAGAAGATTGGGAACATCTTAAAGGGTTAGAGCTAGCTGTACCTCGTTTTTTTGATCTAGGTCAGATAGATCATTTGTTTGGAGCAGATATGTACGGTGACATAATATTGGAAGGTTTAATAAAGGAGACATTAGGCACTCCAGTAGCGCAGAGGACAATTTTTGGATGGATTTTTTTCGGTGAAATTCATCAACAAAATGAATAACTCATGAAGAGTTCTAGTAGATTAATTAAAAAACTTTTAGATGGTGGATGCATATTGTGAAACCAAATTCAATGAAGAAGAAAAACAATGTGAAGATCTATCTAAATACAACGGTATATAAATATATCTAAATACAACGGTTAAAACGGAAAATTTAAAATATTCAGTGGGATTGCCTTTGATAAATTTTAACAATGAAAATTATTTGGGTCGATCAACGGAAATAGCTATAAAAATACTACATAATTACAATATAAATTTAAAAGCAATCCTGAATACCGAAATTGAATTAATGAATATCTGAATCTAGGACATATATTCTCAGTTGAACCATTATAGGTAAGTAATCAATTAAATAGGAAAGGAAATGTACACTTCGAATTATTTATCACACCATGGTGTAATCAAAGAAAGTAGAACCACTACGAAACTCGAAAACCACCAGTGGGAAATCATTGGATGACATAATGCTCTATGGTCCAACAATTCAAAGCGAATTACTACAAACCTTAATCAGATGGCGTAAACATAAAATTGCGTTGGCACCCTATTTGGTAATTAGAAATTTGAAACAATTACCAATCCACGAAAAGCAAAAGTATTTAAACGTGGTCAAATTTGTGAACGAAGATATTTATGTCGATGATGTATTATCCGGGGCAGAAACTTTGGAAGCTTAAAATTGCAACATGAAATAGTAAACCTTATGAAAGATAGCGGTTTCACACTTAAAAAATGGGTTTCCCTAAAACGGAGTCAACAGAGGGCTTAACAAGAAAATGTTTGAGATACAATTGACAAATTCAGCTGAACAAGATATCAGTCAAAACATTAGGTATTTCTTGGTATCCATTAAAAAATACATGCGGTTATACAATAAACTTAGATGAAACACCAGCTGTATGGACAAAAAAAAATTTCTGTCACAAATTGCGAAATTATTCCGTTTGGTTGGATGTCACCTATCATGGCGGAAGCCAAAATTATCATGCAGAAATTATGGCTGGATGCATTACAGTGGCACGACGAGATAACCACAGATTTAAAAATAGAATGGGTTTGATATTTGAAACAATTAGAACAACTTAAAGAACTAAAAATATCTCGTTGGATTAATTACTAAAGAGATGCAAAAAATGTGGAAATACATGAATTCGCTGATGCTTCCTGTCAAGTTTACGCTGGTGTGGTGTTTATTTGCGTAGAAGATGAAAGAGAAAATCAAATTTGCAACCTAGTTATGTCAAAAACTAAAGTAGCGCCGATTAAATCCATATCATTGCCTCGTTTAGAATAGTATGCCGCGAGTTTAGCAGCCAAATTAATTTGTTATATTGTCAAAGCGCTAAGATTTAATCAATAAATTAAAACGTTCGCTTGGAGCGATTCCGAAATAGTATTAGTGTGACGTAAAGATCAGCCAACAAAATGGACCACATTTTTGGGCAATAGAGTGTCTCACATTCACAAAATACTAGGAAGTAATAGTTGGATGTATGTACCATCTAAAAAAAATCCTGTTGATTGCGCTTCCAGAGGGATAAGTTCCACTAGACTCAACGAACATGATTTATGGTAGCATGGACCTAAATGGCTTAAGGAATCGACCTCAAACTGGTCAAATAAACAACAGCATATCACTCCCATGGAAAAACGGAAAATTCATGTCAATAACATACAAACTCAAGAATTTGATTTCGAAAATTGTTTTTCTAATCTGACACGGCTAATTCGGGTGACGGCATATTGTATGAGGTTTTATAAAAACCTTCAAACCTCACCAAATATAAGACAAATAAATCATTTAAAGGCCAACGACTTACAAGTTACACTATTAAATTTGATAAAAAGGACCTGACAAAGATCTTTCGACGATGAAATAAAATTATTAGAAAAGGGCGAAAATGTGAGTAATAAAAACAATATAATAAAATTGAATCCATTTATAGATCCACTTGGTGTGTTACGTGTTGGTGGGAGATTAAAACATTATCATTATCATTTAATGAAAACCATCCGATCATTCTATCCGATAAAGACACGCTGATGATGGCAGTTTTAAGACGAAAATATTGGATATTAAATAGTAGAAACATCGTAAGATCCCAAATGTATCGGTGTATAACATGTTTTAAATAAAAGACGGAGTCCAGAACCAGCTTGTAGGTGATTTACCAATTTACAGAATTCAAGTTTCACGACCTTTTACGAGAATATATTGATTATTGCGAGCCATTTGAGTTAAAAGCCCATAAAAGTCGTAACATGAAAAGGTATAAGGCATACATCTCGGTTTGGTATAAGGCATTACGGAATTATCCGCTGACGGATTCGTTGCGGCATTTCGAAGATTTTGTTCTAGGAGAGGCCTATGTCAAGAAATATATTGTGGCAACGGAACAAATTTTGTAGGTGCAAGTCAAATTATTTCTAAGCAAATGGAAATTATGCAAGCAAATGGTGGAAGAGATAAATCTTGAAATAGCTGAAATAATCGAGAATGAAGGAGTAAGATTCAATTTCATACCTCCTGGTTCACCCCATTTTGGAGGTTTGTGGGAAGCTGGCGTCAAGTCGACAAAATTTCACTTAAAAAGATTATTGGACAACACGATTCTAACTTATGAAGAGTTTACGACAGTTTTATGTCAAGAAGAAGCATGTCTTAATTCTAGGCCGTTATGTGAAATGAGTAGTGACTGCAAAGATTTGATTCTTTTAACACCAGCTGATTTCCTAGTTGGATATAGCATGTTAGCACCTCCGCAAAGATCACTTTTGGGTTCAAAACTCAATACATTAAACAGATGGAAACATTTGCAGCACTTACTACAAAGTTTTTGGAAACGATAATCGCTGGAATATCTTAGTCGATTACAACCACAATCTAAATAGTTTAAACATGAAAAAAACTTCGAACTTGGAGAACTTTAGTCAAAGACGAATAAAAGATTTTAGCAAGAATTATTGCGACGCATCCGGGTGACGACGATTTAGTTCGCGTCGAAACAATTCAAACAAAAAATTCGATGTTAAAACGGCTAATAACGAAAATTTGTACGTTACCGATAAAAAATACATCTGAACAAATTACCGAAAAAGCGCAATCGATAACAGTTGAAAATGTTGAATAAATATCGCAACTAAATCAAGCAAGATAATAGAATTTTTAAACTACTAAATGTCTAAACTTAAACTAATACATACATAGCAATTACAGCAAATTTATAGAGTATAGTGTATCTGCTCACCAATTACTTATTTCCAACTATCGCACTTATTATATACAATATATTACATTTGCTCACCAATTACTTATTTATATTTTTCTTATTTTTTGGCAATTATTTGTATTTTTATTTTTCTTATTTATATTTTCCTTATTTTTTGTAAATTATTTAAAATTACTTACCTAATTGTAATGTTGAAATTTGACAAATAGATTTATATAATAAAGTACATACTTTGACATACAAACGAGTGCTGCCATTGTAAAACAAAATCAATGTAAATTAAAAGTGTTATATGCTTTCGTTGAATTATTTCAGTACATAAGAATAATAATCGATTCTAATTATAATGGATCAAATTTATATAGTAACTTTATATATTAACTTTCTTATGTAAGTTAAATTTTAATAAGACTCCGCATATAAAAAAGTTGAATAAAAAGACTCTATTGAATTTTTCTTAGTATTTTAAATAATTTTATTTTTATAAACTTTCAATACTTATTACATTGGAAATCAATAATAGAATGAATTAATCGATAATCTTCTTTTTAGAAAGCATTGCATGCTTTAGATTTAGGCAGCCACACCCTAGCTTTTGGCCTCCCCAGGATAAATTAGGCACTCCAGTAGCGCAGAAGACAATTTTTGGATGGATTTTTTTCGATGAAATTTATCAACGAAATGAAGATTAATACGTTTCATGTATGTAGCTTAGTAGATGAATTGAAAAAATTTTGGATGGTGGAGGACTTATATTGTGAAACCAATTTCAATGAAGAAGAACAACAATGTGAATATTCCAATTTCGTATGTTAACGTACTATAGGAAAGGCTATAGAATATTGAAATTTTTATATGTTTAGGTATATGTTTTCCTACTTTTTTAAAGATTCTTGCTAAAGTGTGCAAATTCCACTTAAAGTTTTCAACCATAACAATTCCTAGGTATTTATACTCGCTGACTTTTTCTATTTCACAGTTGTTATATATTATTTGTAATTTTGCATTTTTAGATCTTAACAGCAAATATTTAGTTTTTCTTTCATTTATTGTTAGTTTATGTTGGTTCATCCAGCTTTAAATCGTTTTCATATCACAGTTTATTAACTTTTCTAGCTCTGATAGGTTTTTATCTGCGTAAACCATAACCATATCATCTACATAAAAGTACATTTTCCCTTTTAGCTTTGCGGTTAAGTCACATGAGAAAAGTCTTGGGCCAAGTGAGCTCCCTTGTATTACACCAAAATCAATATCCCTTAATTCACTTTTCCTTCAGATTCAGAGAATTGTCTTTTTTTCTCAAAATAGTTCTTAAACCAGAGATGCTCCTTTTTTAGAAAATTCCACACTCAAACAGAATTCTTAGTAGTATTTTACGTTCAACTGAGTTAAATGCCTTCGTTAGATCAAAAAAAATCAATCCGACTCTCTTTTTTTATTAAGCCATGTATTTCAATAACAACATCAAATAGCGCAGTATTGGTATTTGAGTTTTTTGTAAAACCATATTGTCTACTTCAAATAAACTTCTTCTGAATTAAATAACCAACCAGTTCTTCATTAATATAGGTTTCTTATATCTCACTGAATACTGATGAGATATATATTGTTATTAATCTAAATAACTAAAGTTATTTATGTCATTTTTCTCTTTTTGTTATAAATTGGTATCACCTTAGTGATTTTTAGAGCTTCTGGAATATTTTGTATTGAGAGGTTTATCAACTTAGTTATTGGTTTTACTAGTTCTTCCTTACATGCTCTTATTAAGTTAGTTGAAATTCGGTCCGCTCCCTCACTATTTGTGTTTGCTAGAGAGTTAATAAGCTTTAGTATTTCATGTTCTTCGATATGCTCTAACTTAAATCTATTTTGTGTGTTCTCATTTTTGTTATATAAAGTGATTCATCAAATTTTTTCGCCACTACAATGCAACCGTGTCTGTATCTGTTATCAGTTGTTTTTTTATTTCATTAATGTTTGTTTTATTTATCTGAATGTCATTCACTTGTTTGTTTACTTTAGTATAATAATTGATTTCTAGAGAAAGAATATTGTGATCAGAAATATTATTTTCAAGAACATTATTATTAATTTTCCTGTCAAATCATTAGTGAGTATGTGATTTAAGCATGAATTTAATACTGGTCTGGTTGTCGTAAAATGGCAAAATTTATATCCATTGTAGTCTACAATGTTACAATAGTTATTAACTAAATGAGCATGAAATTTAAGTGTATTGAAGTTAAAATCTCCATTTAAAAATGAATTGTTATTACTTATGGTTTCTAGGTACTTATCAAGAACGGAGAAAAATTTATCTACATTGTCCTTGTCATTGTTGATGACCCATATATTGCTGTTAAATGATTTTTTTTATTGGCATTGATTACTGTTGTTATAAAATGATTTATGTTATCATTGTAAGTTTTAAGCACAGTGAAATTATTATCTGTATGAATAAATAATACCACCACCACACTTTTTTGCATTTATTAAAGTGTTTAATATTTTTATTGTTATTTATGTGTTTAGATTTTAAAATCAGGGTTTCTGCTTTTTCCAAAATAATGTAATTGTTATTTGTATGAATATGAATCGCCTTTTCTAAAATATTCTTTTTCGTAAACGGCTTTTTGCAAAATATGCGAGTTTGTCAAATGGGGAATTTGCGAAGTGGCTGTTTTGTGAAGTGGAGATTTGTAATATTTTGTTTTGTAAAATGGAATATAGTGATATGGCTTTTTTGTCAAATGTGTAATTTTCGAAGTGGCGTTTTTGTAAAATGGTAAATTTGCGTAGTGCCCTCTTTGAAAGCGACTTTTATTAAAAGTATTTTTCCAATGTGTCCTTTGATAAGGTAATACATGCCCCTATTTTATAACATCCTTTTAAACCAGAATTATTTTCCATAATACCACAAACAGCGCCAAAATCGGCAAAGCTATACTAATGACCAAACGCAAGTTTATTTTTATGTTCACTGGTAAGCACGGAATTTTCAAATATCTTAGTGATGTTCTTCGGTTATACACGTGGAACACAACGTGCTAAAATAGATTGTTTTTTACTTTATGAAAATTTAATAAACCATTTTATTTACAAGCGCTATGGAAAATATAACATAACTTATTTAATTAAACTATATATACATATATCTTATAATTAGGATTTTTGATCTAAATGTTAGAGTAAAAAATTTTAATGTAATTAAAAATTTTAACAAAACAGTAAATCTGATGCAAACATTTGATGCAAAACATAAATTATTTAGCGTTGCTTCGTGAGCAAAAAAGGAATTAAAAATTGAAAATAAACCAGTACAGCGAAAATAGTAAGATATCATAAAAATAAAATAAAGTAAACAGTCATCAACTAACCTCTGCTTAGTATGGACATCCTTCTTATTCTACTAATTTTTTGTTTTCTCTTCTTTTTTTTTTTCCTTTTGATTTTTTTTTTCTATCCCTTTCTTTAGAAAATTGTGATTAAAATTTTTTCCGATCAAGAATAAAAACGTAACCTAAAAAAAATAAATATAATAAAAATATATCTCAAATAATTTATAGTGTACACTTGCACTAAATCCTGAGTGTACAAGTGAGTGAAAAAATGCCAGGTGCAAGACCGATCCCTTCGGGGAGTCGGTTTGCCGGGTTGCCGGACAATGACACTGGTCAGTCCGACGACAACAGTCAAGCAGATCCAAAACCAAAGAGAAGAAGAGGTACAGACATCACCAACAACATTTTCCCAGATTTGCCACAGGTGCCACAGATAAAGCAAAACTGTCCTAAATTTGTTGTTATAGAATCCACGGATAAGGACAAATCACTTTATCCTTTAGCATCTTTGCTAAAAAAAAGGCTCTTCATAGCATAAACAAATAAATTCAATCTGTCAGCCTCCTTCGAGATGGCAATCTTCTTATACTTGTTGAATCTTATAAAATGGCATACAAAACACAAAATTTCGGTCGTTTATGTAATATTACAGCCAAACTCCATGAGACAGTAAACTTCACAAAAAGTACAGTTTTTGATAAAAATCTCATTCCAACCAGTGAGGAAGAAATCCTAAATGACGTAAAAAAACAAGGAGTTATCAAAGAACACAAATTTAGTTGTTTCATTAATAATAAAATAACTCATACTGGCTTAATACTTCTTACTTTTCATTCCTACAAAGTGGCAGAAAAAATTGATATCGCTTGGTACCAGGTAAAAGTGAAAGAATGTTACCCAACTCCTATGAGATGCAAAACTTGCCAGAAACTAGGACATACACGTAAAAATTGTAAAAACTCCACTACGAGTGTTTATTGCAATCTTCCCCACACACACCGCATTAATGTACAAGAACAATGTGTCATTGCCTTGGCGAGCATCCAATTTCTTCCAATAAATGTCCAAAATTAATGCAACCAAAAAAAATATTAAAAATAAAAACACAAAGAAATGCACTTACGCCGATGCCCGTAAATTATACAATCAACATAATCCGCTATCACCACATAATTCCGTAACTTATTCCTCTATTGCCAAGAATCCAATACCAGTTAATCCAAAAAAAAAAACTTTAAAACTCAATAATTCTTTTAAAATTTCTTCCAACAGCGACCAAAACACCAATATAAAAAATAAAATAATTGATAACATAACCTCTTTTTCTAATACAATAGACATATCCTCTTCCAATTACAACAACAATTCTTTCTCAATTACTCCTAAAAATGAACAACGCACAAATTTAACTAGTACTGCCAATAATAATATAACCTATACTTCTCAAACACAATAGACTTGTCGTCTTCCATATACAACAACAACATAAAGACAAATGAAAAAGAGTTAATGCAATTGACACTAAAAAAGAAAACAATACTCGTAATTCAACAAAAAAATATTCCAAGCAATTAAATTTCTTCTTCTAACCAAAGCAACTCTTCACTCAATTTTTTTAACTCAAACGAACTAAAAATATCAATAAAGACTATTATAAAAAACAAAACGAATCAAGAAACAATGAATCCGTGTACTATTATTACAATATTGCTAACAGTGACTATAGTTGAAGTATGTAATATGAACAGTTACAACATGTAGTAGTAGTATATAACACCTTACTACATGAGGTAATTATTGATTAAAAATCAAAATCCATACATTATTGCTTTACAGGAAACCCACCTACTTTCTCCCCAAATTGAAAATAGACCAACCAAACTGGTTAAATTCCAAATTTCAATCAATAATAAACTGAAACATTTTGAACACATGAACAAAAATATCAATCAATCCGTAGGTCAATTCTAAAAATTAATAATTAGTAGTGCTAATGAAACTATCCCAAGAACACAAAACAAAAAAAATTAGGAAATATACTTGCTGGTGGAACAATTCCTTATCTCTCCTACAAATGGAAAAACAAAAACTCTGAAAAATACTGAAGAAACACTCAAATAACGAAATATAATTAACTATAAAAAAGCAAATGCACATTTTAAAAGAGAAGTCATACTTGCTAAACGCCAATACTTCATTAACTTTACAAATGACATAAATCCAAACACCCCATCAAAAGTTCTGTGGTCCAAAGTTCGATTGCTTTCCAACAAAACTAAATACCACAATATTTCCTATATAAAAAAGTGCTAAATAACTTTGTAATAAACACTAACTAATTCCTTAAATTTACAAAATGTTTCAAATTTAAAAAATGAAATTCAATTTTTTAGCTCAAGATACTTGTGGAACAGTCATATAGAAATGTTTTGTAGTTCATTAAATAATAGACGTTATGTAGTTCATTATTATATAGAATGTTTAGTTAGCATATATCTAGAAAGTCACACAAAATCTTTGATTTATTAAAACAAGGTCTTTAATTGGTCAATGAAATTAATATAGTGATCTACAATAATGAATTGATGTAGTTAAAGCGGTTATTCTATCCAAAATCGAATATGGACTTCCCATCTATGGAACAGTAGCAAAAACGGAGCTACAAAAACTACAATACACCATGCATCGATACGCTCAGTACTTGGGGCTTTTCGATCTACGAGGGGGACTGAAGCTGGATAGCGGATTTAAATCTCACTACCTAGAACAAAAGCGAAACCAACTCAAGCTTATTTCAACAGGAATTTCAATCTCATATTCACCGACGGTTCAAAATCCCCCTTTGCAACAGCATTTAATATCGTGGAAGAAAAAAATATTTTAAAAATAAGAGCCCTACCCACATACTTAATAACCTACTCTGCTGAGGCACTTGCAGTACTAGAAGCAATAAAAATAAAACAAAACCCAAGAGAAAAAGACATAATTTGTTCTGACTCTCTTTCAACAATGAAAGCGGTCATCAATGTTAACAACACCGAAAAGACCATAGAGGAAATACGGGACACCCTAACAAAAAATTAGAAATTTCTAAAACTTATGTGGATCCCAGGACATTCGGGTATAGAAAGGAATGAGTTTGCCGATAAAATAGCAAAATAGGTTCAATAATTAAAATTTTTGTTCAAAAAACAGCCGTTATAATGTACTTTATTCAAAAAAAAATTTCCGAATGCCTCAGTTGCTAGTGCTAGTAATTATTATGTATAGGTAATTAATTTTAGTTATTGTATAAGTTAAATAAATAAATAAATAAAATAAACTAAAAGAAAATAGGTATGTAAAATTTTTGTAAAATGTTTTTGGAGAACACATTGGTAACTTCCTCCTACAAGTATTACCAACGGTTCAGTTCTGTTATTTAAGAGATATATAAACTATCTTTGATTAAGAAGAATATTACAATTTTAATTTATGTAGTGTATTTATGTGGTAAAATTATGTAGAAAATAAATCATTAAATCAATTTTGTGTTTATATTATGTTACTTTTACTAATAAAATAATTTATTTTCTTCTTTTAATAAAAAAAAACTTTTGTCTTTGCAGGAGCCCAACGCACTTCATTTCTGGCAGGTTCTTCTTTTAATGTTACATGGCATTTGGCGTATCCCCATAGAGTAAGTTCATTTCTTTTCAGTTATTAAAAAATTTATTAAATTCTTATTAAATATAAATTTATGACATGGGAAACAAAGTAGTTGAACCTCATTTGCTTAGCGCATTGATTTTCATATTTGACTTTATTTCACGTACTAGATACTTACTTGAGGTGTGGCGTCACGTCTTATTTTCAATAAATCATTTTCAACAAGCCTTTTTTGCGGATGAATGAAAATGCTCTTATTTTACCTTAGCCATAGAGAGGGCGCAAAGCATCTGTCGAAAATTACCGTGCTTTCCGAACTATAAACTATAATAAATAATAAATAATAAATAATAAATAATAAATAATAAATAATAAATAATAAATAATAAATAATAAATAATAAATAATAAATAATAAATAATAAATAATAAATAATAAATAATAAATAATAAATAATAAATAATAAATAATAAATAATAAATAATAAATAATAAATAATAAATAATAAATAATAAATAATAAATAATAAATAATAAATAATAAATAATAAATAATAAATAATAAATAATAAATAATAAATAATAAATAATAAATAATAAATAATAAATAATAAATAATAAATAATAAATAATAAATAATAAATAATAAATAATAAATAATAAATAATAAATAATAAATAATAAATAAATAAATAATAAATAATAAATAATAAATAATAATAAATAATAATAATAATAAATAATAATAATAAAATATATTATTATTGATATATTATTTATTATATCAATTCTATTGACGAAGGAGCAATAAAAATAATAATATAAAAAATAATACCTATGAAAAATGTATCAGAGCTTAGTCCTTCAGAATTGCTTAGCAAAATTTTTGATATAATTTCCCAGATATCTCGAAATTTAATTTCTGAATATGTCTGTTAAATTTATCCTCGCTCTTCAAAGCTTCTTTAATAAAATGTTATACCCACCTTATTCGTGGGGTTGATATTTTCGAGAATGTAAGACTTTACTTCATTTATTGCATTTTAGATCCAATTGGTTGGTATGTTACAATAACTGGTTAGCCATGAAAGCTTTTTATTAAAAATAAAATAAATTCCTATTATTTACAATAATCATGTTACTATACAAGATCATTGCACTTTCTTGTTCTACATTAACTAGTTGACCTTCCATATTATTTACAAACACAAAAGCTTTTTATTAAAAAATAAAATAAATTCGTATTATTTACAATAATCCATGTTGCTATACTATCATAACAAGATCATTGCACTTACTTGTTCTACATTATCTAGTTGACCTTGTCTATAATTTACAAAAGCTTTTCCGGAAACTAATTATGCAAGCAGTAAAACATACTACATATTACAACACCTATTTAGATCATTGCACTTACTTGATCTACATTATCTAGTTGACCTTCGTACAACACCTGTTTAGATCAATGTAAAACTGGTGATGACGTCAGGCCGTTTGGTCAAAGTGCCTTCATACCTACTTTCGCTCTTGTATATGAGAGGCTTCGGTAGAGAAATAACTTGGGGCACCCGGAGTAATGTGACGTAAATCTGTAGAGACATCGCGATATTTAACTTAAAACATTCTTCTTTAAAGGATATTCTCACGAAATTATCTAAACTAAATTAAAAAAAACCACCTGAATCTTTTTAAATCATACTTCTGTAATATACAACAAATTGTTTGTATCAATTCTTCACTAAGTCAGGCCAAGGCAATAGGAAAAGGAGTGCAGCAGGGTTTAATTTTGGGCCCTTACCTTTTTTAAATATATATTAATGAAGTATGTTAGTAAAATTTAAAGAGAACACTTCAACTCTACGCAGATGATACTGATTCTAAAAAAATTTAAATATTTACACTCTGTATTACAATATTTAACACTGCGAATTAGGACGTGCATAGGGACTTGAAATTAAAAGATCCACTGAGAAATACCAAACCAGACCCCACATCAACATAGAAGCAAATTATTTACTTGATATACAAAACGAAATCAGAAGATAAAAGAAAACTAGACCTACAGACATAATGTGGAATTTTCCACTTTAACTCATCAGTCAACGTACATCCCATTACAAAAACAAAACAAAATATTATTATGTTAATGGACTAATTTATATCTGCAAAATTTAGGTTAAGCATTCAGATGTAAACTAATTTTTGGTCTCAAGAGACCAGTTTTAGTATAGTACTTACGACAAAGTTTAATAAAAAAAAAATATCTTTCATATGCTATCTTTCTGTACCATTAAATCTTCTATTGCTGTATTATACTAAGGTATACAATCCTTTTTAGGGAAGAATGATTTGTCAGGTATATACTCATCATATAGTTGAATAACCAAATTAAATACCATCTAAGCTCCTTCGTCAATAGAATTGATATAATAAATAATAGACCACGGAAAACTTGACGCAGTTTCCAAAGATAATTAACATTGCAATTTTTCAATGCAATCTCTACACATATTTTTCACACAATTTTTCATTGCAATCTCTACACATATTTTTTTTGTTGGAAATATTACATCCAATTTTGACAGATACGTAGATAAGATCACGGTCAGAAGCACCGGCGATAGAAAGTTGACCAACACTAACAGTACTGCCAAGGTGTTCAGAATTAGTGAGAAAGAGATCAAGTAAGGAGTCTTGTCTTCTACCGAAACGAGTAGGAATATCTTTATTGACAATGCTTAAAGAAAACGATCCATTCTTTTATTCATAAAAATACTTTTTAAAATAGTAGCGTTGTCCAACACGTCAATATTAAAATCCCCACCTATAAGTAATGTTTTAATAAGAGGCTCAAGTTTGAAGCACCTGGATGTGGAAAGTAAACTGTTCCTATCAAGATTTTCCAGTTTTCTCATTTACTCGACAAAATGAAATCAATATCATCAGATACATTAGATTGAGACAAATCCCTCACAGGAAGACCACTTTTGCAAAGATCATCTATAAAATTTGAATCCTGAAATTTTTATTATATCAGAGTTTATGTTTGAATCGAGCCTTGTCTCAGATAACATAATAATATATACGTTAGTTTTAGCAATGAACAATTTCAACAAATCAATTTTGTTAAAGAGACTTCTGATGTTAACATGAACAACATTGTTATAACCGCTTATTACACATAGCAGCGCGTAAACCTGCGTTTGGGATCAGGCCCGAACGATACGCATTATTATTAACATTCATTAACTGAGTTTTAAAGATAAATAATACAAAAAGCATAATCTGTGTCCGTTAAAGGAATACTCCATGAGAAAGTGACTTGTCTCACAAAAATAAAAAATAAATAAAAAGATATAACCGAGCAATATAAATCAAAAATAAAAAGTGCGAATGAAAAAACAAAAATATAATATAGCAAGACAAGTAAAGAAAATTAAATCAAAATTCATAAAGATTAAAAGCAAAAATAAAAAGTAGAATATAAAAAAAATAATATAACAATATACGTTTTACATCAAATGATGAATTCCAAAATTATAAGATAATTTCATTTGTCATTAGCTGCTCTTTAGAAGTTATCTTTAAAACTTCACTGCCTTCTGTTTTTACAATAAATAGATAACCTTTTTTAGTAAAAATTTTATAAAGCCAACCATCATTATTCGAGTTATTATCGAGTATTGACGGATAGACTTTGGTTAATATAGATGTGGGAATGTGATTAAGAAAGATGCGGGAATGTAAACGTGATGTTTAAATGTTTGTTTTCAAATTACCTTTTGAAAAACATTTCCTTAGCAGACTGACATAAATTTCATTATGATAATATTACGTACTCGAAAATAAGATAATTAATTGGACGTTATTCATTGGAAAATCTATGGTTTCAGAAACTTTACTTATTATTTCTTTAAGATTTTTTTATAAAACTTTTAATTCCCCTAACAATCAAATCATTCGCATGAGTTACATAATATTATGTTGACATAATGTAGCATGACATATGTGTTGACATAATGTAGCATGACATATGTGTTGACATAATGTAGCATGACATATATGTTGCCATAAAGTAGCATGATATATCACGTTGAAACAACTTAATATAATGTTGCATGGTATTGTGTTAATATAGTAGTTCATTCACCTTTTTTTAAGCATTTTTATATTTTCACAATAACAGGAAATGCAATTAGCATTCCTGGTTAATTGATTTTATTAGTCAATTTTAAAAACAACATTTTTTTTGATGATCTTAGCATTAAGTTAATTTAAGCATATTAAAATATAAGTATAACTTTGTAAAATAAAAATCAGTCTTAAGGCCAAACTAAAACTAAATGTTTTCTATTTTTTCTGTTCTGTGCAGTATTAGTTTTTGCTATAAAAAATGTTTTTGTTACAAACGTTTACGGCTTTGATATAATAGATAATAAACTCAAATCATTATTTTGTTTTCTTTCGAAAAAAAAAAGTGAAAACAATCATAACCATTAAACCATACTCTTTAGATTCTAATTTTATTTAGATTTAAAGCAAAGTAAATCTATTACAATAAGTGTTACACTTTCACTTAACACGTAAACATAAAATTTTCTTGCTAATCAACACATACACATATATTTACTCAAATTGTAAAAAGTGGATAGTAATAATAATTTTTCTTGTAAAAGAAACACAAAAAATTAAATTAAATGATTTGGTAGTTAGTAGTGAAACTCAATTGATAAATATTTCACTGGCCAGCTATATAAAAATCTATTATAAAAACTGATTTCAATACCACATATTCCTATTCGATTACATTCATACATAAACAATTTCACTGGGCAGCTACATATGTTAAAAAGCATTGTAAAAATGCAAACGCAACAATGTTTTGTACTCTTTCTTTCTTATAGTTTTTTTTATACAATAGTAGTTTCTCCCGTTTTTACAAATTACAGTTTTTGTTCTAAGAAAATGCATTAGTTTTAGTAAAAGAAGAGTGTTACTACTTATTACAATATCTATAATTTGATTTAAAGTATATCTAATACAATACAATAATAAAATTAATGAGTAATTGACCTAACCACGTGACTACAATGCTAGTTTTCTTGCTAGAATGCTAGTTTAATTATAATAAATTTTCTTGCTAGAATGCTAGTTTATATATGCATTTACAAAAATTTACTCAAATTGTAAAAAGTGGATAGCATAGTAATATAAATTTATCACGCACGAAAACGGCAAAAAATTACAAAAAAAAAATTTTAAATTGAAATATATGATTTGAATTTGAAAATTTAAGTAAATTTAATATTTTGTTTTTTTTATACTTTAGGCGAATTCGCATTCTGTAATCCGTAGAAGTTTTTTCGTTTCTTAAAAATATCTATTATTAATTCTGTGATGTCATCATAATACGATAGCAATATTAGCGATTCTTTTTTTCTGTTTCCAATATTTACCGTCAATAATACTGAATATGATGATAAATTTTATAATATGTAGGTATGTCGTGTAAACTAATTCGGATAAATTTTAAAATATTTCCTACAAAATCCCCTGTGCAACTGCACAATTTCTATAGATGCAAAAACATTTACTTTATCATACTGACTACCTTAATACTCCCTAAAAATTTCATTTTTACATCAGCACCATTAAAAAAATGTTGGAATCACTAACTTGATGTAATAGAAAAACATAAAACAAATCTAAACACATAAAATAAAAGCTAGGTATAGTTTATTAATTTTTTCTCGCCTTTTTTTCGTGGCGGTAATTTTTGACAGTTTTTTAATCATTGAAAAAAAATGGTCCAAGCAAAAAACACATTCAGAATAAAAGTTCGTGGCGATATGTCAAAAATTGTTTGAAACACATGTATAAAGTGCACAATAAAAACCGGCAAAAATGCCGTCGATTTTTTTGCCCGGCTGAAAAATTTATATTTTACAATTAAAGCGGCGAAAGCAATATAGTTATATTCTAACATTAAAATTCAAAAACAATTTTTAATGCCACTTTTTTAACATTTGTAGATAGTTTAAGATAATAATATGTCATTTGAAGAAAAATTAATCTAGGAAGTAATAAGGAAAATAGTAAATTAAATGAAGACACATTCATTCTTGTTAGTTTCAAAAAATATGCTTCATCCCTTTCTTTTATTTCCATATAATATTTTATGAAGAAATCATCTTGTTCCGATCTTCATTTGCAAAAATCTTTTATGTCAATAAAAAGCCGCGCCGCGAAATTTTCGACGCAAAATTTGCTAACCGCCATCAGTCGCCGCGCTGAATGTGTTTTTACCATAGATATATTAACTAATAGATAGGCGGTGAAGAAAATATTTTCAGCCAATTTTGAGAAACAGCTGAGTAAACCATGCGTATGTATTTCTTTAGTTTCCTCAGAAATAGGTTCCTAAAAGGTGAAATAATTTCACTTCTAATTTTTAAAAAAAATTCACTTATTTTGTTACTTTAAAAGTAGTTAAAATTTTAAATAACCTTAATTAAATTAAATTTTAATTTTAAAAACAAAATATATTAATTATTAAGTAATATAGAAACTTAAAATCTGAATGAAACTGGTTATGAAAAACTGCTTTACATTATTTTAATAATGTTATTTTTTTGACTGAATACCTTAAGATAGGAAAACACATAAGAAGAAAAGAAACGACTATACCTAACTTCCCATTTATTAGTTAATATATAAATGAGTAGAAAATTATGAATCTATTGTGAGAGAAGTTCTTCTAAAATGATATTTTCTATGTTATTTTTTTTTTTTTTTAAGAAAAATATCCGTTTCTTTAATATTTAGTAAGTTTCTGACTTCTGTTATAAAATATTTATTTTATTTATTTATTTATTTAGTTAATATAACGACTTTATAATTAAATAATTTCAAAATTCCTTCATTACAATTATTATTATTTCATATTCCACAATCTTGTTTTTAAATATATTTGTATTTATTTCATTACTTAATTCGAAAGGTAATTCATTGAAAAGCTTTAAACCATTATAGATCAGCATATTTTTAGACTTTTCATTTCTAAATAGATTTAATCTAAAACAATTTACATTTCTTAAACTATAATTATGAATATCTGATACATAAACTAAACGCTCACCTAAATAATTTGGATATTTGCCTATTTTCATCTTGTGAATTGTTATTATTACTAACACATTCATTAAAATTCTTTGATTGACGCTTAGCCATTTTAAAGTATTTAACATAAAATCACTTGATGTGAATCTATTTGCTTTGAGAATTATCCTCATAGCCCTATTCTGTAGCCTTTGCAGTCTAATTTTATTAATATTACTCATCATAAATAAAATGGTTGAGCAATATTCAAAATGCGATTTAACAATTGTATTATAAATTGCTATTGCACTTGTAAAACTTAAACTCTTTCTTATTTTTATACCCGTACGATAGGATCGGGTATAATAAAATTACTCCTCCGTTTGTAACACCTCGAAATAAGCGAGCTAGATATACCTTCAAAGGTATGGATCGGATCAGAAAAAAATTCTAAGACTTTTGAGCCATGTCCGTCCGTCCGTCCGTCCGTCAGCACGCTAACTCAAAAACTAAGAAAGCTAGAATCTTGAAATTTACACAAAATATTTTGGGAGTAATTTGTAGGTTCCCTATTTTTTTTGGTTGAGTTTGGACCAAGCCTTAGGGTAGCTCTCGAACACCTAACTTTTAGATCCCCACATTTTTTTTGCAATAGAGCTATGAAATTTTAACTACTGATAGATCTCACAAAAATATTAATTTTATTTTTAATAACTTTTTTTTGTAGCCCCACCCGTTACGGAGCTACAGCTCCCCAAAGGTTCAAAAAAGCTCTATATTTAAATTGTTATAGCACAAGTTGTATAAGGTATATCTTCATTTTGAAAACTCCAAACGATTACTACTTTCATTAGCTTTAAAAGTATATATACAATAAATATATATTTTTGGCATACGGTGTCTTAATTTACCGTTATGCGAAACTCAAATTTTGCAAAATTCTTTAAACCTTCCATCTTCTAAACGGTTAAAGTTGGAAACTTGAAATTTTGACAGAAGTTAGATCTTTGAAAATAAGTATGAGTCATTTCAGAAATTTTTTTGTATCAGCCCCCGTTTAGGAGCTGTAAGGGGTCAAAAACTGAAAATTTCCTATTTTTAAACACCTGTAACTTGAACACCTGTTAAAATTTTTTTGAAGTACTACACAAAAATTAAAGCTCCAACATTATACTTTTATTTCTGTTAACAACTTTTTTTAATAATATAGGGTTACTTTATAATTGACGAAAGTGTTAGTTGATTTTTTCAAATTTTCTAACAAATTCCTTTAAAACGAATTTTTTCCATTTTGTTTTACTCGATAATTTGAAATTGTTGAGGATATAATGCGTAGTACATGAAAATTTAAATAAATAAACAACATAACGGTTGCTTGAAGAATTTTTATTTATATGATATTAATATATATACATACTTATATAATATCATGTTTACTTACAATAATATCGTATATGTCACTAGTGAATGAATGATAAGAGTATATATATATATTATAAAGCGCCGTATTTACATACATATATGTATTTTATTGTACTTATAAGAAATTATTCTGTCAATGGAATATTTAAATATAATATAATATAATATTTAAAATTATATTTATTATTTTGTACTAAGTAAATTTAATATACATTTACCGCTTAGTATTAAATGGTACTATAGAATATTTGAAAAAGTTTTGGATTGATAATCGTTATGTGGAAGGTTAGAATCTGCTTTAGAAGAATGTACATATAAACATGTAGTTTGAATATATGTACAACCCATAGTTCTAGAAATTATAAAATTCACCCAAATTATTTTAAAATACTAAAATATTAAAAAAATAATATTGTAAGCAGAGTGACAGGCTGTGAACATACTAACGGTTCGTACGGGTATCTAAGAGTTGACAAAGTCAACTGTATTCTTCCTCGTTGAAAAAAAAATAAATCTTTTTTGAAATTTTATTACAAATGTAATCAATATGTTTTTTAAAATCTAGCTTATTATCGAATACAACACCTAAATATTTTCATCTACTTTTTCAATTATTTCATTTTCTATTTTAATATTGTCAATTGAGTTTCCATTAATAAACATACATTTGGTTTTCTCAATATTTAAACTAAGTTTATTCATTCTAAACCACATACTTGAACTACCTAAATCATTATTAATGTTTTGTATACCTTCTTCCACGGTATCGGCAACAGAATAAAGCAAAGCATCATCTGCGAATAAAACAATATTTGATAATACCACTCGTTGTCGTTCTATATCATTAACATATATTAGAAATAGTAGCACACCAAGAATAGAGCCTTGCAGCACACCTAGCAAAACATCAACAGCGTCTGATAAAGTATCATTAAATTTAGTTTTTTGCTTCCTATTAGATAGATAAGAACGAAACCACTCCAATTCTAGTTCCTGTATACCATATCTTTATAATTTTATTAATAAGAAATTTCTGTCAACCGTTTCGAATGGTCTTCTCAAGTCCAAGAATACAGCCACTATGACCTAGTTATCATGCACCGATATTTTCCAATTTGTAATTATCAAGTTTAACAGAGATTCACAACTATGATCTTTTCTGAATCCTGATTGATATTTAGCTATGAAGTTATATCTTTCCATATAATTCAGCAACTGGTAACAAGACTATTTTCTCAAGAATTTTTGCCTCCAATGTAATTGTATTAACCGGTCTAAATTCTGTAGCCTTGTTAGTACCTTTCTTTTTTTCAATGGCTATCACTACCGCTTCTTTCCATATCTTAGGAAATAGTCCACTCTGCAATGAGCTGTTTGCAATTGACACAAAGTTGTTACCAATAAAATCTAGGTTATCCAGTATAATCTGTTTATTTACGAAGTAAAAGTCTTTTTATACCCGTACGATAGGATCGGGTATAATAAAATTACTCCTCCGTTTGTAACACCTCGAAATAAGCGAGCTAGATATACCTTCAAAGGTATGGATCGGATCAGAACAAAATTCTAAGACTTTTGAGCCATGTCCGTCCGTCCGTCCGTCCGTCCGTCCGTCCGTCAGCACGCTAACTCAAAAACTAAGAAAGCTAGAATCTTGAAATTTACACAAAATATTCTTGGAGTAATTTGTAGGTTCCCTATTTTTTTTGGTTGAGTTTGGACCAAACCTTAAGGTAGCTCTCGAACACCTAACTTTTAGATCCCGACATTTTTTTTGAAATAGAGCTATGAAATTTTAACTGCTGATAGATCTCACAAAAATATTAATTTTATTTTTAATAACTTTTTTTTGTAGCCCCACCCGTTACGGAGCTACAGCTCCCCATAGGTTCGAAAAAGCTCTATATTTAAATTGTTATAGCACAAGTTGTATAAGGTATATCTTCATTTTGAAAACGCCAAACGATTACTACTTTCATTAGCTTTAAAAGTATATATACAATAAATATATATTTGTGGCATACGGTGTCTTAATTTACCGTTATGCAAAACTCAAATTTTGCAAAATTCTTTAACCCTTCTATCTTCTAAACGGTTAAAGTTGGAAACTTGAAATTTTGACAGAAGTTAGATCTTTAAAAATTAGTATGAGTCATTTCAGAAATTTTTTTTGTATCACCCCCCGTTTAGGAGCTGTAAGGGGTCAAAAACTGAAAATTTCCTATTTTTAAACACCTGTAACTTGAACACCTGTTAAAATTTGTTTGAATTAATACACAAAAATTAAAGCCTCAACATTATACTTTTATTTCTGTTAACAACTTTTTTTAATAATATAGGGTTACTTTATAATTGACGAAAGTGTTAGTTGATTTTTTCAAATTTTCTAACAAATTTCTTTAAAACGAATTTTTTCCATTTTGTTTTACTCGATAATTTGAAATTGTTGAGGATATAATGCGTAGTATAAAAAAAATGTAAATAAATAAACAACATAACGGTTGCTTGAAGAATTTTTATTATTATTTATATGATATTGATATATATACATACTTATATAATATCATGTTTATTTACATATCGCATATGTCACTAGTGAATGAATGATAAGAGTATATATGTATATTATATAGCGCCGTATTTACATACATATATGTATTTTATTGTATTTATAAGAAATTATTCTGTCAATGGAATATTTAAATATAATAAATTATAATATTTAAAATTATATTTACTATTTTGTACTAAGTAAATTTAATATACATTTACCGCTTAGTATTAAATGTTACTATAGAATATTTGAAAAAGTTTTAGATTGATAATCGTTATGTGGAAGGTTAGAATCTGCTTTAGAAGAATGTACATATAAACATATAGTTTGAATATATGTACAACCCATAAGTTCTAGAAATTATAAAATTCACCCAAATTATTTTAAAATACTAAAATATTAAAAAAATAATATTGTAGGCAGAGTGACTGTGAACATACTAACGGTTCGTACGGGTATCTAAGAGTTGACAAAGTCAACTGTATTCTTCCTCGTTTTATTTAAGATATTTTTAAGTTGATTTATATTTATAGATTTAAATTTAAATGGATTAATGTTATTATTTTCAATTATATTTATAAATTGTACTGATTTTATATAATTATTTATTTCATTTATACTTTCAACAAAAAAGTTATTAAATTTATTAGCAATCTTTAGGTTCAATTATTTTTTCATTATTAAAAATTACTTCATTAATGACATGTGGGGTTTTTTTTAAGAACATACTTTTTTATATTTCTCCACATTACAGTTTGATCACTAGTTTAAATTTTATTACTGATATAAGCATTTTTTGTTTTAGTTAAGTCGCTTTTATATAAATTTCTAATATGCTTATAATTAAGCCAATCACTATTATTATACCCGTACGATAAGGATCGGGTATATTAAAATTGCTCCTCCGTTTGTAACACCTCGAAATAAGCTAGCTAGATATACCTTCAAAGGTATGGATTGGATCAGAAAAAAATTTTAAGACGATTGAGCTTTGTCCGTCCGTCCGTCCGTCTGTCCGTCAGCAAGATAACTCAAAAACGAAGAAAGCTAGAGTCTTGAAATTAACACAAAATATTCTTACGACAATTTGTAGGTTCCCTATTTTTTTTGGGTGAGATCCGACCACAACTTCGGGTAGCTCTCGAACACCTAACTTTTAGATCCCCACATTTTTTTTGAAATAGAGACATGAAATTTTAACTGCTGAGAGATAACATAAAAATATTAATTTTATAATTTAAAACTTTTTTTTGTAGCCCCATCCGTTACGGAGCTACAGCTCCTCAAACTTTTAAAAAGCCCTATTTTTAAATGCATATGTCTCATGTTCTACTTAAGATTTTTTCAACCAGAAAACGTCATTCGACAGGTATTTGTTTTAAATTTATAAATTAGTATCAAAATTGTACAATGCTTTTAAATTTAGTATTTAAATTTACCGTTATATAAAAACCAAATTTTGCATGATTTTTCTACTCTCATAACTCCGGAACGCTTTCAAATAGGGACTTGCAATTTTGAGAGCAGAAAGAACTCTTAGAATTAGTATAAGTTTGCTCAGAAATTTTTTTGGACCACCACCTGTTTATGAGGTATTAGGGCTCAAAAATTGAAAATTTCCTATTTTTAAACACCTTTAACTTAGGCACCTGTACACATTTTTCTTCGGCAAGACAAAAACATTAAAGGTCCCGTAATATATTTGTACGTGTGTTAATGGTTTCTTTTAATTGTATAGGGTTCCTAAGTTACAGCCCCCCAAAATTTCAAAAAACCCCTATTTTCAGATGTATATATCTCAGGTTCTGTGTAGTAGTTTTACAATCTAAAAACACTAGAAAACCGGAATTTTTGTTATCTCCATTTGCCGCTTAGTATTAAATGGTACTATAGCATATTTGGAAAAGTTAGATAGATAATCGTTATTCGGAAGGTTAGAATCTGCTTTTGAAGAATGTATAAACATATAGTTTGAATATATGTACAACCCACAGTTCTAGAAATTATAAAATTTCGCCCAAATTATTTTAAAATATTAAAAAATTAAAAAAATAATATTATAAGCAGAGTGATAGGCATACTAACGGGTCGTACGGGTATCTAAGAGTTGACAAAGGCAACTGTATTTTTCCTCGTTATTAGTTAATTTTGCTTTAGTGTACAAATTAATTTTTTGAGCTTTCATAACCTTAGTTCATTTGTATACCAATTAATTGATTTTGTTTAATATCTTTTACTACCACAAAGTCTTTCACTATATTATGTAAATTATTATTAAATATATTTGCTTTACTATTACAATCTACAAAGTAAGTTGTTGCCTAAAAAAGTCTAAATAAGTTTTTGTTATATTTCAAAAATTTAATTTTAGTCTTTTGTCTTTTTACATTATTATCGTCTTAGATATATAAAATAGAGTTAAAAAAAAAAAAAGTTTGATATGAATTGGATTCGATCCTCGATACTACACCTACAAATGTGTTGAACAGATTACAAACATAATAAAAGGCTTCACCGAACGACTAATAAAATAAATGAATATATAAATTAAAAATAAAATGTTCAACATTTTGCGGAATATAAATATGTAATACATACATATAATTTGATAATAATTCATTTGGGGGAATAATGTTCCATTTTTTCATATGAATACAGAATTGGGCAACTTTTTTTTGTTTTGTTTTTTTTCGTTTGCTGTCTTATTCTGTTCTAACCTGATCTGCTCTGATTTGTTCTGAAAACTAATAAACAAACCTATTAGGTACGGGCGACGGTAAAGGGAAAGAAAAAAATCATAAAAAAAAAAATATTTTTTCATTCATTCATTTTTTGCGAATTGATTTTTTTTTGTATATATTGATTTTATTTTGTATTGACATACATACATACCAATATATGTGCATATACAAAGAAATTTTCTTAAATAATTTTAAATTGTTATTTTATAAATTTTAAAATAACAAAACAAGGCCAAACAAATATTTTATTATAATTATTGTTTATGAATTGTAAATTGTAATGGGTAATCTATTTTATTTTGATTTATTTTTTTTGTTAAAAAGCAAATAAATAATTAAAATAACTATACTTTATTATAATCAAAGTATAGTTATAGTAAGTAGTTCCACTATTTTTTATAAATCTAATGCATTTTTCATACAACAAAAAAGTCTATTTTCAAAAGTAGGTGCTATATTTCTCCATTTTTGATATCCACTGTGTGTCTGTGTCTGTGCATAATGCAAACATTTAAAAAGAAGATTCTAGATTCCCGTAATTTTACTACAGGAACCCAAATAAATTTATTGGTGTGCGAGTATAATATATTAGGTATAGGGATAACTGAAATTGGAATTGTGTATAGATTCGGGTGGATAGTGGATACCCAAATAAATATTTTATTCTTTTTGGCTTCAATTTCAAGTCGTTTTTTTTTATTGTCTTTTTCGTACATGATAAATTTTTATTACTATCCACTTTTTACATTAAGTTAGCTTAATTTAGTTACAAAATATTTTTATAGTGTTTGTTTTTTCATTTCTTATTAGTATACATATTTAGTGTGTCTGACTCTGGTACGATTCCGGATGGAAACATAATATTTTTTTGTATATAAATTACAAATAATCACTTTTTTTTTTATTTACTGCATTATTTGCAAAGTACAAATTATAAATTATGCTGAAATGCAAGATGTTATAGTTATATGTGTATACCTATGTCTTATGAATATTAAAATAAAATCCACCAGAATTAACTCCGTCATTCTATGGCGGGTCAACCAGCAGCTAGTAAAAAATATTTTTGTAAATCTTAGTAGATAAAATCCTCTATATGGGTTAATAGGCCAAAAAAAAAAATTAAAAAATATTTTTATAGTATTTTCATTTCTCTTATTAGTATAATATTTAGTGTGTCTGACTCTGGTACGATTCCTGATGAAAACATAATATTTTTTTTGTATATAAATTACAAATAATGACTTTTTTTCTTTTTATTTACTGCATTATTTGGCAGAGTACAAATTATACATTATTCCGCAATTGCAAAAACAAATACTTATGTATATAACGAGGAAAAGAGTGCACACTGAGTTATTTTCATTTAAAAAGAGAAGTTGTATGGCAGCTACCCGAACCTGTTGCACCATCGAAACCAAGTTTTACAGAAGTTGCTGCCATAAAACTTGATCATCATTTGCACAATTTCAGATACCTACCTTGAATAGATAGTCTCCTTATTTTTTGAGTATCGTGCGGACGGACGGACAGACGTACATGGCTTAATCGGATCAGAATTCAATTCTGAGCCGATTCATACCTTTGACACTATATCTAGCTCGACTCTTTTAAGATGTCACAAACGTAATGGTAAATTTATTATACCCTTGAACATAGTTCATACGGGGGTATAAAAATGAAATCTACCATAATTAACTGCGTCATTCTACGACGGGCCAACAGGTAGTTTAATTGCAATATTTATACTTTTGTTTTATATATTTTTTACATTGTAAATTGGTTGGTGTTAAACTAAATAAATGAATAATACCTATATAATTTTGAAAATAAAAATAAAAAAAGCAAGATTGAATGAAAACCAATTTTTCAAAACACAATTTTTAGATACTGTGGTTTGCAACCAAAACTTGTAAATTTTCTTAGAATTTTGTATGTAAGAAAAATGCAACAATTTGCGTTTTATTTTGAAAAAAAATTTTTTGCAGGTGCCGAAATTACAGCTGTCTAAAAAGACAAAATTTTAATTTTTGATCTGAAAGATTTTTCTTTTATTAAAATTTCTAGATTCTAAATAAGGAGCCTGCAGGAGTAATAAAGAAAGCAAAATTTTGGGAAATTTTCCTTTCACATAATGATAAATGTAAATACAGGGTTCATTTGTAGTATGTCATGATCTGTCATTTTTTTTCATTGTATTCAGTAATGTTTACAATTTCATCATGGACCACCGTAAACATCGTGAATTTGCTGATTTTGTTTTGGAACAACTTGAAAACGATAACGATTTTTTTAAGAAAATCATCTCCGATGAGGCTCACTTTCATCTGAGTGCTGAGGTAAATAAACAAAACTGTCGATTCTGATGCAAAGAAAATCCACAAATAATTCATGAACAACAGTTACATTCACCTAAATTGACATTTGTGATTTTTGATCTAGTGGAATCAATGGTACGTACTTCTTTCTATGAAGTTATTTAGAATCAGAACTATTTTGGAAATCTTGCCTATTATAAAAGTTATTTGAATTGTTTAGCTTAGCATTAAAGCTTTTTGAATTATTTTGGGTATTTTTTTTTTTATTTTTTATTTTTTTTATTTATTTTTTATTTATTTTTTATTTATTTTTTATTTTTTTTCGTTTTGTTCTTTTATTTCCATTTTGATTATATTAAAATGATAATTAGACTTTTTAAATTCTAGTCTAATGCAAGAATCTTAAGGGTTTCTTTCATTGCCATTTTGATTATATTAAATGATAATTAGGCTTTTTAAATTCTAGTCTAATGCAAGAATCTTAAGGTTTTCTTTTATTTATAATATTTTTTTTTCTTTATTAAATTCATATTTGAAAATATTACAAATATTAAATCTGAACAAAATAATTTTTTTTTTTTATGGTCTTAGCCCAAGCTTTACGACCTTAAATTATTATGACAATTCAATTAAAAAGTATTTTCTTCTTCATTATATAAAATTAAATACAATTAATGTAATAAATAGAAAAGTTATTTAATACAATATAAAATTAGAGAGAATAGATATTTCAATACTAGAATAAAAATTAAAAAATTAAAAATCGTAAAAAAATTACGATTTACACATGTGATTTCTAATTGATGCCGTAGCAAAAACGGTTTAATTTAATTTTTAAACTCTGTTACACTCTTAATTAATTTGAAAGTTTCAGGAAGTTATATATAATGATATACTTTTAGACAGTTATATAAACAATTGTTTTTCTTTTTATTTGAATGGAATAACGATAAATAAAAATTTGCTTTATTGCGCGTATCGTATGGTGATTGTGGATGTCGATCATTCTGTTGAGTATGAAATTATGCTTGATTTCGTTATTAACAATTTTAAAAGCGAGAATATACATTTTGCATTTGCATAGATTTGAAAAAGTAATATATTGAGTAGAGCATATTAAAGCTATAGGGTGCTTGGAAATCTGTGAATAATTTTTTTACTTTTTTTGTGCAAGATATTTCAATATATTTAGATATTGTTGAGGAGCTCTACTTAATATAGGATTCAAGTAAGTGATATGCGATTTAATAAGAGATGAATATATAGTGTATAAGCCTTTGTTCGATAGAAAGTTTCTTAACCTGCGTGTTATAAAAATATAGAGAGCTAAATTTTTCATTACGTGTTCAATGTGAGCACTCTAATTTGCTTTTCTATCTACTATTAGACCAAAATAATTAAATTTTTTACGATTTCTATATTCTCATTGTTGAAACGGAATGTAGTCCTCATATCTAAACTTTTATTTTCGAATAATAAAATTTTGGTTTTCTTTACATTTAAGCTAAGACGATGTTTTCTCAACCATACTTGTATAATACTCAGATCATTTCGAATACAGCTCTTCAAATCATCTTCACTATCACATACATATTTCAGTACAGCGTCATCTGCATACAGCTACAGGTTTCCACTGATGTTTAAAGGAGTTAGTCGTTTATATAAATATTAAACAGATCAGGCGGGCTACTTGATCTGTTTTCAAGATAAGTTTTGAATAACTTCAGTTGTAAGTCAGACAAATGAAGTTTAGAGAGTTTTGATAATATCAAAACTCTCGATCATATTGATATGATCAAACAATCAAATGCTTTTTTAAGATCTAGAAAAACACGAGCCACATAGGTACTTTTTATTATCCATATTTTTCGAGATAAAATTTGTTAAACCTAGACAAGCCGCTAATAGAATTGGATTTTGGGTTTGTGAACTATACTAATAAAAAGCATTTAATGATCAGAAATACATGTATCTAATATGAAAGTAATATTTTTGTTTTACTAAGTCTGTAATAAAGTGATCGATTATTGATTTGGAGTGCGTTCCGATTTTGGTAGGATATTTTTCAGAAATGTTATTAAAAATTATAAAAAAACCATAGCATATTAATATATAGCTTGTTGTCAGAGTTATTGCTTTTTAGTAAATTGATATTCATATCACCTATTGCAACTGACCCTTTGTATTTAAAAGTTATTTCATCGATTTTGGTTGAATCATTCATTCTCATATGAGATCTATATATTCCTATAATATAGCTATTTTATTTTAATAATTTTTCGTCTATCATATTACATACTATTTCCCAACTGCTCACTAAAGATTAAGTTACTATATATGTTATTTCTTAAGTAAATAGCAACCCCGCCATATGCATCATGTCTATTCCATGTCTTTTATTTACAATTCCCCCTTACGGTATTATTTACAACTCCCGCTTAAGGTACTTGTTTTATATATACCATAATATTTTACCCTTGAATTAACTTTTTTTCTGTTTCAGATAAGTTTTTGCTTTGGATGTGTTTTTGGGTATAATTGCATTCAATTGGGGCACTATATTTTGTATATTAAACACTATTGAACGTTGTTATAAATTATCTGCTATATGTTAACCAAAATGTTAATTAAATAAATAATATATAATTTTAAAATTAAAAATAATTGTTTTATTATATGTACTTTGAAATAAAGTATTGAATTAAGCAAATTATAAATGTTGCTTATAATATTTAATATTTGAATATAAAACCGGCTTAATACATGTGTCCACATCTACGGTAAAACTTCGAAGAAGAAGTTTTTATACCTAAATTACCATGACGTAAAGATTAGTCGTTAACGGCTCTTTGCGGCAGATACGGTAATTAATAGTGTTACCATCGATTTTCCCATTCGACCATCCTTAATAATTTTGGGATCCAGAAGATAGAATGTAAATAAAAAATAGAATTAAGATAAGTAAGTAAGTTAATTAAGCAAAATTTTAAATTTTTTAAATCAATTAATGTAAGACTAATGTTTAGTTAACATCATAACATCATTAACATCAAATTGTAAAAAGTGGATAGCATAGTAATATAAATTTATCACGCACGAAAACGGCAAAAAATTACAAAAAAAAAATTTTAAATTGAAATATATGATTTGAATTTGAAAATTTAAGTAAATTTAATATTTTGTTTTTTTTATACTTTAGGCGAATTCGCATTCTGTAATCCGTAGAAGTTTTTTCGTTTCTTAAAAATATCTATTATTAATTCTGTGATGTCATCATAATACGATAGCAATATTAGCGATTCTTTTTTTCTGTTTCCAATATTTACCGTCAATAATACTGAATATGATGATAAATTTTATAATATGTAGGTATGTCGTGTAAACTAATTCGGATAAATTTTAAAATATTTCCTACAAAATCCCCTGTGCAACTGCACAATTTCTATAGATGCAAAAACATTTACTTTATCATACTGACTACCTTAATACTCCCTAAAAATTTCATTTTTACATCAGCACCATTAAAAAAATGTTGGAATCACTAACTTGATGTAATAGAAAAACATAAAACAAATCTAAACACATAAAATAAAAGCTAGGTATAGTTTATTAATTTTTTCTCGCCTTTTTTTCGTGGCGGTAATTTTTGACAGTTTTTTAATCATTGAAAAAAAATGGTCCAAGCAAAAAACACATTCAGAATAAAAGTTCGTGGCGATATGTCAAAAATTGTTTGAAACACATGTATAAAGTGCACAATAAAAACCGGCAAAAATGCCGTCGATTTTTTTGCCCGGCTGAAAAATTTATATTTTACAATTAAAGCGGCGAAAGCAATATAGTTATATTCTAACATTAAAATTCAAAAACAATTTTTAATGCCACTTTTTTAACATTTGTAGATAGTTTAAGATAATATGTCATTTGAAGAAAAATTAATCTAGGAAGTAATAAGGAAAATAGTAAATTAAATGAAGACACATTCATTCTTGTTAGTTTCAAAAAATATGCTTCATCCCTTTCTTTTATTTCCATATAATATTTTATGAAGAAATCATCTTGTTCCGATCTTCATTTGCAAAAATCTTTTATGTCAATAAAAAGCCGCGCCGCGAAATTTTCGACGCAAAATTTGCTAACCGCCATCAGTCGCCGCGCTGAATGTGTTTTTACCATAGATATATTAACTAATAGATAGGCGGTGAAGAAAATATTTTCAGCCAATTTTGAGAAACAGCTGAGTAAACCATGCGTATGTATTTCTTTAGTTTCCTCAGAAATAGGTTCCTAAAAGGTGAAATAATTTCACTTCTAATTTTTAAAAAAAATTCACTTATTTTGTTACTTTAAAAGTAGTTAAAATTTTAAATAACCTTAATTAAATTAAATTTTAATTTTAAAAACAAAATATATTAATTATTAAGTAATATAGAAACTTAAAATCTGAATGAAACTGGTTATGAAAAACTGCTTTACATTATTTTAATAATGTTATTTTTTTGACTGAATACCTTAAGATAGGAAAACACATAAGAAGAAAAGAAACGACTATACCTAACTTCCCATTTATTAGTTAATATATAAATGAGTAGAAAATTATGAATCTATTGTGAGAGAAGTTCTTCTAAAATGATATTTTCTATGTTATTTTTTTTTTTTTTTAAGAAAAATATCCGTTTCTTTAATATTTAGTAAGTTTCTGACTTCTGTTATAAAATATTTATTTTATTTATTTATTTATTTAGTTAATATAACGACTTTATAATTAAATAATTTCAAAATTCCTTCATTACAATTATTATTATTTCATATTCCACAATCTTGTTTTTAAATATATTTGTATTTATTTCATTACTTAATTCGAAAGGTAATTCATTGAAAAGCTTTAAACCATTATAGATCAGCATATTTTTAGACTTTTCATTTCTAAATAGATTTAATCTAAAACAATTTACATTTCTTAAACTATAATTATGAATATCTGATACATAAACTAAACGCTCACCTAAATAATTTGGATATTTGCCTATTTTCATCTTGTGAATTGTTATTATTACTAACACATTCATTAAAATTCTTTGATTGACGCTTAGCCATTTTAAAGTATTTAACATAAAATCACTTGATGTGAATCTATTTGCTTTGAGAATTATCCTCATAGCCCTATTCTGTAGCCTTTGCAGTCTAATTTTATTAATATTACTCATCATAAATAAAATGGTTGAGCAATATTCAAAATGCGATTTAACAATTGTATTATAAATTGCTATTGCACTTGTAAAACTTAAACTCTTTCTTATTTTTATACCCGTACGATAGGATCGGGTATAATAAAATTACTCCTCCGTTTGTAACACCTCGAAATAAGCGAGCTAGATATACCTTCAAAGGTATGGATCGGATCAGAAAAAAATTCTAAGACTTTTGAGCCATGTCCGTCCGTCCGTCCGTCCGTCCGTCCGTCAGCACGCTAACTCAAAAACTAAGAAAGCTAGAATCTTGAAATTTACACAAAATATTTTGGGAGTAATTTGTAGGTTCCCTATTTTTTTTGGTTGAGTTTGGACCAAGCCTTAGGGTAGCTCTCGAACACCTAACTTTTAGATCCCCACATTTTTTTTGCAATAGAGCTATGAAATTTTAACTACTGATAGATCTCACAAAAATATTAATTTTATTTTTAATAACTTTTTTTTGTAGCCCCACCCGTTACGGAGCTACAGCTCCCCAAAGGTTCAAAAAAGCTCTATATTTAAATTGTTATAGCACAAGTTGTATAAGGTATATCTTCATTTTGAAAACTCCAAACGATTACTACTTTCATTAGCTTTAAAAGTATATATACAATAAATATATATTTTTGGCATACGGTGTCTTAATTTACCGTTATGCGAAACTCAAATTTTGCAAAATTCTTTAAACCTTCCATCTTCTAAACGGTTAAAGTTGGAAACTTGAAATTTTGACAGAAGTTAGATCTTTGAAAATAAGTATGAGTCATTTCAGAAATTTTTTTGTATCAGCCCCCGTTTAGGAGCTGTAAGGGGTCAAAAACTGAAAATTTCCTATTTTTAAACACCTGTAACTTGAACACCTGTTAAAATTTTTTTGAAGTACTACACAAAAATTAAAGCTCCAACATTATACTTTTATTTCTGTTAACAACTTTTTTTAATAATATAGGGTTACTTTATAATTGACGAAAGTGTTAGTTGATTTTTTCAAATTTTCTAACAAATTCCTTTAAAACGAATTTTTTCCATTTTGTTTTACTCGATAATTTGAAATTGTTGAGGATATAATGCGTAGTACATGAAAATTTAAATAAATAAACAACATAACGGTTGCTTGAAGAATTTTTATTTATATGATATTAATATATATACATACTTATATAATATCATGTTTACTTACAATAATATCGTATATGTCACTAGTGAATGAATGATAAGAGTATATATATATATTATAAAGCGCCGTATTTACATACATATATGTATTTTATTGTACTTATAAGAAATTATTCTGTCAATGGAATATTTAAATATAATATAATATAATATTTAAAATTATATTTATTATTTTGTACTAAGTAAATTTAATATACATTTACCGCTTAGTATTAAATGGTACTATAGAATATTTGAAAAAGTTTTGGATTGATAATCGTTATGTGGAAGGTTAGAATCTGCTTTAGAAGAATGTACATATAAACATGTAGTTTGAATATATGTACAACCCATAGTTCTAGAAATTATAAAATTCACCCAAATTATTTTAAAATACTAAAATATTAAAAAAATAATATTGTAAGCAGAGTGACAGGCTGTGAACATACTAACGGTTCGTACGGGTATCTAAGAGTTGACAAAGTCAACTGTATTCTTCCTCGTTGAAAAAAAAATAAATCTTTTTTGAAATTTTATTACAAATGTAATCAATATGTTTTTTAAAATCTAGCTTATTATCGAATACAACACCTAAATATTTTCATCTACTTTTTCAATTATTTCATTTTCTATTTTAATATTGTCAATTGAGTTTCCATTAATAAACATACATTTGGTTTTCTCAATATTTAAACTAAGTTTATTCATTCTAAACCACATACTTGAACTACCTAAATCATTATTAATGTTTTGTATACCTTCTTCCACGGTATCGGCAACAGAATAAAGCAAAGCATCATCTGCGAATAAAACAATATTTGATAATACCACTCGTTGTCGTTCTATATCATTAACATATATTAGAAATAGTAGCACACCAAGAATAGAGCCTTGCAGCACACCTAGCAAAACATCAACAGCGTCTGATAAAGTATCATTAAATTTAGTTTTTTGCTTCCTATTAGATAGATAAGAACGAAACCACTCCAATTCTAGTTCCTGTATACCATATCTTTATAATTTTATTAATAAGAAATTTCTGTCAACCGTTTCGAATGGTCTTCTCAAGTCCAAGAATACAGCCACTATGACCTAGTTATCATGCACCGATATTTTCCAATTTGTAATTATCAAGTTTAACAGAGATTCACAACTATGATCTTTTCTGAATCCTGATTGATATTTAGCTATGAAGTTATATCTTTCCATATAATTCAGCAACTGGTAACAAGACTATTTTCTCAAGAATTTTTGCCTCCAATGTAATTGTATTAACCGGTCTAAATTCTGTAGCCTTGTTAGTACCTTTCTTTTTTTCAATGGCTATCACTACCGCTTCTTTCCATATCTTAGGAAATAGTCCACTCTGCAATGAGCTGTTTGCAATTGACACAAAGTTGTTACCAATAAAATCTAGGTTATCCAGTATAATCTGTTTATTTACGAAGTAAAAGTCTTTTTATACCCGTACGATAGGATCGGGTATAATAAAATTACTCCTCCGTTTGTAACACCTCGAAATAAGCGAGCTAGATATACCTTCAAAGGTATGGATCGGATCAGAACAAAATTCTAAGACTTTTGAGCCATGTCCGTCCGTCCGTCAGCACGCTAACTCAAAAACTAAGAAAGCTAGAATCTTGAAATTTACACAAAATATTCTTGGAGTAATTTGTAGGTTCCCTATTTTTTTTGGTTGAGTTTGGACCAAACCTTAAGGTAGCTCTCGAACACCTAACTTTTAGATCCCGACATTTTTTTTGAAATAGAGCTATGAAATTTTAACTGCTGATAGATCTCACAAAAATATTAATTTTATTTTTAATAACTTTTTTTTGTAGCCCCACCCGTTACGGAGCTACAGCTCCCCATAGGTTCGAAAAAGCTCTATATTTAAATTGTTATAGCACAAGTTGTATAAGGTATATCTTCATTTTGAAAACGCCAAACGATTACTACTTTCATTAGCTTTAAAAGTATATATACAATAAATATATATTTGTGGCATACGGTGTCTTAATTTACCGTTATGCAAAACTCAAATTTTGCAAAATTCTTTAACCCTTCTATCTTCTAAACGGTTAAAGTTGGAAACTTGAAATTTTGACAGAAGTTAGATCTTTAAAAATTAGTATGAGTCATTTCAGAAATTTTTTTTGTATCACCCCCCGTTTAGGAGCTGTAAGGGGTCAAAAACTGAAAATTTCCTATTTTTAAACACCTGTAACTTGAACACCTGTTAAAATTTGTTTGAATTAATACACAAAAATTAAAGCCTCAACATTATACTTTTATTTCTGTTAACAACTTTTTTTAATAATATAGGGTTACTTTATAATTGACGAAAGTGTTAGTTGATTTTTTCAAATTTTCTAACAAATTTCTTTAAAACGAATTTTTTCCATTTTGTTTTACTCGATAATTTGAAATTGTTGAGGATATAATGCGTAGTATAAAAAAAATGTAAATAAATAAACAACATAACGGTTGCTTGAAGAATTTTTATTATTATTTATATGATATTGATATATATACATACTTATATAATATCATGTTTATTTACATATCGCATATGTCACTAGTGAATGAATGATAAGAGTATATATGTATATTATATAGCGCCGTATTTACATACATATATGTATTTTATTGTATTTATAAGAAATTATTCTGTCAATGGAATATTTAAATATAATAAATTATAATATTTAAAATTATATTTACTATTTTGTACTAAGTAAATTTAATATACATTTACCGCTTAGTATTAAATGTTACTATAGAATATTTGAAAAAGTTTTAGATTGATAATCGTTATGTGGAAGGTTAGAATCTGCTTTAGAAGAATGTACATATAAACATATAGTTTGAATATATGTACAACCCATAAGTTCTAGAAATTATAAAATTCACCCAAATTATTTTAAAATACTAAAATATTAAAAAAATAATATTGTAGGCAGAGTGACTGTGAACATACTAACGGTTCGTACGGGTATCTAAGAGTTGACAAAGTCAACTGTATTCTTCCTCGTTTTATTTAAGATATTTTTAAGTTGATTTATATTTATAGATTTAAATTTAAATGGATTAATGTTATTATTTTCAATTATATTTATAAATTGTACTGATTTTATATAATTATTTATTTCATTTATACTTTCAACAAAAAAGTTATTAAATTTATTAGCAATCTTTAGGTTCAATTATTTTTTCATTATTAAAAATTACTTCATTAATGACATGTGGGGTTTTTTTTAAGAACATACTTTTTTATATTTCTCCACATTACAGTTTGATCACTAGTTTAAATTTTATTACTGATATAAGCATTTTTTGTTTTAGTTAAGTCGCTTTTATATAAATTTCTAATATGCTTATAATTAAGCCAATCACTATTATTATACCCGTACGATAAGGATCGGGTATATTAAAATTGCTCCTCCGTTTGTAACACCTCGAAATAAGCTAGCTAGATATACCTTCAAAGGTATGGATTGGATCAGAAAAAAATTTTAAGACGATTGAGCTTTGTCCGTCCGTCCGTCCGTCTGTCCGTCAGCAAGATAACTCAAAAACGAAGAAAGCTAGAGTCTTGAAATTAACACAAAATATTCTTACGACAATTTGTAGGTTCCCTATTTTTTTTGGGTGAGATCCGACCACAACTTCGGGTAGCTCTCGAACACCTAACTTTTAGATCCCCACATTTTTTTTGAAATAGAGACATGAAATTTTAACTGCTGAGAGATAATATAAAAATATTAATTTTATAATTTAAAACTTTTTTTTGTAGCCCCATCCGTTACGGAGCTACAGCTCCTCAAACTTTTAAAAAGCCCTATTTTTAAATGCATATGTCTCATGTTCTACTTAAGATTTTTTCAACCAGAAAACGTCATTCGACAGGTATTTGTTTTAAATTTATAAATTAGTATCAAAATTGTACAATGCTTTTAAATTTAGTATTTAAATTTACCGTTATATAAAAACCAAATTTTGCATGATTTTTCTACTCTCATAACTCCGGAACGCTTTCAAATAGGGACTTGCAATTTTGAGAGCAGAAAGAACTCTTAGAATTAGTATAAGTTTGCTCAGAAATTTTTTTGGACCACCACCTGTTTATGAGGTATTAGGGCTCAAAAATTGAAAATTTCCTATTTTTAAACACCTTTAACTTAGGCACCTGTACACATTTTTCTTCGGCAAGACAAAAACATTAAAGGTCCCGTAATATATTTGTACGTGTGTTAATGGTTTCTTTTAATTGTATAGGGTTCCTAAGTTACAGCCCCCCAAAATTTCAAAAAACCCCTATTTTCAGATGTATATATCTCAGGTTCTGTGTAGTAGTTTTACAATCTAAAAACACTAGAAAACCGGAATTTTTGTTATCTCCATTTGCCGCTTAGTATTAAATGGTACTATAGCATATTTGGAAAAGTTAGATAGATAATCGTTATTCGGAAGGTTAGAATCTGCTTTTGAAGAATGTATAAACATATAGTTTGAATATATGTACAACCCACAGTTCTAGAAATTATAAAATTTCGCCCAAATTATTTTAAAATATTAAAAAATTAAAAAAATAATATTATAAGCAGAGTGATAGGCATACTAACGGGTCGTACGGGTATCTAAGAGTTGACAAAGGCAACTGTATTTTTCCTCGTTATTAGTTAATTTTGCTTTAGTGTACAAATTAATTTTTTGAGCTTTCATAACCTTAGTTCATTTGTATACCAATTAATTGATTTTGTTTAATATCTTTTACTACCACAAAGTCTTTCACTATATTATGTAAATTATTATTAAATATATTTGCTTTACTATTACAATCTACAAAGTAAGTTGTTGCCTAAAAAAGTCTAAATAAGTTTTTGTTATATTTCAAAAATTTAATTTTAGTCTTTTGTCTTTTTACATTATTATCGTCTTAGATATATAAAATAGAGTTAAAAAAAAAAAAAGTTTGATATGAATTGGATTCGATCCTCGATACTACACCTACAAATGTGTTGAACAGATTACAAACATAATAAAAGGCTTCACCGAACGACTAATAAAATAAATGAATATATAAATTAAAAATAAAATGTTCAACATTTTGCGGAATATAAATATGTAATACATACATATAATTTGATAATAATTCATTTGGGGGAATAATGTTCCATTTTTTCATATGAATACAGAATTGGGCAACTTTTTTTTGTTTTGTTTTTTTTCGTTTGCTGTCTTATTCTGTTCTAACCTGATCTGCTCTGATTTGTTCTGAAAACTAATAAACAAACCTATTAGGTACGGGCGACGGTAAAGGGAAAGAAAAAAATCATAAAAAAAAAAATATTTTTTCATTCATTCATTTTTTGCGAATTGATTTTTTTTTGTATATATTGATTTTATTTTGTATTGACATACATACATACCAATATATGTGCATATACAAAGAAATTTTCTTAAATAATTTTAAATTGTTATTTTATAAATTTTAAAATAACAAAACAAGGCCAAACAAATATTTTATTATAATTATTGTTTATGAATTGTAAATTGTAATGGGTAATCTATTTTATTTTGATTTATTTTTTTTGTTAAAAAGCAAATAAATAATTAAAATAACTATACTTTATTATAATCAAAGTATAGTTATAGTAAGTAGTTCCACTATTTTTTATAAATCTAATGCATTTTTCATACAACAAAAAAGTCTATTTTCAAAAGTAGGTGCTATATTTCTCCATTTTTGATATCCACTGTGTGTCTGTGTCTGTGCATAATGCAAACATTTAAAAAGAAGATTCTAGATTCCCGTAATTTTACTACAGGAACCCAAATAAATTTATTGGTGTGCGAGTATAATATATTAGGTATAGGGATAACTGAAATTGGAATTGTGTATAGATTCGGGTGGATAGTGGATACCCAAATAAATATTTTATTCTTTTTGGCTTCAATTTCAAGTCGTTTTTTTTTATTGTCTTTTTCGTACATGATAAATTTTTATTACTATCCACTTTTTACATTAAGTTAGCTTAATTTAGTTACAAAATATTTTTATAGTGTTTGTTTTTTCATTTCTTATTAGTATACATATTTAGTGTGTCTGACTCTGGTACGATTCCGGATGGAAACATAATATTTTTTTGTATATAAATTACAAATAATCACTTTTTTTTTTATTTACTGCATTATTTGCAAAGTACAAATTATAAATTATGCTGAAATGCAAGATGTTATAGTTATATGTGTATACCTATGTCTTATGAATATTAAAATAAAATCCACCAGAATTAACTCCGTCATTCTATGGCGGGTCAACCAGCAGCTAGTAAAAAATATTTTTGTAAATCTTAGTAGATAAAATCCTCTATATGGGTTAATAGGCCAAAAAAAAAAATTAAAAAATATTTTTATAGTATTTTCATTTCTCTTATTAGTATAATATTTAGTGTGTCTGACTCTGGTACGATTCCTGATGAAAACATAATATTTTTTTTGTATATAAATTACAAATAATGACTTTTTTTCTTTTTATTTACTGCATTATTTGGCAGAGTACAAATTATACATTATTCCGCAATTGCAAAAACAAATACTTATGTATATAACGAGGAAAAGAGTGCACACTGAGTTATTTTCATTTAAAAAGAGAAGTTGTATGGCAGCTACCCGAACCTGTTGCACCATCGAAACCAAGTTTTACAGAAGTTGCTGCCATAAAACTTGATCATCATTTGCACAATTTCAGATACCTACCTTGAATAGATAGTCTCCTTATTTTTTGAGTATCGTGCGGACGGACGGACAGACGTACATGGCTTAATCGGATCAGAATTCAATTCTGAGCCGATTCATACCTTTGACACTATATCTAGCTCGACTCTTTTAAGATGTCACAAACGTAATGGTAAATTTATTATACCCTTGAACATAGTTCATACGGGGGTATAAAAATGAAATCTACCATAATTAACTGCGTCATTCTACGACGGGCCAACAGGTAGTTTAATTGCAATATTTATACTTTTGTTTTATATATTTTTTACATTGTAAATTGGTTGGTGTTAAACTAAATAAATGAATAATACCTATATAATTTTGAAAATAAAAATAAAAAAAGCAAGATTGAATGAAAACCAATTTTTCAAAACACAATTTTTAGATACTGTGGTTTGCAACCAAAACTTGTAAATTTTCTTAGAATTTTGTATGTAAGAAAAATGCAACAATTTGCGTTTTATTTTGAAAAAAAATTTTTTGCAGGTGCCGAAATTACAGCTGTCTAAAAAGACAAAATTTTAATTTTTGATCTGAAAGATTTTTCTTTTATTAAAATTTCTAGATTCTAAATAAGGAGCCTGCAGGAGTAATAAAGAAAGCAAAATTTTGGGAAATTTTCCTTTCACATAATGATAAATGTAAATACAGGGTTCATTTGTAGTATGTCATGATCTGTCATTTTTTTTCATTGTATTCAGTAATGTTTACAATTTCATCATGGACCACCGTAAACATCGTGAATTTGCTGATTTTGTTTTGGAACAACTTGAAAACGATAACGATTTTTTTAAGAAAATCATCTCCGATGAGGCTCACTTTCATCTGAGTGCTGAGGTAAATAAACAAAACTGTCGATTCTGATGCAAAGAAAATCCACAAATAATTCATGAACAACAGTTACATTCACCTAAATTGACATTTGTGATTTTTGATCTAGTGGAATCAATGGTACGTACTTCTTTCTATGAAGTTATTTAGAATCAGAACTATTTTGGAAATCTTGCCTATTATAAAAGTTATTTGAATTGTTTAGCTTAGCATTAAAGCTTTTTGAATTATTTTGGGTATTTTTTTTTTTATTTTTTATTTTTTTTATTTATTTTTTATTTATTTTTTATTTATTTTTTATTTTTTTTCGTTTTGTTCTTTTATTTCCATTTTGATTATATTAAAATGATAATTAGACTTTTTAAATTCTAGTCTAATGCAAGAATCTTAAGGGTTTCTTTCATTGCCATTTTGATTATATTAAATGATAATTAGGCTTTTTAAATTCTAGTCTAATGCAAGAATCTTAAGGTTTTCTTTTATTTATAATATTTTTTTTTCTTTATTAAATTCATATTTGAAAATATTACAAATATTAAATCTGAACAAAATAATTTTTTTTTTTTATGGTCTTAGCCCAAGCTTTACGACCTTAAATTATTATGACAATTCAATTAAAAAGTATTTTCTTCTTCATTATATAAAATTAAATACAATTAATGTAATAAATAGAAAAGTTATTTAATACAATATAAAATTAGAGAGAATAGATATTTCAATACTAGAATAAAAATTAAAAAATTAAAAATCGTAAAAAAATTACGATTTACACATGTGATTTCTAATTGATGCCGTAGCAAAAACGGTTTAATTTAATTTTTAAACTCTGTTACACTCTTAATTAATTTGAAAGTTTCAGGAAGTTATATATAATGATATACTTTTAGACAGTTATATAAACAATTGTTTTTCTTTTTATTTGAATGGAATAACGATAAATAAAAATTTGCTTTATTGCGCGTATCGTATGGTGATTGTGGATGTCGATCATTCTGTTGAGTATGAAATTATGCTTGATTTCGTTATTAACAATTTTAAAAGCGAGAATATACATTTTGCATTTGCATAGATTTGAAAAAGTAATATATTGAGTAGAGCATATTAAAGCTATAGGGTGCTTGGAAATCTGTGAATAATTTTTTTACTTTTTTTGTGCAAGATATTTCAATATATTTAGATATTGTTGAGGAGCTCTACTTAATATAGGATTCAAGTAAGTGATATGCGATTTAATAAGAGATGAATATATAGTGTATAAGCCTTTGTTCGATAGAAAGTTTCTTAACCTGCGTGTTATAAAAATATAGAGAGCTAAATTTTTCATTACGTGTTCAATGTGAGCACTCTAATTTGCTTTTCTATCTACTATTAGACCAAAATAATTAAATTTTTTACGATTTCTATATTCTCATTGTTGAAACGGAATGTAGTCCTCATATCTAAACTTTTATTTTCGAATAATAAAATTTTGGTTTTCTTTACATTTAAGCTAAGACGATGTTTTCTCAACCATACTTGTATAATACTCAGATCATTTCGAATACAGCTCTTCAAATCATCTTCACTATCACATACATATTTCAGTACAGCGTCATCTGCATACAGCTACAGGTTTCCACTGATGTTTAAAGGAGTTAGTCGTTTATATAAATATTAAACAGATCAGGCGGGCTACTTGATCTGTTTTCAAGATAAGTTTTGAATAACTTCAGTTGTAAGTCAGACAAATGAAGTTTAGAGAGTTTTGATAATATCAAAACTCTCGATCATATTGATATGATCAAACAATCAAATGCTTTTTTAAGATCTAGAAAAACACGAGCCACATAGGTACTTTTTATTATCCATATTTTTCGAGATAAAATTTGTTAAACCTAGACAAGCCGCTAATAGAATTGGATTTTGGGTTTGTGAACTATACTAATAAAAAGCATTTAATGATCAGAAATACATGTATCTAATATGAAAGTAATATTTTTGTTTTACTAAGTCTGTAATAAAGTGATCGATTATTGATTTGGAGTGCGTTCCGATTTTGGTAGGATATTTTTCAGAAATGTTATTAAAAATTATAAAAAAACCATAGCATATTAATATATAGCTTGTTGTCAGAGTTATTGCTTTTTAGTAAATTGATATTCATATCACCTATTGCAACTGACCCTTTGTATTTAAAAGTTATTTCATCGATTTTGGTTGAATCATTCATTCTCATATGAGATCTATATATTCCTATAATATAGCTATTTTATTTTAATAATTTTTCGTCTATCATATTACATACTATTTCCCAACTGCTCACTAAAGATTAAGTTACTATATATGTTATTTCTTAAGTAAATAGCAACCCCGCCATATGCATCATGTCTATTCCATGTCTTTTATTTACAATTCCCCCTTACGGTATTATTTACAACTCCCGCTTAAGGTACTTGTTTTATATATACCATAATATTTTACCCTTGAATTAACTTTTTTTCTGTTTCAGATAAGTTTTTGCTTTGGATGTGTTTTTGGGTATAATTGCATTCAATTGGGGCACTATATTTTGTATATTAAACACTATTGAACGTTGTTATAAATTATCTGCTATATGTTAACCAAAATGTTAATTAAATAAATAATATATAATTTTAAAATTAAAAATAATTGTTTTATTATATGTACTTTGAAATAAAGTATTGAATTAAGCAAATTATAAATGTTGCTTATAATATTTAATATTTGAATATAAAACCGGCTTAATACATGTGTCCACATCTACGGTAAAACTTCGAAGAAGAAGTTTTTTATACCTAAATTACCATGACGTAAAGATTAGTCGTTAACGGCTCTTTGCGGCAGATACGGTAATTAATAGTGTTACCATCGATTTTCCCATTCGACCATCCTTAATAATTTTGGGATCCAGAAGATAGAATGTAAATAAAAAATAGAATTAAGATAAGTAAGTAAGTTAATTAAGCAAAATTTTAAATTTTTTAAATCAATTAATGTAAGACTAATGTTTAGTTAACATCATCTTTATACAATATATAATCGTTATCCGTATTTACGATTATTCGTGATTCCATTTTATACGCGTAACTGTCAGTGATGTTTGGTTCTTCGTGCTCTCCATCCTTCACAATTTTTCGTCTGTCAAAATGCAACTATATGAACCCAGTAAAAGTTTTAAGCCGGAACCAAACTGTACCTTTCCATTTGCCACTTCCTTCGTTTATTGTATTCTCGTAGTTTTCGTTTTGTATTTTTTCAATATTTTTTCGCACTTGTTCCCGAATTGCGATGTTTTTCACGTTTTTCTTGAAATTGCAGCCTAATATTTTTCTCGATTATCTCCATTATTCCCATTTTGTTTTTTGATCGGCGTGTTCACCTGCCATAGTACCTGAGTTACCTGAGTACTTGAATTACGATGTAATGTGGTTGTTCTACTTGTTCATTTTCGCGCTGTACATAACTGTAAAAGGTGGAGTTTTATCTCGCGGTCTTTACAAAAGGATTGAAACTGGTTTGAAATAAAAGCTCCTACTTTATCTGCAATGATCTGCTAGGGGTAACTTAAAATTTCAGTGATTTCCTCGAGCTTCTATATAGATTCTACAGTGTTTTGACTTTTGTTGGAAGAGGCAAAGATACTTTGTAAAACTATCGATTACAGCAAAGATGAATTTGCAATGTCTTTAATTTACTTACATAGGTGCTAGATGATCCACGTAAAAATATTGCAGTGGTATTTTGCCTTTTAGGATTAATTGAAGATAACATTCTCCTTTTCTGGTTTTTCTTTCTTGTAAAATACATTTGATGCAATTGGGAATAAGGACCTGGTATGTAATCTGTTAGGAGCTGAAAACAAACAACCAGATTTTTTGTTGTCGTTCTTAAGACTACTTTTTATTTTTAATTTTTTCTTATTTATATTAAAACTTTTTAACATTCCTCAATGTTAATTACGAAATGCTTATTAATACCTTTTAATATATTTTATTTAAAATTAATTAAAATTTAATAATGAAAGTAAATGCTAAATTGACATTTTTCAAAAGTGAATGAATTACATTCACGTTAACATAATGCATGAAAGTTAACATTATATAACATTAACACACCATCATTGTTATGCTTATTTATATCACTTCTCCACTTCTTGATAAGAGATAGAGATGGGAACTAATGCATTATTTCCATAATTATTAAGTAGACATAATGCATTAATTTTTTTAATAATTCATTAAAATAATTATTTTGAATTAATTTTTCACAGCAATTCATTAAAATAATGCATTATATTTAAAAAAGTGCATTATTTAAAATAATACAAATTATTTTGAATTACTTTGAATTATTTTGAATTCTTTTTGAATTAAAAAAAATTATAATTATGTATTATTCAAAAATAATTAAAATAATTCAATTATTTCTTAATTCAAAAATAATTCAAATAATTTAATGAATTCCTTGTTTAATTCAAAAGTAATTCAAATAATTCAATTAATTACTACTTTAATTCAATGTTACAAATAAGAAATGTGAAGTAAAACAAGTTTTTTGCTTGAAAATATGTTTAAAGATATTGGATAATTTTTTTTTCTTTTATGTTTAATAATTAATTTGCAATTAGAATAAATAATAATACTTTTATTGTTTTTTTATGTTGGAAATTTGCAGTTATTGTTATTAGAGCTTACATTTTCATTTAATTTTATTCTTTTAGTTTAGTATTTCTAGCTGAAAAAAGTAGTAATAGGCTATGAGAGTTCTGGAAATGTACATCTGGCAACTCTAAACTGGAAAAAGTTCTGCGTAAAAAGTGAAGTTTAGGGTATACGGCAACCTTAATTATGAATAAAATGAAATGAAAAAAGAAATGCTTATAATAATAATAAAATTTAGTATGTATGTTAATAGCATAGAAAATTAAAATGACGTCAGGGAATTTCATAGTTGGTGTTATCAATGAATAGTTTTTTGTAAACGGTTTTGAATAAAGAATTTAAAAAAGTGTAATAAATTATTAACTCTGAGTGTATGGCGCTAGAGAAATTCCTTTTAGAAAAAGAAAAAAAAACATTAAGATTAAAAATTAGTTTTGTGGTTTCTTGAATTTGAAAATATGAATAATTAGATTTGAAATAATAGAATAAATAGAAAGTTCTTATCTGCTATACTTAATAATGTACAATATTTAAAACATTGCAAATTTTTTATCATAAATTTCATAGTAATTATTTAATAAATAAATGGGTGTTATCGATGAGTAGTTTTTGTATGCGGTTTTACGTTAAGAATGTAAAAAACATAAATGTTAGATAAGAGTTGTAAAAAAGTGTTAGGTGAAATAACACTTTTCTTAGGAATTCTTTAAACAAAAAAAAGTTTTTTTTAATTCAATTTCAATTAGGATGTATGTGGTTTTATAGTACCCAAAAGAGCAAAAAATCTAAGATTAAGTCTAGTTCTTCTTTGTTTAAAAATTAAAAATTAATAGAAAAACGGTAATGCTAAATTCTAATGAAATTAATCTATAGAAAAAATCACTTTTCTTATGAAACTATTTTTTGTTTTTCTTTTCTTTGATATATTAACTTTATGTGTGAGTAGGTAACCCCTTACTTTGGGATGGGAAAAAAATTTCACCCATATCGCACGACATGTTGACCTACATTTTGATTTATGGGTTTAATGTAGGTCATGCTTGGTAAGTAGATCAAGAACTGGTTTTGATCGTTTTGGTTTAGGTTTTAAGTTAAGTTGTATGTGTGGGTTGTTAACTTATAAGTTCCAAATAGTTTTATAATAGGAAGTGAAGGTTGTTGATATTGTGTAAGTTCTCAGACAGGGTTAATGAACTGAACAATTGATTTTATGTATCTTGGTTACTATAAGCCAAAAATTTGTTTTGGTTTAGGGTCTAAGTTAAGTTGTATGTGTGGGTTGTTAACTTATAAGTTCCAAATCGTTTTATAGTAGGAAGTCAAATGTTAAACAATTTAAAGTAGGGTCGGCCCTTAATAAACAAAATTGAATAACTGAAGTTTAAATACTAGGCGCACATATAAAAGTAGTAAGAAAATTTCTTATATGAAAATAAAAAACAGAAATTTTTTTTATTTTTAAATCTACAGCGCATCTTTAAAATTGAAAAGAAAAAGTGTAATCCTGTATGTTTTTTTTCCTTTTTTGTTAGCATAAAGAAAAAAAATTAAAGTAAGATATAGATATCATAAAAATGTGATCTCTTCTGGATAGAAGAATTTATAGAATAAAAGAGAAAACGAAAGTCATTAATTAGCTGACTGCATGTCGTGTAAGATATTTTTTTTATTTTTTAATTAAGAATGTTCAGAAAATATGAATAAAAAGAAAACAAACAGTAAATCAAAATATGGAACTGATTAAACTAAAGATATACTCTTTACTCTTAATATGCATTTATGTTTGTGTTTATTTTTTTGTTTTTGTTTTTGTATAGAATAACAAATAATTCAAAGATAGGTTAAATGATAGGTTAATTAATGGTATCTATTTTAAAAACATAAGATAAAAATAAAAGACATTTATTTTTTTTATGTTTAAATTCTTTTATTATTATATTTTTATTTAAATAAAACCACTTTTATTCATAATTTAATAAAATATAAAAAAGAAAATATTCAACCACATATTAATAGAATAATATGGTGTAATCCAGACAAAAATGCCGTTCCAAAATATGTCAAAGATGATGAATTTTTACCTACACTCCTTGGTGCAATACTATCGGGATAATCGGAAATTTCATAAAATTAATAATACAACATTTAATAAAATTATAATTTTAAAACCAGAGATTTATGAGAAAATGAAGCAAAATGCGGACGTTGAACTTAATGAGTTGGAAAAAAATATGAAAAAAATATTGTTGAATAAACATCTCACGGACACTCAAAAATGGTATTTATACAGACAAAATCTATTTAAAATAAGAAATAAAAAACGACAACTTCCTAGAAATAAAGAGAAAATAAAAATTACGGAAACAAAAGGTACTCAAACACGTGCAAAACCAATGTATATAGATACGGAAACTCAATCGCATTTTCCTGAATATAAGAATGTTGGAATACAAGTTGTTCCTGAAGAAGAAGAAGTATATGAAAAAGAAGCTGATGACGAAGTATTTGATGATGAAATTCAGGAAAATGTTTTAACAAAAGCATTGTCAGCTGCTTCGGTTGGAGAACGTCTTAGAAAAAGAAAATCAATTAGAAATCAAAATGTACAAATTTTTGAAACTGATACAGGAGATATTATAACTGTTCCTTTAGATAGCCCAAGCCCACCAACGAAAAAAGAATAAACTATAAATAGCAAAGAGTTGAATAATTCGTCAAGACGTGTTTTAAGGTCAGCAGTAGGTAATACTCAAACAGAACTTAATTTTCCAATTCATAAGAATAAATCCGCAAGCTCATGGACAACATACAAGTAAATGATGAATTTTATGTCACTTTACTCAGTGATTCATCTATGAACTATTATCCGGAAAATTCATTATCATCTTTTACAAATAAAATGAATAAATACATGTGTGATTCAAGGTGGAAAGTCGGTATTTCAAAAATGTATGTTAATGATTTGTTCCAAATGTGTATGGTGAAAAATTGGAAAAAAGTACTCAAATATTTATTAAAGGTATGCAGAAAGATATAATAGGAGTTGGAACATCATATATTCCATACATAGAAAAACAAATGATATGCGACTGGAAAGTTTTTCTACTACCAACACTAATTCAAAATATACGCCCACTTAATAGGTTTACAAGAAAAGAAGTTGAACGACAGTTGATGTGGGCAATTTTAAATTTTATAAACGATGAAGTTCATTATACACAACCAACAAAAGCTGAGGAGATGCCTACAAATTTAAGTTACACCACAATATGTGTTACTAAGCCTAAAATAGATATAAAAATAAGAGCAAATTACGCTTATATCCTCGAAGGACTTTTGACAACATGTTTCAATCAAGTATCTTTTAAAGTTACAGATTTTAAAAAATATAAATCACGTGTAATAGAAGCTTTCAAAACTTTTATAGATAGTGTACAATTGATTCCTATTGGTAAACCAAATATGTTTTTTATATACACAGATATAATTGAACCGCAAAAAATAGGTGATAAAGATATAAGGTGTTTAAGATCTGTTAACATACAAAATTCTTTCACTGATACTGTAAAAGAATTCAGTAATATTCAATATTGCAATGTGGAGAAATCATCTACTAACATTTCATTACTTTTATGTGATAAATATGGATACAAAATAAACTTTTCCAATAGTTAAATTCCAACAAAAATTGTATTACATTTTAAAAAAGTATAAATAAAAGCGATTTTACAAAACTATATATTATTTTATTTTATTCATTATGGAGAGAGTATACTATAAGTATTATTTAATTTAATCTGGTAGAGGACTTGATGATATCGGCCCTTTATTACATTCAATCGTACAAAGAGGTTGTGTTACATCTGAAAAATGAAAATAAATTTAGAACATAAAAGCTTAAACTATAATTATTGTTTTGTGGCGAATTGAAAATCACCACGTTCTTCTTTTAAAATTAACTCATTTTCCTCGTTTACGAGAAAATAAGTATTTTTTTCGATTTCCTCTTGGAAATCGTTATCTTCAAATACCGCAACTTTTTGTTGCAGTATAAATATAATATTATTAAGGGTCTCGAAGGCCCATTTTTCACCGTAATCGGTGTTAGTTTTTTTTATTTTATGTATTTTATAGAGCCTACTTGGCTCCATATCTTTAACTTTTAAAAATTTTTTTAAAGGTTTTTTTTTGTATTAAATAATTCCACCAGTTTTCTTTTTTTGGTGGAATTTGGTGTTGTTTCATGATAGAGAAAATGATGCTCCAGCAAATGTTCAATTTGCTCTGGTGGGTGACAAAATGAGTGTTGTTGTTGCTCTTGTTGATGATGTTGCTGTTGTTGTTGTTGTTGTTGTGGCTCATGATAAAATGGCATTTTCGCCATCTTTTTCTTTTTTGTAGGAATTTGCGCCTGTATTGTTACATCATCCAGCACGTAAACTTTATCAAATTCCTGTGCCATCCTGCTTGCTTAAAATTAAACTGATATTTTTATAAAATCTCTATGTATTTATATACAAATTTCGAGTAATATTATAACAAAATAAAAACTTTAGAACTAGTGACACTCTTGCAAATATTTTCTAAGTGGAAAGGGTAAAATCTATCAAAAATGTAAGTTAATTACAATGGTGCCAATATTTTTTATGTAGAAAGAGGGTAATTTATTAAATTGCCGTTTGATTACAATGTTGTAATACTGTTTTCTAATTAAAATACGTATAAGATGAGAATCTAATTATTAATGAAATATAATTTATTATACTGTCATTTGATTACAATTTATATTAAATAAATATTTAATATTACAATTTATAAATTTTAAATTAAATTCTAGTTTGAAAATTACAATGTTGCATTTTCTATTTACATATTAAGATAGGATTAAGATGAGATTCTAGTTAAAACAACTAAAATTTATTAAAGTGTCATTTTAATTTAAGAGAATGAATATGTATTGAAAATTTAATATCATTCTGTTATTCAACCATTCAACATCTGAAATTCGTATAAAGAAAATGTCGAAGAAAATTATTTTACAAAGGTTTCTTACCGAATCTATAACGCCTTACATAATAGAAAGCGAGAATTCGACATTTGTTAAAAGGTTTAATATGAACGGTCATAAAATAAAATTTGTAATTAAATCCGTACCTGAAAATAGAGAACCAATTAGCTGGATTAAGGATGCTATACATAAAATAATCAGGATTGCTGTAAAAGATGTGAATTCCACTGATAAGATTGGATTAAAATTTTGTGGAGAGAGCTTTGAACATCACGGTCCTGCGTATCTCAGTTTTAGATCCGCTCATGAACTTAAATTTAGCGACGTTTGGGATGTAATTTCTAATGTTTTTCAAAGTAATTCTGAAGGTAGTTATTTATAATGCATTTTTTGTTTCATTTAATAACAAACTATTTTTATTTTATGTCTATAGGCTTAAGTACAGACACTTTTTGTTTAACAGTTACCCGTATTAGATTACCCTCTGGAAGAAGTAGAAATAATAAATATTCAAATTATAAAGAGGAATGCTTAAAAAGGAAAGGAATAATAACAATAAAAAACAGCGATAATTTATGTCTACCACGTGCACTTGTTGTTTCAATAGCTAAAATTGAAAAATTTATTGAATATGAAAAAATTCGAAAAAATATAGGAAAACTTCAAACTTTGTATGTATGTAGTGCAATCGCGCATTTCGTGGTCAATCATGTTTTGAAAATCGTAAGGCTTCCAGGTAAGGTTCAAAAAATAGAAGCACCTGTGAAGAAATTAGGAAATGTAAATCTTGTTTTAAAGTTCATAAAAGTTGTAGGACTCATATATGTGGTGAATATTTTTGTAAAATTTGCGATAATCATGTTCCTGAAAATCATAAATGCTTCATTCAGCAAGACAAAACAAAAGTAAATTTTGAAAACTGCATTTACGTATTTTATGATTTAGAAACAAGACAAGAAGAAATTAGCTCTACAAAAATAAAAGAACATGTTCCAAGTTTATGTGTGGCTCAACTGAGATGCTCATAATGAGCAGGCGTTTGACCATCAGTTTATTCTGAATTATATACTCAATAAAACTGTACTTGAACCAAAGTTAATTATGCGAGGTACAAAAATTATTGTTATGATAATTGATAATATTAAATTTATAGATTCTATGAATAACTTTCTTATGGCCTTGGCAAAATTACCGAAAGCTTTTAATTTATCGATCAATTTGAAAAAGGGTTATTTTCCACATCTATTTAATAAATTGGAAAATGAAAATTACATTGGCACACTTCCAGCAATTAAATACTTTAACTCTAATACAATGAAAGCAGATGAGCGTAATGAATTTTTAATGTCGTATGAACAAAGTAGAAACTCAGAATTTAATATGGAGAAAAATATTTTAGAATACTGTAAAAATGATGTTGAAATTCTAACTAAAGCATATCTGGTTTTCAGAAATTTTTTTTTAGAAGAATGTAATGTTGAACCGTTTTTAGAAGCAACAACAATAGCTTCCGCCTGTAATCTTGTATATAGAAGAAACTTTCTCAAATCGAATACTATAGGAATTATACCAAGAAAAGAATATAGGATGGTAGACAATCAGTCAAAAATTGCCATGTAATGGCTTATTTGGGAAAAAGATTTGAGAAAAATTGATTTGAAATGTGCATTTAATGGAAAAGAAAAATAAATTGGAAATGTTAAAGTCGATAGATTTTGCGAAGAGACTAAAGAAATATTTGAATTTTATGGTTGCTATTATCATGGACATCCAAAATGTTTAACAAACCAGAGGGATATACCATTACATTCTAACTCTGGCGATACTTTGAATCTACGATATGAAAAAACATTAATGAGACCAGAGTTTATAAAATCATGTGGATATAAAGTTATTGAGATGTGGGAATGCGAATTCCGGGAGCTAATGAGACACAATGAAAATATGAGATATTTAGAAAATCATTCATTAATTAATTTAGTTCCTTTAAATCCTCGTGATGCATTTTATGGCGGAAGAACGGGAAATACTTACACATATTATAAATGTAAACAAGGAGAAAAAATTAAGTACATAGATGTATGTTCCTTATACCCATATGTTTGCAAACGAGGAAAATTTCCCATAAACCATCCTAAGATTTATGTTGGAGAAGATACTTGCTCCAAGTTAAACAGAATGACTATTGACGGTATTATTAAATGTAAAATCTTACCACAAACAAATCTATTACACACCCTGTTACCTGTCAAACAAAATAATAAATTGATGTTCTCACTATGTAACACTTGTAGTGAACAAAAATATCAAGGAAAATACTGTGAACATACAGACGATGAAAGAGAATTAGTAGGAACTTGGGTAATTGATGAAATTAAAAAAGCAATTGAAAAAGGGTATAAACTTTTAATTATTTATGAAGTTTGGGAATATGAAACAGTAAAATATGACAATTGCAATGGTATTGATGGTTTATTCACTAAAATGATGAATAAATTTATAAAGATTAACAAGAAGCTTATGGGTGGCCAATAAAATGTCAAACTCAAAAAGAAAAGGAAGAATATATTGATAGTTTTTTTTGAAAAGGAAGAAATTAAATTAGAATACGATAAAGTAGTTAATAACCCTGGTTTAAGATCTTTTGCTATGATTATTTTAAACTCATTCTGGGGAAAATTTGGGCAAAAGAAAAATCAACAACAAACCACCATTATAAATCAACCTTTTAAACTTTATGAGTTAATAACAAACCCCTCTGTAGAAGTATGTCACATATTTCCAGTAAATGAAGAAAACATAGTGGCTAGTTGGAAGTATAAAGAAGAAGCTGCAACTTCTTTATCTACTGTCAACGTAAGAATCGCTGCTTATACAACAACACATACTCGTCTTCAACTTTACAGTTATCTAGAGAAGTTGGATAGTAGAGTATTATATTATGACACCGATTCAGTGTTGTATATTAGCCGAGAAGGAGAATATGAACCAGAAATAGGTGAATTTATAGGCGACATGACTGATGAATTAGAATGTTATGACCATTTTTATTTGTATTGTAAAAATATTTGTTTTGTATATTAATTTAAAATTTTTAAGAATGTAATAAAGATTTAAACAAAACATTCTACATGTAAAAGTAGACATTATTTACATACATATTATATGTTATTTACATACATATTACAGTTCTATACTTTCGATTTCTTTTATGATCATTACATTTTTCAGAATCTTAACAAATTATTAATTATTATCTTGTTATTACTAGAATATTGTAATTTTTTAAAACCAGGAACTATACTATCATAGAATCATGCAACTTTTACATTATATTCTTTTTATATCAATTCCTTGCTTTGACTAGATAACTATTGATTTGTATACTCGTATATTAATTTAACAATAACAAAAACAAGTCTTAAATTTTTTTTTTAGTTTAAAACTAGAATTTTTTGAATTAATTTTTATTCCATACAAAAACAAAAAAACATAAATGCATATCAAGAGTAAAGAGTATATCTTTAGTTTAATCAGTTCTATATTTTTGATTTGCTGTTTATTTTCTTTTTATTCATATTTTCTGAACATTCTTAATTAAAAAATAAAAAAAATATCTTACACGACATGCAGTCAGCTAATTAATGACTTTCGTTTTCTCTTTTCTTCTATAAATTCTTCTATCCAGAAGAGATCACATTTTTATGTAAGCAAACAAAAAAATCTATATCTTACTTTAATTTTTTTTCTTTATGCTAACAAAAAATAAAAACAAAAACAAAAACAGGATTACACTTTTTCTTTTCAATTTTAAAGATGCGCTGTAGATTTAAAAATAAAAATTTTTTTTCTGTTTTTTATTTTCATATAAGAAATTTTCTTACTACTTTTATATGTGCGCCTAGTATTTAAACTTCAGTTATACAATTTTGTTTATTAAGGGCCGACCCTACTTTAAATTGTTTAACACTTGACTTCCTACTATAAAACGATTTGGAACTTATAAGTTAACAACCCACACATACAACCTAACTTAAAATCTAAACCAAAACAAATATTTGGCTTATAGTAACCAAGGTACATAAAATCAATTGTTCAGTTCATTCACCCTGTCTGACAACTTAACAATATCAACAACCTTCACTTTCTATTATAAAACTATTTGGAACTTATAAGTTAACAACCCACACATACAACTTAACTTAAAACCTAAACCAAAACGATCAAAACAAGTTCTTGACCTACTAACCAAGCATGACCTACATTAAACCCATAAATCAAAATGTAGGTCAACATGTCATGCGATGTGGGTCAAATTTTTTTCCCATCCCAAAGTGCAGGGTTACCTACTTGTGTGCAAAATAATCAAATTCAATTTCTAGTATGTGTTCTTCTGATACTAAAAAAATTGATGGAGCGAAATTTTTTTAACATTCAGAGTCAGGATGTTTGTGGTTTTCTGGTACTAAAATGCAAAACAATTTAAGATTTTTTTTGTGTTTGAGTTTTAATAGTATTAAGGTTCAAGCGTTATCTAACGTTTATGAGTATAAAATCAACCACAATTTTACTGAAAATTATAGTTAAAATCAAAATGCCAAGACCATCAGCAATTAAAAGAATGGGGTACTTAATAAATAGTTCACCCAACGAATACTGCATAATGGAGGCCTACAATTCAGGCAAATTATATCATATATTTTATATTATACATGATATACAAAACGGAGCCTTTGACGATGAAGAATTCATGGAAGCATAGTATCAAAATTCGAAAGAACAAGTATGCTGTGAGGAATGTTTCGAATCAACAAAATGAAACAAAAAGAAAAACTCTTGGAAGGAATTTGAAGAATTGTATTGTCCACAATGCTTAGGTTGTCACAAATTGAAGTGTACCTTGATAACTTCAACTGAAGTGAGCACTGAAGCTCAAAAATTGAAAAAAAAAATTTTAAACAGAGTGCAAAATAAAAAAAAATAACAATTCAATTTAATTTTTTTATTTTTTTTTTATATATAATATATTTTCAGAATTATATGAATATTAGAAACAAAAAAAAAGTTAATTGCAAATCACATCACCAAATTCCTGTTTCCAAGTAATAATTTCATAAGAATTTTAAAAAAGTCTTTGATATGAAGTACAATATAAAAGGGTAAAAACAATTTCTTTAAAACATTAGTACCAATTCAACTACATACGAGAAGCTACACAAAAAAAAAAAACAAAATAAAAAAAAAACAAAAATGAATAAAAATAAATTTAAAAGAAAACTTGATTTTGAGGATGAACAGATAAACAGCTTGAATTATAACTATAAAAAAAACAAAAAAATCAACAGAAAGCATGATGATGATAATGAAGTAAAAATGGATCTACTGTTCATTCAAAGTGAAAAAGAGCATGAGGATGAGTATCAGGATATTCTTACCAATTTCTTATCTAACATTAATACACCACCAAAACGGTATAATCCGGTATCAAGCATTTTAATGGGGAAGAAATTTTCAATAACATTTTCATGTGAAAAAAATGAAATCACCGATGACGGAATTATAAGAAGCGTGTTAATTGAAACAAGCGAATTTTACACTTATTTACCCAAGAGGAGGTATGCTGATATGCATAAAACACACATTATAAATGCTTTAAATAAAAAAATCCAAAATAATAAAGCTATATTTAAATTTAATGTTTTATCAAAAATAGATAAATTATTTATGGTTAAAGTTTTATTGTGAGGAATTAAAAATTAAATTAAAATATTTTTCTTTTATTTACATAAGTTATTGGCTTATTCTGTTTAAAAAAAAAAAAACAAATTGATGTTTTTTTTACTTCAATTTATATTTTTAAATATGTTTTTCATAGGTTTTTTTTCATAGATCACCTTATAAGATAAAAAGAGAAATATATATGTATTTTTATAGGCGACAAAAAAAATGTGTGTTATTTGAATTTAAATTTTTAAATATTGTTTTATTTTTTTCATAGGTCACCTTATATTTTATACGATAAAAAAAGAAAATATATATATATTTTTATAGGCGTTTTTTCAGTTTATATCTATCATTCAGACCGAATGTACTAATTAAATAAAAAAAAAATTTGTTCAAATGAAATTTTACAATGGACGTTTACATATTTGAGGGGAACTATCATTTTTGTTAGATTAAAAATTTATCTCACTTATTTCTTCGACCCCGGTGGGTAGGGGATAAGAAATACCCTCAGTAAGGTATGCTTGTGGTACAAGTCGACTAAAATCCAATGAAAAATCCAGGAGCGACTGTTCCAGAATGGACGGCTACCTGGCCTGCATCTGATCCCAGAGGGGCGGTAGTAAGAAATCCTGGCTGTAGGTATAAAAAGCATATTAAAATAAAAAATAATATAATAGTTAAAATTCTGTAGGGATATCTATCAAAGCGGATATTATATTATAAATCCTTCAAAGGTAAAGACAGTTAAAAATGGTTTTCACCAGAATTAGAAGCAGTTGATACCGAAATAATTTCAATTAAACATATAAAACTTAAACAATATATATATAAAACTTAACAATGATGATATTAATTCTTTTAAAAACAATATATGTGAGAAAAAATTTGAAGATGGTGAGATTCGGGTGAAAGATCACTGTCATTTAACAGGAAAATATAGAGGTGCGGCTCACGTTTCTTGAATACAGTCACATTATAGAAATACCAGATTTATAGATTCTATTAATAAATTAGAATTGAGAACTCTTCCAGGAAAAGAAGATTTTTATAATACATTAAATGACTTTAACATATCATATGATATATATCAGATGTTTTTGAAGCTTTTAAGAAAAATTCTATGAAAATTTATAAATTAGATCCAGCTCACTATTACACTAAACCGGGCTTTACATGGGATTGCATGCTGCTGTTTACTAAAGTATTAGAAGGTATTGATATAATTTTATTTGCAGAAAGAGGAATCCGCGGTGGTTTAAGCCAATGCTCGAATCGCTATAGTTAAGTTAACAATAAATATATGAGTAATTATATTGAAGATGAAGATTCTACCTTTTTAATGTACTACGATGTCAATAATTTACATGGATGGGCTATGTCACAAGATCTGCCTTTAAGCAATTTTGAATGGGCTGATGCAGAAGAAATTTTAATATTCAATATTGAAAATGTTTCAGATAACTCGTTTGTGGGATATATACTAGAACTTGATTTAGAATATCCTTCAGAATTACATGATATTCATAAGAACTTGCCATTTTGTTCAGAACATATAATAACCTGGAGGTAAAAGTGAAAAGCTCTTAGCGACGTTATATAACAAGGAAAAGTATATTATACACTATAAAAATCTAAAACAAGTCTTAAATTATGGTCTGAAGTTAAAAAGAATTCATAATATATTAAAGTTTATGATCTTATGACTTTTGCTATGACTTTAGCAAAAATAATTTTGAAAAAAATTTTTATAAATTAATAATCAATGCCTTATTTGGTAAAATTATGGGAAATGTTAGAAAACATAGAAGTATTAAATTAATGTGAAAATGGGACGGAAGATATGGAGCAAATGCATTCATTGCTCAGCCCCAGTTTCATAGTTCGAGAATATTTAATGAAAATTTAGTAGCAATTGAATTGAAAAAAACAGAAATTGTTAATAATTATTTTATTTATTTATTTATTTTTAAGCTCCATAAATTGTACAATTTATTACAAATATTTCACTTAGATATAGATATGTTATATATATCTTTGCTGCAGTTAACATGAAATTTTTTGTTTGAGTGAGAATTGTTTGTCAAAATTTATTTTAAAGGAAATTGTTAATAATAAACATATTATTTATTATTATACAGATACAGATTTATTTTAAAGGAAATTGTTAATAATAAACATATTATTTATTATTATACAGATACAGGTTCGCTTATATTCGAAATAAAATGTAATGATATTTATGAAATCATGAAATCTAATATTTATAAATTTGATACTAGTGATTTTGAACATGAAAATATTTACAATATACCTTTAGTAAACAAAAATGTTCCTGAATTAATGAAAAATGAGAACAATAATGCCAGAAATTATTGGTCTAAGAGCAAAACTGTATGTAATTAAAGTAAATGGAGTAAATACATGTAAAAAAGCTAAGGAAATTAAATCTTCCGTAGTAAAAAAAGTATAACTTTCGAAGACCACTTAGAATGCTTAACATCAAATACTGTAAAAAATTGCTATCAAAATAATATCATTTGCGACAAGCATAACGTTTTAAGACAAAATAATATCATTTGCGACAAGCATAACGTTTTAAGACAAAAAAAAGTAGCTCTTTCAGCAAGTGATGATAAACGAAAAATTTTACTTGATTCAACAGATGCTTTGCTTTGATTTAATAAAAATTTCTAAAATTAGATTAATTTTTATATGCTAAGGCGGAGCGATTTTTATCAAAATCTAAATTCATGTCTTCATAACGATATACTTCAGAATTTAAATATACATTTATATTGCTGATATCACAATTATCAAATTTTGATGGATCCTTATCAAAATTTGATAATTGTTGAAAGATTCCTGTTGAAAGTTTATGTTGTTTATCGGTTTGTAGAACAAAATAATAAAACGAGGTTTTTCTAGTTGTGAGGTTGTTTTGACATTCCATATATGATGAGTAGTTCCAGTTGTTAATTTTGGATACTCGTGTAACTCCCAACTTCTAAAAGGAATTTTCATAACAGACCCTTTTTCAATATTTTTGAATATATTTAATTTGAGATTATCAGCTAAATTAATATGTTGAACATTCCAATATAGTTTTGTAATAACAATTTTTGGGTTTTCAGTATTATCAACGCATATCATTGAATTTTCATTAGATCGAGAACGATATATTATTTGTTCATGTTTGCATTTGGAATAATATTTTTGTAGTCTTCTGCAAATACCCAATAATCTTTTTAATGGTATACAAAAATTAAAATAAATTGTTTAGCTTAATTAATCAGGTAGGTGACCAACTTCCTTTGTATAAAGCTGCACCTTCATTTTTGTTGACCTTCAGTTTTTTAATGTTGGAGTTATTCCAGCATTGCGATTATGATCAATTTCTTTACTATTAAGTTCATAACTAATTTGATCAAATATAAATGTTATAGCATTATTAACTAGTTTAGTATTTGCAGTAGTTGTTTCATCATGTTTTGTTACATAACCTTCAACACATATTAAACTCGTTGAGTGTAATATATTTAAGTTTTGATTTTGTATTGGTATTCGTATAATATGACTTAATCCAAATTAGTTTAAGTATGGTGAATATGAATGCCATTGAGCACTAGTTACACTTTCATCAAAAATGGGGTCATCAATTTATTTTTAATAGGTATCCAAGAGATTTTAAAAATTCTTAATTTTCAGATCATAAATGTTGTGTATATTTTACATCTCGATTTGTTGTTGATCCTTTAACTGACTTTAATGAATTAAACTGATGTATTTTATTCGGGCATTTATATTGGATTGATGATGTTGGTTAAGTACTATCATTTTGAGGCTTTAAATGAAATCTAATTGTTATTGTTTCTCCACGAAAATTAATTAAATTGCCGTTCTGATCAAACAGTTTTATAGTAATAGAACTTATCTGATTAATGGTTATAGGTAAATAAAATACATTCTTAGGAACTTAAATTATTTTATAGCCAGGATTGACATTAATAGAGAATTCATGCAAAATATGAGCTTCTTTTCTTTCTTTATTAATATCAACAAAAAGATCTGAAGTATACCATTTGTTTGGTAATACTCTTTTTCTGCTAAAACCTAATAAACTTCCAATAGTACTTTCTTTTTCGAAATCAATTTCTTTATCAGCGAAAATTTCACATTGTAATGTATTATTATTATGTCTTACAATTAACTTCTCATTGTCTGTTTTAACAATATTCAACTTATTTCTGAGAAATGTTTTAATATCTTCAATTTCGTATGAACCTGTGGGAATTATGATGGATTTATCATCAATAATAAATCTATTATTTTCGTCATTTATATTCCGTATCGAATTATATGTTTGGAAATCTACTAAACCGCACGTATATTCCTTTCTCTTTAGGTCTATAGGAGGAAAATAATTATTTTTTAATATGGAAGAATTTTCGTTTAAAGTTAATGTTATTGACATATCTTTTACTCAAATAATAATGAGATATTTCAGAAGCATTTTCAGCTTTTATATATTTTTAAGCTTAATACATCATTATCATAATAAAATCATTATCATAATAAAAAATAATGCATATACTTATATAATATATTCGAATTAGTTTTTTTTTTCTTTTAATTTTTTTACAACTAAATTCAAATTATCTTTATCAGTTAGTTTTTTCGTTTCTTTTTCATCCAAAATGAATAGAATAACCTTGAACTTGAACAAAGTTATTAATATAGGTTATGTTTGATAAAACTAGACTAATAATAATAATAAAAGCAATGTTTTGATTTTCGTTATGTTTTATTTACTGATCATTTTTTTTGTTGAAAAAAAAATATGAAATAAAAATTCTAAACATAAATGACCGCAATTATATGAATTAAAGTCTTGATATTTATTGTAATTATATACAAGTTTATCTCCTAAATATTTAATTACTTCTAATGGAGGTTGCAAATTTCGAAAGCTGTCAAAATATTGTATGATTTGAGGTTTTTTATAATAAGCTATCCAATGCGTTCCATTCCCAATAGAATTATCTAAATTTATTATACCACATTCATATTTCAAAGGTTTGCGTGTTGGTAAATTATCTCGCATAAATTATCTAGAAACTTTACCGAAATTTTTTAAGTGTTTTCTTTCAAATTCTTCTAAATCATAATTGCTAAGTGCTCTTTTAGGTAACTTGTTTAATGGGTTTTTGGATTGGCTATCCCAGCAGCTCCAATTGTTAATGCCCCAATAGCTGAAAGACCTGTAAATATTGGAATTAATTATTCGAGGTATAACAATCCTTTTTCAAACTTTAGAGTTGCATTGAAAGCAATTTTTATAACATTTTTATCATTCATTGGTTTTTTTTATAGTTTTAACAGCTACTTTAGATTCCTTTGCAATATTTTTTAAGGGTTTTTTGCTTTGAGTTTTCGTTCTTTTCTTTTTTAAACCCATACCTAGTTTAACTTTAGTTTTCATTGCGTTTGTAAATAGATATGAATTTAACCGTTCACCAAGACTCGAGTCTTTAGCTTTAACCCTTTGCCAAGCTTTTTCTGCTATTATTTGATCAGCTATATGACGTTAAATGTGATTAGTATTTTGAGAATATGCTATATCATGCTCTCGACAAGCTTCATCTAAACCATTAATTCCTTTATCGTCACGAACTAATCGTTTTGTTAATTTTGTGCCGGGTCCGCAATAATTATAACCTGGTAAATGTGCTTCAAATGGTAGCTTATCAATTAAAACAGTTTTTTATTAATGTTCGAATATTTATTTTGAAGAGGCATAATATACTGTTTAGTTTAAGGAAGTCACTGAAACACTAATTATCTTTTAAAAAATGAAATTTATAAAAGTAGATAATGCAGTTAAAGTTAAAAATTTGGATCAAAATTTAAAAAAACAAATAAAAAGACATGGCAAATGCTTAGTATAAATAGTATAAGAGGATTAATAGTTGGGCCTTCAAATTGTGGTAAAACTAATGTTAGGAGAAGTATGCTTTTAGATTCTAAAGCGCTTAAATTTCAAAACATATATGTCTACTCGAAATCATTGCATCAACCTAAATATAAATATTTAAAAAAATTAATAAAACATATCAAAAGAATGGATATAACGAACTTTCAAATAACGTTAGTGTAGTTGAACCATCAGCCTCACAACCAAACTCAATATTTATTTTTGATGATTTAGCTTGCGATAAGCAACATAGCATAAGAGCATATTTTTGTCTGGGGCGTCACCAAGAAGTACATAGCTTTTATTTGTGTTAGTCATATACAAAAATTCCAAAGCATTTAATTAGAGATAATGCTAATTTTTCGATTATATTCAAACAAGATGATTCGAATTTAAAATTAAAATTCTGATATGTCTATAATGATTTTAAAAGGTTGAGTGCATGCTGTTGGAATGATAATTATGGTTTTCTATTAATTGATAAAGATATCAGTTTAAATGATGGTCGTTATAGAAAAAATTTTGATGCAGTTGTCAAACTTTAAGAATAGAATAGGTCAGAATAGAATAAGAATAGAATATTTGATACAGTCTGTCAGCAGTTAATAGTTACTAACTGAACAGATCATTTAACAGATAGCAGTTAGCAGTTAGCAACAGAACAGATCAGTTGATAATTGAGCGGATTGATTGAAGAAGGGATGAACAACTTAAGAAAAATTTAATTAAAACTAAAGATCATCCTATTCATAGATTGTTCATCTAGGAACAAAAATTGTAATTAAATTTATATTTTTCTGATCTGTATGTTACCGTATAATAGTACACAAATTTGTACTACAAAAAAAGAAGAAATTTGTATACTTTTTACTAATTATTATCAAAGACATTAAATATATTTATTGTATCTGCTGTTACACTCAATATTCTTCCTATACTATATATATTTCTGTTCGAATTTTGCTTAAGTGTATATAAAAAAATAATACATTTATAACATCCATTTAAATCTATATGCTTTCATAGGAAAGTAAAAAAAACCAGGTATTTTTTTTTATTCTTTTTTATGTAAGTATGCGATATTCATACATACTTTACTTGCATACTTTAAAAAATAGAAACGATTTATAAATGATCATATTTTGTTATTATACATATTTTATTATTTAATAAAATAATTCCTAAATGTAGAATAACAAATGATCAATGAATATTATAATATCGATGATGATTGCTTATGCGGGCTCTTTTTTTTTTGTTATTGTTTTGCTGAAATTGTTTTGTTATTTGTTTTTAAAGTTTTTAAGAACCCGCGCTTTTTCATTTCTTAAATAAAATTACGAATTTGGTGAAGTAAATTGTACGATTTTTAATAATGAAACAAAAATAAATAAAAATCTTATAAAAAAATTAACGGAAAAAGGTTACATTTAAAATGTAAGGCAAAAACATTTTTTTTTTCATTGTAATATCAATTTATAAGTTAGTTTCCGTTGGTTCAAAGTTAATTTTAAAAAGTTTTTCTTTAAATTAATTTCCATTTTCATTTTTAATTTGTTGTAAAATAAAATGGGAATTCACGATCAGATGTAAAACTAGATGTACTACCATTAGATGTAAAACTATCCCCATTATAAGGGTATTCTTAATATTAATTGAATCAGTATTTCTTAATATTAATTGAAAAAATTATTAATTAATTAAATTAGCAATAATTATTAATTAAATTTTTTCATAAGTATCTATGTACATTACATTATATGTACTTCATTTTATTTTCTTTTTTATGTACTTTTCTATTATTCTTTTATAACATTTCATTTTCATATTATTTTTTTCTCTTCAACTTCTATGCATGTATCTATGTAAATCTATTAATTATGTAGAATGTTTAAGGATATAAATTCCGATCAACGAAAATCAGGAATAAAGTGCATTGCTTGCGCAAATAGTCTGAGATCTTTTAAGAGAAGATTTTACAACTTTCCTAAAGATAAAAGTCTATTTGATGTTTGGCTATCAAAATTCAAGGTAAGTATTAATAAGGAAGGTAAGTTTTTGCTGATTTGTGAAAACCATTTTTTAGGAGGAAGGCTTAAGAAAGGTGGAATTTCTACTTTATTTTTACCAGATACTGAAAAAAGTACCGAAGAAATGCGTCAAACGCAAGACTTAAATATTTTTGAATTTTTGGAAGATAGTAGAAAGGTTGAAAACTACAAACTTTTTTAAATTAAAAAAACAAAAAATTATGAAGCTTTGAAAACTTACGAAAGAAATGATAATCCAACTTATTTATCCCCAACTATTGAAAAAACCGAGCACAAGCATTTACAGAATCTAATATCAGTTTATTAAATTTCTACAAAATGAGGCTTATTACCAGAAGAAATATTTTATTTCCAACAGAACAATAAATATGATCGAAAGGAAAAATATAAATGTAAAAAAAAAATCACATATTTAAAATATCAAAACAAAATATTAAAGAAAAAATTATACAAAAAAAAAAATGATTCTTTATTAAATTTAATTGATGGCAAATTTAATTTACCAATTAGTGCAAAAATTTTTCTAAAAATGAATGGTAAAACTACCACAACTTGGACAGAGTATGAAAAAAATATTGCCCTGAATATGCATTTTAATTCTCCTAAGGGATATAAGTTTTTGAGATATTCAAAAAAACTTAATTTGCCACATTTTAGCTCAATAAATAGATGGATTCCCATCAAGTATTTAAATATAGGTGTGCAAATATAGGTGTGCATGAAAAAAATTTTAATGAATTGAACAAAATTTTTTCTGAAATGTATGAGCTATCAAAAGAAGCCATAATAATTTTTGATAAAATTTTACAATAGCGCACTAGAAGAAATTACTGGATTCTTAGATTATGGGTTTAAAAGAACACAAGATGTCGCAAAATATATAAGTGTTTTTTTGGTAGAAGGCTTTATAAGCAATTGGAAATATGTGCTTAGTTATTTCACAACCGATAAACCTATTAATGGTATAGATCGTCAAACTCTATTACTTGCTAATTTACACTCGGCGTTTAAGTTAAATCTTAATGTACGTGCTGTAATATGTGACCAAGGTACTACAAACAGAAACTGCTTTACAAAGTTAGAAGCTACAAGAGATAGCCCTTTTTTTTTATAATTTTAAAGAAGAAAAAAAATTTTTGCACTGTTCGATCCAATTCTTCTAAATGATTTATATAACAAAATTTTTATTGATAATAATTGATTTAGATAACAAAACGGATATTATGCAGCAACGCAAACATTTGTGAATAATCAAATTTTCTTTCACAATAAACTATTACAAAACGAGATTAGAGAAATGTTTGATCATACAGAGACAGCAATGTCTATAGAACTTAAATTAGCAGAATAAAAATTAAGAATATTAGAAGAAAAAATGCAAGATAATTTAGAGCAAATCTATATCAAATTTTCTGTATTTTTAAATGAAAAATTTTCAAAAATGAATGATTTTATTGAATTTCAAGTTAAAAAACCAATTGGATTTATTAATGCACGACTACAAAACGCTGAAGCTAAAGCTCAATCAGCATTAGATTTAATTAATAATTCAAGGAATTAATTGTGGTTAGTTTTCATTCAACGTCCAAAATGGATATACATAAAATCGGATTTTCTTTAAATATTTTTTTAAATAAATATGAAGATATTTTATTGGAAGAACATTATGAGCAGTTAAAAGACCATTTCAAATTTTTAAAGTTATTTAAAAATTCTATACAGATTGAGACGAAGGAGTATGGATATCATTGGGATATATGCCCCTATACATCAGATAATATAGAAAGTTTTCCAGATACTTGCCCAAGTCATTCAGTAGAACAATGTATGTTACACTGTTTCAAACTAATGAAATTATTTAAAAGAATAGAAAATAAATTATAATAAAAGTATACATACTTGTAAACTATTATACAAATGAAGAATATAAATTTTAATACTATGAACATTTATTGTTTGTTTTATTTATTTTATTTTATTTATAAATCACTGAAAGAGAGGTACATATATTCTAATTAGTTATTTTCAAGATGAGTAAGGATGAAGTTGTAGATTTATTCGATCGATTTGCTTCAGACTCATCTGATGAGAGCAATGGAAAGGAAGTTGAGTTTCGAAGAGTATTTTCAAGCTATATAATAATTATATTATTTATCTATTTTATTTTGATTATAAAAATGATTTTGTTTTTTATGAATTTCCATTTGATATGATGGATCCTGTTTGATATGGTCGTAAATCAATTACGGTGAATTCAGATTTATATTCTGTATCTACCAATATAATTTTTTCTACTTCTCCATCACCTGTAATTCTTTCAGCTAATTCTGTATCTACCAATATAATTTTTTCTACTTCTCCATCACCTGTAATTCTTTCAGCTAATATTTCTCGATATTCATGACACTGAATTTTTAGATACTTTTTAATAAAAATGCTTTCATATTCACATCTCACAGTGAGTTTTAGATTCTCACCAATATTCAATACAAAATGTCTATAAAATATATGCTCACTATTTATTATTACACCAATATTCTGTTCTTTTAAAACCAACTCATTTCTAAAAGCTTTAATAGCATAGACGCATATTGTGGTACTGAATCAGCTTTATCTAATAACAATTGATCGTTTGCTTGCCAAGTAGTTAATGGTTGCATTGATCTTGTTGTAATTTCATTAGAATTTGATTCTGAGGATTATTTGGAAGTAAGATTAAAGTATGTGCTTCCAAAAGTTGATTCATCTAATCTAATATTAGAAGTAATTACTGATCTATAACTAAGCGCAATTGTTCGGTAGATAATATCTTAAAAACATCTCAGCTCCAAACAGCATTTCAATACGCTGAAAAATTAGAAATTAAAATTGAAATTAGAATCAGGAAGAGTTAGTTTGAAAATCATTGTGCATCGATTTAATTGTTGCCAAGTTTTATGACTAATAGTTGATCTTACATCTCCAATACCACCCAGATTATCATTACATTTAATTGTCTCTAGTTGAATTATGCAGCGTATTTAGTTATGCAATTAATTTGAGACCCTGAGTTCAACTTAACACGAATTGGTACGGAAATACTTGCCTTATTTGTGCTATATACTACAGCTATAGCTAACAGTATGTGGGCGTTATTATCGAACGACAAAAGCACATTACGCGAAATAGCTGTATTGCGCGCTCTTTGCAATGTGTTGTTAACTTGTAAATTATTTCCTGATGTTGACGAATTTTGTCCAGTAGTGTATAAAGAGGGTAGTCTAGATGATATTGTTAACGACGATAGTGAGTTACCTACATTAACTGCTGATTGCAGCGTCAACGACGAGTTTGAATGACGCAACGACGCACTGACGAATATCGATGAAGTATGCGGTGATGACTGAATGTCCAGAACTTAGGCATATTAAACACAATGATAATTGTTTAACCTTAATAAATCTTTCCATAACAGGCAAATTCAAAACTTTTTACATTTATCAATAGTGTGATTATTAGTTTTACAAAGTCAACATTGTGCTTGTGGCGCAACGAGACAACGAGGTAAACTTTGAAAATTTATGTGAATTGTTGTTGAACTTATTTCAGCGAATTAATGAATACGAAGTTTTATTAATAGCCTTGTATGCGACATCTTGATTTTCTATATGTTGGCTTCTTTTATTAAGAAATGTTGAACATTTTCCCCATTCTGGTAGTTTATTAAGTTCGAGCGAGTCTTTCCATTTTATTAACGTTTCTTCATCAAATTTTGAACTTGCTAAATATACAAAAAACGCATTAATTATCTCCTTACACCACCTAATGAACGCAATGCACGAACATAGCCATACATACTATCTACTAAGTTCCGTGATTGAGCAGCTGTGCAGATGTTACTGATCTGTCCAAGTTAGGTAGCATGAACATTAACTTAATGTGTGTTTGGATAATAATACATTTATTTTCATATATACCTTTTAACATTGCCAGTGCCATCCGATAATTCTAGGCTGTGATACCCAATGATTTATTAACCAATTTGGCTTCGCCAATTAAAATTGATAATAAATATTAATGTGTAAATTTACCTATAGTCGATAAACTAATATTACTATCAACCCGCGAATTAAACTGAAATATGGGTATATCAGTATACTCTTCCGATAATTTTGGTAACTTAAGATTGCCTAATTTAGAAGATTCAGGAAGATTCAGTGAAGACATAAAAATTGTTTGATTGTTGGAGCAATCTGCTGTCTTTTATACTCGGATATTAACGACAGAATCTGAGATTTTACTTTACAATATAATTTTCTAATTGTCCACCCTTCTCGACTTCACCACAATTACCTCGCAACACTGTTTCAATTGCATCTTGGAATCCCAAAGATGTTTAAAATGTACCTCTAATAATCCCAATCTGCATTCTAAATCTAATAAGTTGATATTATTTTCATTCTTTTCTGTTGTAGTGTATCTTGATCTGTTCACAAAATTAGTTTCATAACTATAAATACAATTTTATTAGAAAATTTTAAAATGCTGATCAACACTTTGTATGGTCATGTATAGTAAATTACATACATATGTTTATTTTAGTACCATACAAAAATGAATCAAAACAATTTCACTTTTTATTTTTTTTGTAAAGAAGAAGATCAAATTACATCTTCATTCTAAATTTTAATGTTATGATGTTCTTTATGATTCATTATCGTAGAAAGTAATATTTTGGAAATAATAAATGCATAAGGAAATGAAACTAGGTCGGTGCAGTACATTACTTTTTTACCCATATTTAATTCTTAGAAACATTTACTTAGAAACACAGTAAATTGTTGTAATTCATTGACTTTGATAAAATTGTATTGATTTGAAAAAATTCAATATAGTATACAAGAATTGGTATTTTGTTAAATAAAACAGAACTATTCTGACTACACCAAAGTAAACATCTTCTTTTAATTTTATTCATTTAGCAATTTACTTTGCTGAAGTATCATAATTGAATTAGATAAATATTTTTGTGAAAGGAAAAAAATTCTCTTAAAATAATTGAATTAGCAATTCACTTTTTAACCCATATTTAATTCTTAAAAACAAACCAGTAAATTATTATAATTTATTGATTTTGATAAAATTGTATTGATTTGCAGAAATCCAAAATAGTGTATAAGAATTGGTATTTTGTTAAATAAAACAGAATTATTCAGAGTAAACCAAAGTAAACATCTTTTTTTAATTTTATTCATTTAGCAATTTACTTTGCTGAAGTATCATAATTGGATTAGATAAATATTTTTGTTAAAGGAAAATATTCTCTTAAAATAATTGAATTAGCAATTCACTTTGCTGAGGAAATTGTATAGCTGTACGTATCTTGAATATGAATATACGGTAAACAGCAATTAACTTTGCTACAACAATAAGCGTTCACTACGCCGTATAAATATATGGTGATATATGTATGTGCCAATAGGGGTAGACCATATAATATACAGTTAGCCACACATACATATTGTAATATTAGAGAAAAGACTAATTACGCACATAAAAGAAAATAATATCAAAACTTATTACACTATATAGATGTTGATGCGGGTCATCTTACCTTGTGAAATAGCTTGACTAGCCTTCACTTCTTTTAAAGTTACTGTGGTCATAATTTCTTAGAAAATTTAAAACATGCGGCTACAAAATTGCCAGTAATGAATAAAATTTATTGGAATTAGGATAATTATTTATTTGCATAATAAAGCAATATGATTATAAATTTTAAAATTTTGTACGTTCAATTTATTTTAAATATGCTGGTATTTTATAATTTTATATATATTTAAACTGTAATAATTCCATATGTATAGCACAGTTCAATTCGAGTTGGTATTGTTCGCCTTCGCTTAAATTATTCATTGATTTCCTATTATCAAAACGATTTTATCATCTAAATTTGGTAAGCTTTCTCTTGAAATTGGTGCAATCTTAGATTTTGCGCGAATTAAATTAATGTGTACGTTTCCTTTAGGTTTTCACATCGAGCATATAAACAACAATCATATGCTCGAACTGAAGCGTCTGCAAACCCATGAAGTTCACATTTAACAGTATCTTTTAATACGATGCGACGAGCAATTCGTATTAAAAGATAAGGTTTTTTTCGTATATTTTTGTAATTTTTGTTTGATAGACGTATAATATGGTATATTTTATCACTAACTCGATTAATTTTTAAACTTTGTTCTCCATTTTATCCTTTCCTTCACTTTTAAAAATAAAAATGAAGATGTTTGGCATTTATTTGCAGAAACCGCATGAAAACCGCTTTTTTTTTGCGGAAAAAATTAGTATGTATATTTGCCGAAAAAAAAACACTGTAAAAACGCGCGGAAATATTGTTGCTGTGGGCATATTCATATGCCGCCATTCAAAAAGAACGCGCCGGTCTAGAAAGGCTGCAAGATTGTGAATCCACAAATTATGCATGAATATTTTTGAATTTAATTATTATATCAGAAAAATTATGACAGGATTTACTATTCCCAGTGGACCAAAAAGCCGAGATTTTTTCATGCTGAGTTAAAGGAGTAAACAAATCTAAATTCATCAGTGAGTGGATCCCGTACTATACCTAGTGTTTTTATGATTTTTGAATCATTTAACCGTATTGGTTTCTCACGATGATTTTCATCAATGTTATTCAAAATAGTGTTATCATTTGTCCAGTTGAGCCGACCTGTAAGATTGTTTCAACTTCAAGACGAATGTGCAAGACGAATTTCCACTTCACGTGAGTTTCCATCAGTGAGTAAATCGTCTACATAAAAATTTCTTTTAATTAGAGTTGCCGCAATTGGAAATAATTCAATGTATTTATCAGCAAAAAAATTTAAGCAACGAGTAGCTAAAAATGGTGCTGGTGCAGGTACCATATGTGATAGTTTTTAGACTTCACAATTTTAATTCTTGATTCGAATTCTCTCTCCACAAAATACATTTATAATAGCTGTATTCAGAAGTAACTAAAAATTGTCAATACATTTTAGAGACATCGGCGGGGAATTCAACCTTGTGCAATGGAAAACGATTAATTATTGAACAAAACTCTTCTTGGACGGTTTAGATTTGTGCTTGAATTATTAGGTTTGATGACGCAATGATGAGGTATTACATACCAAACTAAGGACCATCTGTGCTTTCTACAATTTCCATTACCAAATTTCTCATATTCTCTCATAAAGTCTATGTATTGCAATTTTAATTCTTCATGATTTAACATTAATTTTCCAAATTTAAAAACCGATGTTCTCACGAGGCTTTGAAGGGCAATGTTACTACAAATCTACCTTTTGTTTGAGTAATTGTTTTGAGAAAGTGTTCTTCCAAATTCGCTTGATCTTCTGGCATCTCTACACCTTGATTTTTAATTTTTCCCATTTTCCAGAACATTTGAACTAATTCATGCAATGAAGTTTGATGACTGTTATTTAAAATTATAGAATCTTTGCATGTCGAAATTTAAGAATTTTTACTATGTGAAAAGTTTGCTGAACTGCAACTGCCCGAAACGAGGCAACTCAGCAGCGTATTTCGTAATATCGGTTTCCTATAACTAAGCGAAATTCTTCGAACATTTATTGTTATATCTACCTTTTAACATTGCCAGAGCCATCCGATAATTCGAGGCTGTGATATCCAATGATTTATTAACCGATTTTGGGTTCGCCAACTAACGAATCTTCCACTAGAAGTATGTAAATTTATCTATAGTTGATAAACTAATATTACTATCAACCCCCGAATTAAACTGATGAAATTCGGGTAGTCAGTATACTTTCCCGAAAATTTTGGTAACTTAAGTTTGCCTAATTTAGACGATTCAGGTGAAGACAAAAAAAAATGTTTGATTGTTAACCGTCTCATGAGCAATCTACTTTCTGTGGCACTCCGACATTAACGACAGAATCTGAGATTTTACTTCACAATATAATTTTCTAATAGTCCACCCTTCTCGATTTCACCACAATTACCTCGCAACACTGTTTCATTCAATTGCATCTTGGAATCCCAAAGTTGTTTAGAATTTACTTCTAATAATCCCAATCTGCATTCTAAATCTGATAAGTTGATATTATTTCCATTCTTTTCTATATAGGTCAATACTTTCTATGCGAGTCATCTTACCTTGTGAAATACCGTAACTGGTCTTCACTTTTTTTAAAGTTGGTGTGGCCATAGTTTCTTTGAAAATTTAATTCAATTTTAATTTTAAAAAAATTTAAAACATGCAACTACAACTGCCAGTAATGAATAATATTTATAGGAATTAGGATAATTATTTATTTGTATAATAAAATATGATTATAAATTTTGAAATTTTCTACGATCAATTAATTTCAAATATGCCGGTATTTTATAATTTTATATACATTTAAACTGTAATAATACAATATGTATAGTACGGTTCAATTCGAGTTTGTATTGTTCGCCTTCGCTTAAATTATCCATTAAATTCAATTTCAATTCAATTATTACCCCGATTATATTTAAATACATTTAACAACTACAGGTTAAATTACAATTATGGTTTTTAGCACATTTCCAAAAAAATTTTGAAAAAATGTGCTTATTAGTTTCACTCTGTCCGTCCGTCCGTACGTCCGTTCGTCCTTTCGTCTGTTTACAAAACTTCTACACCGTTAAAGATAGAGAAAAAAATTTTTAACCATGGGTAGGTCTCATAAAAAAAATAATTTTGTGGAACAACTTTTTCATGTAGTCCCAACCATTACGGAGTTACAGCTCCTCAAACTTTGAAAAAGCCCTATTGTTAAATTCATATTTCTTAAGTTCTGCTTAAGATTTTTTCAATCTGAAAACGCCATTCGACAGTTATTTTTTTTAACTTTGTAAATTAATATCAAAATTATACAATTTTTTTAAATTTAGTATTTAAATTTACCGTTATGTGAAAACCAAATTTTGCATGATTTTTCTACTTTCATAACTCCGGCACGCTTCTAGATAGAGGCTTGAAATTTTGAGGCAAGAAAGAACTTTTAAAATTAAGTTTGCTCAGAAAATTTTTTTGAACCACCCCCTGTTTATGAGATATTAGGGCTTAAAAATTGAAAATTTGCTATTTTTAAACACCTGTAACTTAGGAACCTGTACACATTTTACTTCTGCAAGATATAAAAATTAAAGGTACAGTAATATATTTTTACGTGTGTTAAAGGTTTATTTTAGTTGTAGAGGGTTCCAAAGTTGCAGCTCTTCAAAATTTCGAAAAAGTCCCATTTTCAGATGTATATATCTCAGGCTCTGCGAAATAGTTTTGCAATCTAAAACCGCCAGAAGATCAAAAATTTTATTATCTATATAAAACAGTATCAAAATTATGTAATATTTTGTAATTTACTATTTAAATTTACCGTTATCTGAAAACCACATTTTGCATGAAATTTCTTTTTTCATAACTCCGGCACGCCTTTAGATAGGAATCTGAAATTTTGAAATAAGAAATAACTTTTAGAATTAGTATAAGTTTCCTCAGAAAATTTTTTGGTGTCGCCCCCTCTTTAAGAGTTATTACACCTCAAAAATTGAAAATTTGCTATATTTAGACACCTGTAACTTGGGCACCTGTAAACATTTTTTTTCGGCAAGACATGAAAATTAAAGGTTCAATAATATATTTTTATGTGTGTTAACGGCTTTCCTTAGTTATATAGGATTAGGGAGTTACGGCCCCTCAAAATTTCAAAAATGTCCTATTTTCACATTTTTTCTTATTACATGAAATTTTCAAATTTTTGTGCAAATTACACTTCTAAACAGTTTTTGTTGAGTTTTGGAAATGTGCGCTTTTAAAAACCGTTGGTTTACATTCAACCTTTTTTTGAATAATTTTATCGAATTGAACTTCACTAATAAATTATAATGTACAATACCTTATAATGCGGTCTTATACCCAAGTTTTACCCATAGTATCAAAACTCCAATGAGATTGGTTAATCTCAGGTTCAAAATCTCGTATATAAATTATATATAAATTTATACAAATTATTTTAAATATGATTGATTATATATGAATTCACAATTTCTGTTCACAATTAAATGTTACTTAATTATTATTAAAACTAAAATCCTGTTGTGTAATTATTATTCAACATTAAAAAGGTAAAATTAATTTCCTGTATGGTAGATTGTTAACTGAATAAATTTATTAACTGTTCATTTAATGTCCGATAAAAATATATATATGAACCGATTACGGGATAATCGGTCTTATACCCAAGTTTTATTATACCCTTTTTAATTATTATTAAAACTAAAATCCTGTTGTGTAATTATTATTCAACATTAAAAAGGTAAAATTAATTTCCTGTATGGTAGATTGTTAACTGAATAAATTTATTAACTGTTCATTTAATGTCCGATAAAAATATATATATGAACCGATTACGGGAGTCAAAATTTAAAGTTATTCCACGTGGTTTTTATAGAAAATCTACAATATTAAACTTATGCACTTTTCAAATCATCATTGGATTGAAACTAAAGTTTTATAGATTTTTATTAAATCTCAAAATTATTTGGAAGGGAAAATTTTACCTTCAAATTACAAAAATACACAAATTCATTACACTAAATAATTTTAACCTTAGGTTTATTTAGGTTTTTATATCAAAAAAAAAATTCCCTCTTTCTAATTACACAAGAGTTCATCAAATTCAAGTTCGAATATTCACATTAAATACACTAAATTGATTTCAATATTTATTACACTTAACGCATCCGGCTCGAAGGACCAAAATGTTTTATCTTGTGGACTGTATTATACAAAAAAAATAAACTATTAATTATTTGGCTAAGTTTTTCCTTTAATAAAAATTTACAGGTTTTTATTCAATATGTTTTATATGTCTTCAATTCAAATTAATTCTAATTATGTTCAATCATTGTTTATTACTACACGAGATTAACATTCTAAAACTTTCACAAATTTATATATTATCTACCGACAACTATATATGCAGCCAATGGTGTAGTTGTTAAGACACCTGCCTTTCATACGAAAGGTTTCGGGTTCAAGCCCCGGCTGAATCATACAGATAATGAAAAATATAGATTTTTCTTATAATATATAATTAGTAGAATATAATTAAATTAAAAATAAGTATATATGGCCTATAAATTATAATCAATATCATATTATAATATAGGTGTATAATGAAATAATAATAAACCATAAATTCTTGTATAAGATAATAGATGGGGTAGAAATAGCCGAGTAATCAACGGCTTAGTGAAATTATTGATTTACGAAGCTGAAATCTAGTAAAATATGAATAATAAATGACTTAGTAGATGCGTTATACTCCTCATTGGAGTGGCAAGGAAAAAAAAGAAAACGGCAACTATATATACATATATACATAAAATAAGCATTGCGACTAATCCGTTCGAGTTAACTTTAAAAACTGACCTATAAACTATATTAAATTAATATTATCATGTGATTTATCATTTCCAGAAACAAAACAACTCTATTGATACAGTTACAAAAATAATGCCATGAATTACCCGTGTAGCAATTTAAGCAAAATTGTATAGTTATATAAAAATGAAAATTCTATCAAAAAATAAATATCATCAAAATGTCAAAATAAATAAATATTATTAATATTTTAAAAATAACGTTGCCAGATGTGATTGGAAGATTTAACACTAACTATCACAAATATTAAATTAAATTATTATAGAATATAACTTATATATTCACGAATTGTAGTTCTTAAAAATAATAGCAAAAAAACAAAAATACACATTTATACAAAAATTTACTTTTTCACAAATAAATTGAATTGTTTCTTATTATCTTTCTTATTTCTATGATTAAAATTTTGGCAGAAATATTTTGAAGTTAATTATGATCTTATTTTTTAGTTACCTAAGGTTTGTTCAATATACTGAATATTTTTTCTTATTTTTTATGTTTAATGTTGTGAGTTTTTAATCTAATTTTGTGAGTGAAATTTTTTGAGTTTCGAATTAGGTTGAAGTGGAAATGTAAACAGATATGTAAAAAGACATGTAAATTTAGAAAACGATAATGATGAAAATAATGAAAGGCAAAATAAATTTTAACGGCTTTAATTTTATTTTAAATTTCTAAATTTATTTATTTTTTATTTTCATTTTTATTAAACAAAACCAAAACAAGGTCGTTACAAAAAAAATCTTAAATTAATGCTTATAATTAAAATTAAACAAAACAATGACTATAACTAAATTTAATAATTTAAATCATAAAAAAAGTTAATTTATTATTATTGTTATTGTTATCATTATTTTGTATTTAAACTACATTTACAACTTTATTTTAACAAAAAAATTAAATATGATATATGTACAGATATTTACATACATATAATACAATTTAACATTTTATGTAATAACTTTTGTAGTAAATTAAACGTAAATAAATATCTTATTATTATATAGAAGTAAAATTAAAAAAAATGATTTTTTTTTTATTAATATTACTTAAAAGCATTAAATTACGATTAATAAAATGTACAAAAAAAAATGATCTTAATAAAAAACATATACCTATTAGTTATATTATAATGCAATACAATAAATGTGTTATGTTTAAAATTAAATCATAATTAAAAAAAAACAACATTTTTTTGCTTAAGTAAGAATTAATTGTCTAAAGTCATTAAATTGGAAAAATGTAGTTGTACAATGTGTTTGTTTGAAAGTATTTCTGGAGATAGATGTAGAATAGAGATGACTAATACAACATCTATTGATGGGTTCATTTCTACCGTACTCTGTATTATGTTTGTAATCCATTAAAAATTTAGTATTTCTAGTTTGGCTAACACTATCGTTAAGTCTAAACTTGTTATTAAGAGATTGGATAGAAATACTATTATTCAAAATATCAAAAGTAAAATATGATGACAATAGTTGTCTACGTAAAGATAAAGAAAGCCAGTTTAATAAATCAAGTCTTGTAGTGTAACTAGATAGATTAGCAAAATCAAAAGGGTTATATTCATTCCTTAATGCAAATAAAAGAAATTGCTTTTGAACTGATTCGATTCTACTGGAATGAACTGCAAAGGCTGGATCGCAAACAATGTTACCGTATTCTAAGATGGATCGAACTAGGGAACAATAAAGAGATTTTGTCACAGCTAAGTCGCTAAATTCTTTAGCTCTTCTCTTAATGAAACCTAACATTTTATTAGCCTTTGAAACTATTAGGTCACAGTGAAGATTATAATTAAGTTTATTATCGAGAAGAATTCCTAAATCAGTAATGCTAAAAACCCTTTCGAGAGTTACATTATCTATTTTGTAGTCATATATTAAAGAAGACCGTTTACGTGTAAAGCTTATAACCTTACATTTCTGTATGTTGAGTTCTAATTTATTTGGCGTGCACCAAGCTTGTAACACTTATAAACTTGATTGAAGTTTAGCTGCATCAGAATTATCTTTAACCACTTCATATATTTTTAGATCATCAGCAAACGAATATAAGGTATATTGCTTAGATATTTCGAAAGATCTGAAATAAAAACATTAAACAGAAGCGAGCCATTTGGCTACCTTGCGGTACACCGGAAGTGACCCCGATGGTGTTGGATAATACACCACGAAATTTAACATTTTGAGTTTTTTCTGAAAGATAAGAATTAAGCCTCTCAAGAAATGAACCCGAAATGCCAAAAGTTGATAGTTTGTTTAGCAAAGTGAAGTGATCTACACGATCGAAAGGTTTGCTAAAATCAGTGTAAATTGCATCAACTTGGTACCCTTTCTCCATTTGATTCAAATTTCAGATGTATAAACCATCAGGTTCGTTGTAGCGATCTTTCCTGAAACCATTTTGTTGTTCGTTTTCGTTTTTGTTGTTTCCTATCATAAATGCAAAACTAAATGCATTTATGATAGGAGTAATTCTATCAACGACAATTTTTTCAAATAATTTAGGTATAGTCGAAAGGATTGCTATACCTCGGTAATTTTCCACCGATGCTCTATCTCCTTTTCTAAAAATAGAGGTTAAGTAGGAGGATTTCCACTTTTGTTGGAAAATCCCAATTGAAAGTGACTTATTGAAAATAAAATGAAGAGGGAAGATTAGACTGTGAGAGCAATTATGTAAAAAGGTTGGAGGAATTAAGTCCGGACCAGTATCCTTTTTTATATCAAGGTTAAAAAAATTGCTTCAAGAATATCATTTTCAGAAAGATACACGTCTGTAAATAGCAAATTTGAGCTATTAGATAAAGAGTTAGTCGAAGTCGTAACTAGTGCTGTTGTACGTTAAACTTGTTGAAAATTAGAAATCAGAAAAAAAGTTACAAATTTCTTTTGGGCAAGAAATCACATTGTCTTTTGACATCATTGAATTGGGATACCCAAATATTTTCCGTTTTGTGTTAACATCAATGTTTTAGCATCAGTAACAAGTTTGTTGCCAATATCGTTGACATAGTTTTCATATGCTGCATTGGCTTTTTGTTTAAATTCAATAGCAAGTTGCTTATACATATTCAATAAGCCGTCGCATGGTGCTTGATGATGTTTAAGTTTTTTGTATATTTTATTGCGCCGATTTCTCAAGTTCCTAAGATCTTTATCTAACCACGATTCTGTTGTTTTATGCTTTTTGCGAATTTGAGAAACAAAGGCATCAATAATTTGAAACAGATTTGAGTAAAAGATAGAGATTAATAAATTGATATCCTGTTGAACCCATGTGATGAATGACAATTAATACTTAACTAACTACTTAATTAATACTTTGATAGTCAGCATTAAAAAAATCGTTTACAATTTCATTATTGTAAGATTTAGCCAAGAGTGGGATAGAAGTGGAGAATTTGAAAATAAGTGCGTTATGATGAGCAGAGTTGGTAAAAAGATTATCAACATCATCAACGAGTTTAACCGACACTCATATGCATCATATGCATTTCAAAATGCAAGACCTAACCACTTATTATTACTATTAGGATAACTGACAATTTCTTGTAAATCGTTACCGTAGAACTCGCTAATAAGACCGAAGTCAATTTCGTCATGAAAGTTAAGCGGTAATAACACATAGTCAGCGTTGTCAACAATAAAAGAAAAAGAAGGACGATTAAAATCGCCAAACACAAAAATTGAGTCATCCTCATGTATTTCTGAAATAATATTGTGATATACACTATAAAAATCAGAATATGTGGAATTGTCATAGTTCGGAGGGAAATAAACAATACCTAGGTATAAATTATTTGTGTACAGTGTACAGTTAATAGACGACTTTAGCTCATTAGTTAATGATTTGATAGATTCACTGGTAGAATTTAATGCAGAGATAAACTCATCTTTATTGAACACTGCGTTCTGCTTCGAATGATCATTCTGCTTTAGTGACGTTCTGCTCAAGGTAGTATTGAGGGCTTCATGATCTTTAGCCATTTCATTAAATAACGCGGAGTTATTTTTATTGTGTCGTTACATCTTGCTGATTTGACTTCATCCAATAACATATTAATGCTGGAGTGATAATCCAAGCATTCATCCCATACAAAGTATTGAGCCAGTAATGCCCAATACCACACTATAGGAGCATTCAAACAAACTCTGTGGAAGCGCTTTTTACAAAAACTCCTGCATGTAACAGTTTCGGTTTTTGCGTTATAAACTGTGCAGCTTGAACTATTAAAAAAAAAAAACGTCACTTTAAAAAGAGTTCAAACTTTTTAGCAAAAGTACTAGCAGAATAAACAAAAAATTAAAAAAAGAGTAATAAGTAAATTAAAAAAAGCTTCTAATATAATTTTTTCTTTTTTAACAAAAGTTTAACAAAAGGAGAACATTTTTTTTTGTTAAAATTTAAAATAAATAAGCTATTTAATTTTGATGAATAAGCTATTTAATTTTACAAAAGCACTGTTTACAAGTTTATAAAAATGAGTTCAATACAGTTTTTTTCTTCTTTTTATTTTTATTATCAAATAGTTAGAATATTAATGTATTACTAATATTATTCTTTTAAAGTTAAATAACAAATTAAAAATTAAAAATAAAATTAAGAATAAATTTAGTAAGTAGACGTGCGTTAAGCGTCTGAAATACGAATGAATTTTAAAAAATAGGTATACATATATGGTGTATGAAGTTAACTTGCTAATCGAATAACTAATGATTTTTCGATTTATTTAGAAAAATATTATGTGTTGTCGGGATCCATTCTGAAATTTAAAATGTAATTAAAAGGTTAAAAATAAATGAGATTTGAAAAGAACAATTTAACAAAATATCACACTATAACTTTAAAGATATTCGAACTAGAAAAACGTGTTCTTCATCATAACTTTTTTTGTGATTATTATTTCTAATACAAATACAATAATAATCTACAATATTTTCAATATTACAAAATTAAAAAACAAAATTTATGAAGAAAATTTACTAATATTTATATTACATAGAGATTTATAAATAAAAAAAAAACATTATTTCAAAACATAACAACATGCGTATGTATAGGTATGAAAGTATATATTGGTTTTGTGTCAGAATTAGAAAAACTTACGGAATCGCGTTCAGGCCAATCTAATAATTAATGAATATTGTTTATTTATTTATTTTAATGTTTTAAATTTTTTTTAGTTTAAAGTTTATTTTTGCTGTAATGCTAAACTGTGAACAATACTTTTTATTTCTCCATCTGATGTGTATGTAAACAAATTTTGAGGTTTACCCACACGTGAACCTGCAATATATCTCATGTGCATATGAGAAGCATGGAGTTTGCAAACTAATCCATATATAGCCATCGTTTGTCCTTGTGATTTGTTGATGGTCATAGCTCATAGCAAATGCTAATCTTATATGGGAATCACTTGCGAGTTATTGGAATTCTGAACAGTAAAATATTTTCATTTTTAAATTTACGATAATATAATTGTTGCTTCAATTATATTCCTCGAAATTATTTTAACAATCTAGTACCTTTACATAATTTTGGTGATTGTAATAAAATTATGGGTGATCTAATCTTTAGTTCTAAATGATGTGGTGATATACCGAGAATATCGAAAGACTATAGAAATGATGTTGGATAATTTACTCCTTCATTTTCATCAAGCAGATTTAATCATTTAATCAATCATATTAATCATATTTTATGTATGTATAGTAGTTGTACCAACATTAATATTTTTTGCTGCCAATGCCAATGTGATTTTGATAATTTTATTGATGATTTTGATAACTTTGATATTTTAACATTTGGAATTTCCTATTCATTTGGCGTAAATAAAACAAAAGGACAATCTATGCAAATATGTGGAATAAATTTAGAAAATCCATGTTTTCCTAACAAATTGTGGGGCAATTGTATATTGCCTGCTCAACGTGTTGGAAAACTATGCACAGGATGAACAAACAAAAAATATCGTTCATAAATTAGTATTATAAATTTAAAAAAAAAATTTTGTTAGATGTTATTATTTAACTAGTGAAAAGGCCCATCATATGATGGGCGCACGGCGAATAAAAAAACGGTTTTTTAATACTAAAGATAAAATTAAAATTTTGTGTTTTCCTTTTTCGAGTAGCAAAAACAAATTCGGTCACATGCTGGGAGTGGCTCATCTTCTTATAATAGATAATCTTTGATTAAAATATTAAAATTTGCGTATTGCGAGCATTTGAATATTTTTTGCCTGTTTTCTCTTATACATACACAATATGAATCTCGCACTGTTAAATAATTCATTTTGCAAAAGCATGTCAAACTTCCATCTTTTTGTTTTTTTTTTTACGAGAGACGATGGAAAACATCAAAAGTCACTCAAAAGAACTGCACGAGGTTCTTTTAAGTATTGTTGGACTCTAACCAACCAAAACCACCCCTTTTAAAACCAAACTTTAGGATGGGTCCTTTAATACATAATAATATAATATACAGCTTGGTTTTGGATGAGGAAAGCATTTCTTGGGAAATTGGATTTAGGATAATTGGAATTATGGAGGATCAAGGGAAACATTTAGATTATCAACTTTTGGGCACACATGTGCAGGCACAAAGTTCCATAAACGCGACGTGCGCATAACAAAAGAATTTCCGAATGCTGTGTTACGCCATCGTGACAGTTCGACAGTGTATGGGTGGGCATCTGTTGCACTCCTCGTTTCACGTTGGAAAACTTTGAGTGGAGGCAACAATTGTTTTATTTCTTTGGAACAGGTGTTCACCTCTACAAGATATCTATAAAAAAAGGGGCAATGACCCGAGAGTACGGCGATGGCAAAGTGGAGTGAGCGTTGAGGGTTGCCAATAAAGCAATTAGCTCTGTTTTGCACTTTGCGCTGTTTGGTGAGCTCCAGCACAAATATGTGCGTTATACACCTCTTTCGCCCTAATGTACATTTTATAGATGTTGAGAAGATCCGGAGGAGAAAAGTAAGCTTTACAGCGGTACCAGAAACCCAGACATTTAGCAGCGTGATATGATTTGACCAAGTCAATTTTTGATTTAACTTGATGCCCAGATTGTTTAAATCTTTTGAATACTGCAAAGCTTCATCCTGAAATGTCAGATTGGATGTAGTAGTAGATATTGTACTCGAGATTAAACAGCATTTTGCTTTTTGGTGTTGAAATCAACTCTGTTGACTTCACGTCATTTTTGGATTTTCGCTAGATCATTATTTAGCTCACTGATAGTGAAATTTGTTGCTGTTCTATTAATATGGTGATAAATACCGCAGCCGCTATGAAATTTATAGGAAGCTACAAGGATACTTTCATCTGCGAAACTTAGGATTGGATTGCAGGTTATTGAAAGTAGTCAATTGATAAATATTAAGAAAAGAGTGGGAGACAAAATCGATTCCTGAGGCACACCAGCATTAATTATAAAATTGTCACATGAATAACCATCGACAAGTACTAGAATCATGCGATTGAAAGGAAATCTCCAATCCTTTTTAAAAAGACTCTACCTAATTCTAATGCTCTGCATTTTCCTAATAAAGCATCATGCCAGACTCAGTCGAAAGCTTTAGAAATATCCAAAACCACTACATCAGACTCGCCAGAATGATGAAGGCTGATATTCAACTTTTCGCAAAGTTATGAGATCACCGGTTGAACGACGGGCTCTGAACCTGTATTTACTATTTTCTAAATTACTTTGGAAAGAACTGAGGTTATATCAATAGGACGGTAGTTAGAGGGATTGCTTTTATTACCTTTTTTGGAATTGGGAAAACATGCGCAACCTTTCATTGGGTAGGATGAATACCCGAAGTAAAGGAGAAATAGAAAAGGTTGCGTAGAGGTTTTGAAATATGTGAATTGGTATTTTTAAGAATCATGGTAGTGATACCATCTGGACCAGATGATTTTTTTGTATCAATATTCTTCAAGATTTTGATCCCTGCTCTCGTCCTAAAGTAAATTTTACCGAAGGAGCAGTCAACTTCAGGAACAAATGGTGGCTTTAAAGTTGACTGAGGCAGTGTCGAGTTGAAGGAGAACTGCTTCTCAAATACGTTCGCTTTCTCTTTGGAATCTGATACAATTTTGTTGTTAATTTATAAACTTTTTGCAAATGTCCAAAAGGATTTGCTATTCTTAGGCATGTGGATAAGTTTGCGTTTCAACTTTAGGTTCACATGGCTATAGCGCCATACCAATTTTCTGGCAGGAGTCCTTTTACTGGTAATTGGGCCTACCCGGATACTTGTTTTAACCAAACAATAGTCGGAACCACCCAGGGGTAAACCAACTGAAACCACATATTTTTCAGGGTGTCTGGTCAGGAGCAGATCCAAGAGGTGGCTTTCTTGATCAGCACGGTCCGGGATCCTTGTGGGATTTTGGACAAGTTGAGAAAGATGGAACAGAATAGTTAAACTTGTTTCCCAATTAAGTTTTAATAATACTAATGCATTTTTTTACAACAAAAGTAGGTACATTGTAATCTATTTTTCTTAGTTTCACATCCACGGTATGTGTATAGGGCAAAAATATATAAAAAAACAAAAAAAAACTCACATATGTATTTTTATAATGTAATTTTATTAGAGTACGGTTAGCAAAAGAAATCGTTTGTGTGCAAGTATAATATATTAGGCATAGGAAGGGACCACTGAAATTGGAATTGTGTGTATTTATATATAATACGGGTAGCCAAATTAATATAGGTACAATTACTTGAATTTTAGTATCTTTTCAATTAAAATAGTTTTATTTTTTGTCTTTTTCGTGCATGATAAATTCTTATTACTATCTACATTTTACAATTTGAGTAAATTTTTGTAAAGGTATATGTGGGTGGACAAGCAAGAAAACTATTTATTGACAACTATTTATTGACATTGTAGACAATAATATACATACTTTGACTTTAAGATTCTAAGAGATTGCATTTAACAAATAAATATATGTAAGTAGACTTAAAATCTGAAGGGTGGGTATGGTTAATGGTTATATTATTTTTAAACAAAAAATAATTATTTGAACTTTTTAAATTTGGACATGTAACAGTATATCAATATATGTGTAGCAATGGCAACCTTAAATAAATTATAACACTATATTCTTCATTTCTATTTTATTATTCTTTTTATTAACTATTACACTAATTCTTTGATTTAATAATCATTTTAAGTTCGTTTCACTTAATAAATTACAATTATTGTTTTTTAGTAATTTGATTTTTTTTTTATTTAGGGCATTTTCTACCACATAAATGTGAACAGGAAATTACACAGCCTTTCCTTTTCAGTCGTGGCTCTAAATGTCGTAAGGAGGAATAACTCTTACGACGTGTGTGGGAACCCACACTCGCTCGGCGTTTACAGCGTATTTTATACGATCTTACCCAGTGGGCCACCGAGGGCCTTCGATCAGCGCTGTGTTTAGATGATAACTTTTCACTAAGCCGTTTACAATTTTTTCTTATTAATATTAAGAAATAAATCCAAAACCCTGTGTTGATAGCAATTTTCAGTTGTTAAAAACCAATTTGGAAAGTGTTAGCTTGTTAATTCTATGTACATTATTTTTAAGCGATGTTTTATGTTTTTGGTGTGTAAAATTTTTTTAAAATTTTCTTCAAAAACTTTATATTATAAACAGCATATTTCATAAAAATAAGTTGTCGGACATTTTAAACTATGTTGCGTCGTATAATTTTTAAAATCAATAAATATATCTTCAGGTAGATTTAAAGAAGAGTTACTATCTAGAAGATTTTTTTCTCAATCTGCACAATCTAATTATATTTTATGACCGATGTATCCAACATAATATTTTAGACTAGAGCATTTAGATCAAAGATATTAAAATTCTAGAAAAAATTGTAAGTATTAGTACTATATATTATACTAATACTATATTATAATAATAATAGTATTATTATAATAATACTAAATTAATAAAGAATATTAATTTTATAAAGTAACTGGTGTTTTTTTTAGGATGATAGAACTTTAAATTGAAATAAAACACATTTAAATTAAGGTTGAAGGTAAATTTTTTATTTTGAAAGAAGCGCTGATCGATTAAAAATATTGAACAAGTAAATTAGTTTAAAATTTATTGCAATAATAAATTTACATTATTCAAAAATCAAAACATAACTGTTTTTATAGGTATGAATACCACCTATCCACCATTATTTTTGTTTTTCTAGAAAACTACCATTATTGGAAAATAATAATTTTCTTGATGATAAAGTTCTTTTTTTTTTAAATTCTAACAGAATTTAAATTTTCTTATCCCACCATTCTTTTCTAATTTAAATTTTTATTGTTAGGCATTTTATTCTTTCATTTATTATGCGAATTGTTTTTATTAAATATAATAGCTATGGTCAATTCCGAAAATTTTAATATAATCCTAGTACCTGAATACAACCCGCTAAACCAATTATTGAAACTCTGATTTTGAAACCACATCTAAAATTTGTCGGAATAATTTTTTCCCATGTATATTTTAAAACAAAAGCATTTCATATAGTGGGGGCTACCGCCCTTGAACCCGTACTAAACCAGTTATTGAAACCCTAATTTTGAATCCAACTGTAAAATTACTGCTAATTCGGAACCTCACATATTTAAACTTTCTTATTCCACCATTGTTTTCTAATTTAAATTTTAATTGTTAGGCATTTTATTCTTTCATTTATTATACGAATTGTTTTTTATTATACACTATCATTAAGATATGCATAGCAATCTTCTTTTTCCAAATCCAGTTTTTCAAAATACCACTCTTCCGAAATCCCGTTTTTTCAAATTCTTGCTTTTCCAAAATCCCGCCATGATAAATCTTGATAAGTAACAGCGCAAAACAACATTCGAAAACCTAAAACGAGAAGTATAATATAATACTTCTCCGAATACTTTTATTATAAAAATACTGTTCTCACTTTTTACCGTTCTCATATATATTGTTCATATACGAACAAAATTTAAAAAAAATTAAAAGAAAAAAAAACCTTTTCAAGTTTGTGTACTTGAAAAGTATAAATAATATTTTTTGCTTATTTTTATTTCACGCCACACGATAATTTTTTGTTTAATACAATGTTCTGACCTACGCTATATAATATGAAGAAAAGCAAAAGTAATAAAACATGTGGTCAGCACATTGCACTTACTTACTATTTACTTTAATATTAAAAAAAAAGAAAGTGAAACAAATTAATTTTTTTTTATATTGATTCGTAAATCATTTTCAATAATAATTTTGGGTGGATTTTTAATAATAATTTACATAATATAGTGAAAGACTTTGTGGTAGTAAAAGATATTAAACAAAATCAATTAATTGGTATACAAATGAACTAAGGTTATTGAAAGCTCAAAAAATTAATTTGTACACTAAAGCAAAATTAACTAATAACGAGGAAAAATACAGTTGCCTTTGTCAACTCTTAGATACCCGTACGACCCGTTAGTATGCCTATCACTCTGCTTATAATATTATTTTTTTAATTTTTTAATATTTTAAAATAATTTGGGCGAAATTTTATAATTTCTAGAACTGTGGGTTGTACATATATTCAAACTATATGTTTATACTTTCTTCAAAAGCAGATTCTAACCTTCCGAATAACGATTATCTATCTAACTTTTCCAAATATGCTATAGTACCATTTAATACTAAGCGGCAAATGGAGATAACAAAAATTCCGGTTTTCTAGTGTTTTTAGATTGTAAAACTACTACACAGAACCTGAGATATATACATCTGAAAATAGGGGTTTGTTGAAATTTTGGGGGGCTGTAACTTAGGAACCCTATACAATTAAAAGAAACCATTAACACACGTACAAATATATTACGGGACCTTTAATTTTTTTGTCTTGCTGAAGAAAAATGTGTACAGGTGCCTAAGTTAAAGGTGTTTAAAAATAGCAAATTTTCAATTTTTGAGCCCTAATAATACCTCATAAACAGGGGGTGGTCCAAAAAAATTTCTGAGCAAACTTATACTAATTCTAAGAGTTCTTTCTGCTCTCAAAATTGCAAGTCCCTATTTGAAAGCATTCAGGAGTTATGAGGGTAGAAAAATCATGCAAAATTTGGTTTTTATATAACGGTAAATTTAAATACTAAATTTAAAAGCATTGTACAATTTTGATACTAATTTATAAATTTAAAACAAATACCTGTCGAATGACGTTTTCTGATTGAAAAAATCTTAAGTAGAACATGAGACATATGCATTTAAAAATAGGGCTTTTTAAAAGTTTGAGGAGCTGTAGCTCCGTAACGGATGGGGCTACAAAAAAAAGTTTTAAATTATAAAATTAATATTTTTATGTTATCTATCAGCAGTTAAAATTTCATGTCTCTATTTCAAAAAAAATGTGGGGATCTAAAAGTTAGGTGTTCGAGAGCTACCCGAAGTTGTGGTCGGATCTCACCCAAAATAAAGAGGGAACCTACAAATTGTCGTAAGAATATTTTGTGTTAATTTCAAGACTCTAGCTTTCTCCGTTTTTGAGTTATCTTGCTGACGGACAGACGGACGGACGGACGGACAAAGCTCAATCGTCTTAGAATTTTTTTCTGATCCGATCCATACCTTTGAAGGTATATCTAGCTAGCTTATTTCGAGGTGTTACAAACGGAGGAGCAATTTTAATATACCCGATCCTTATCGTACGGGTATAATAATAGTGATTGGCTTAATTATAAGCATATTAGAAATTTATATAAAAGCGACTTAACTAAAACAAAAAATGCTTATATCAGTAATAAAATTCAAACTAGTGATCAAACTGTAATGTGGAGAAATATAAAAAAGTATGTTCTTAAAAAAAACCCACATGTCATTAATGAAGTAATTTTTAATAATAAAAAAATAATTTAACCTAAAGATTGCTAATAAATTTAATAACTTTTTTGTTGAAAGTATAAATGAAATAAATAATTATATAAAATCAGTACAATTTATAAATATAATTGAAAATAATAACATTAATCCATTTAAATTTAAATCTATAAATATAAATCAACTTAAAAATATCTTAAATAAAATGAATAATAAACAAGGTAGAATGTAAACCAACGGTTTTTAAAAGCGCACATTTCCAAAACTCAATACAAACTGTTTAGAAGTGTGACTTACACAAAAATTTGAAAATTTCATGTTACGCAGAGCCCGAGATATATACATCTGAAAATGGGGCTTTTTTGCAATTTTGAAGAGCGGCAACTTTGGAACCCTTTACAATTAAAATAAACCTTTAACACACGTAAAAATATATTATTGTAGCTTTAATTTTTATATCTTGCAGAAGTAAAATGTGTACAGGTTCCTAAGTTACAGGTGTTTAAAAATAGAAAATTTTCAATTTTTAAGCCCTAATAGCTCATAAACAGGGGGTGGTCCGAAAAAATTTTCTGAGCAAACTTATACTAATTCTAAAAGTTCTTTCTTGCCTCAAAATTTCAAGCTTCTATCTAGAAGCGTGCCGGAGTTATGAAAGTAGAAAAATCATGTAAAATTTGGTTTTCACATAACGGTAAATTTAAATACTAAATTTAAAAAAATTGTATAATTTTGATATTAATTTACAAAGATAAAAGAAATACCTGTCGAATGACGTTTTCAGATTGAAAAAATCTTAAGCAGAACATAAGATATATGCATTTAAAAATAGGGCTTTTTCAAAGTTTGAGGGGCTGTAGCTCCGTAAAGGGGGGGGGGGGGAAACATGACAAAGTTGTTCCACAAAATTATTTTTTTTATGAGACCTACCTATGGTTAAAATTTTTTTTCTCTATCTTTAACGGTGTAGAAGTTTTGTAAACAGACGGACGGACGGACGGATAGAGTGAAACTAATAAGCACATTTTTTCAAAATTTTTTTGGAAATGTGCTAAAAAGACTTTTACTTCGTAAATAAACAGACTATACTGGATAACCTAGATTTTATTGGTAACAACTTTGTGTCAATTGCAAACAGCTCATTGCAGAGTGGACTATTTCCTGAGATATGGAAAGAAGCGGTAGTGATAGCCATTGAAAAAAAGAAAGGTACTAACAAGGCTACAGAATTTAGACCGGTTAATACAATTACATTGGAGGCAAAAATTCTTGAGAAAATAGTCTTATTACCAGTTGCTGAATTATATGGAAAGATATAACTTCATAGCTAAATATCAATCAGGATTCAGAAAAGATCATAGTTGTGAATCTCTGTTAAACTTGATAATTACAAATTGGAAAATATCGGTGCATGATAACTAGGTCATAGTGGCTGTATTCTTGGACTTGAGAAGACCATTCGAAACGGTTGACAGAAATTTCTTATTAATAAAATTAGAAAGCTATGGTATACAGGAACTAGAATTGGAGTGGTTTCGTTCTTATCTATCTAATAGGAAGCAAAAAACTAAATTTAATGATACTTTAACAGACGCTGTTGATGTTTTGCTAGGTGTGCTGCAAGGCTCTATTCTTGGTGTGCTACTATTTCTAATATATGTTAATGATATAGAACGACAACGAGTGGTATTATCAAATATTGTTTTATTCGCAGATGATGCTTTGCTTTATTCTGTTGCCGATACCGTGGAAGAAGGTATACAAAACATTAATAATGATTTAGGTAGTTTAAGTATGTGGTTTAGAATGAATAAACTAGTCTAAATATTGAGAAAACCAAATGTATGTTTATTAATGGAAACTCAATTGACAATATTAAAATAGAAAATGAAATAATTGAAAAAGTAGATGAAAATATTTAGGTGTTGTATTCGATAATAAGCTAGATTTTAAAAAACATATTGATTACATTTGTAATAAAATTTCAAAAAAGATTTATTTTTTTTTCAAAAATAAGAAAGAGTTTAAGTTTTACAAGTGCAATAGCGATTTATAATACAATTGTTAAATCGCATTTTGAATATTGCTCAACCATTTTATTTATGATGAGTAATATTAATAAAATTAGACTGCAAAGGCTACAGAATAGGGCTATGAGGATAATTCTCAAAGCAAATAGATTCACATCAAGTGATTTTATGTTAAATATTTAAAATGGCTAAGCGCCAATCAAAGAATTTTAATGAATGTGTTAGTAATAATAATAATTCACAAGATGAAAATAGGCAAATATCCAAATTATTTAGGTGAGCGTTTAGTTTATGTATCAGATATTCATAATTATAGTTTAAGAAATGTAAATTGTTTTAGATTAAATCTATTTAGAAATGAAAAGTCTAAAAATATGCTGATCTATAATGGTTTAAAGCTTTTCAATGAATTACCTTTCGAATTAAGTAATGAAATAAATACAAATATATTTAAAAACAAGATTGTGGAATATGTAATAATAATAATTGTAATGAAGGAATTTTGAAATTATTTAATTATAAAGTCGTTATATTAACTAAATAAATAAATAAATAAAATAAATATTTTATAACAGAAGTCAGAAACTTACTAAATATTAAAGAAACGGATATTTTTCTTAAAAAAAAAAAAAATAACATAGAAAATATCATTTTAGAAGAACTTCTCTCACAATAGATTCATAATTTTCTACTCATTTATATATTAACTAATAAATGGGAAGTTAGGTATAGTCGTTTCTTTTCTTCTTATGTGTTTTCCTATCTTAAGGTATTCAGTCAAAAAAAATAACATTATTAAAATAATGTAAAGCAGTTTTTCATAACCAGTTTCATTCAGATTTTAAGTTTCTATATTACTTAATAATTAATATATTTTGTTTTTAAAATTAAAATTTAATTTAATTAAGGTTATTTAAAATTTTAACTACTTTTAAAGTAACAAAATAAGTGAATTTTTTTAAAAATTAGAAGTGAAATTATTTCACCTTTTAGGAACCTATTTCTGAGGAAACTAAAGAAATACATACGCATGGTTTACTCAGCTGTTTCTCAAAATTGGCTGAAAATATTTTCTTCACCGCCTATCTATTAGTTAATATATCTATGGTAAAAACACATTCAGCGTGGCGACTGATGGCGGTTAGCGAATTTTGCGTCGAAAATTTCGCGGCACGGCTTATTATTGACATAAAAGATTTTTGCAAATGAAGATCGGAACAAGATGATTTCTTCATAAAATATTATATGGAAATAAAAGAAAGGGATGAAGCATATTTTTTGAAACTAACAAGAATGAATGTGTCTTCATTTAATTTACTATTTTCCTTATTACTTCCTCTATTAATTTTTTTTCAAATGACATTATCTTAACCCATCTACAAATCGAATTTAAAAAATTGGCATTAAAAATTGTTTTTGAATTTTAATGCACAATATAACTACATATATTAATTTCGCCACTACAAAATTGTAAAATATAAATTTTTCAGCCGAGCAAAAAAATCGCCGTTTTTATTGTGCACTTTGTACAAGTGTTTCAAACAATTTTTGACATATCGCCACGAACTTTTACCCTGAATGTGTTTTTAGCTTGGACCACTTTTTCTCAATGATTAAAAATCTGTCAAAAATTACCGCCACGAAAAAACGGCGAGATTAATTAGTAAACTGTTCCCAGATTTTTTATTTTATATGTTTAGATTTGTTTTTTTTTTTTTTGTATTACAATCAAGTAAGTGAATCCAACTTTTTTTTAATGGTGCTGATGTAAAAATGAAATTTTTAGGAGGTTTATTAAATGAGTCAGTATGATATAGTAAATGTTTTTGCATCTATAGAAATTGTGCAATTGCACAGCGAATTTTCTAGTAAAAATTAAACATAAAAAATCAAAATTTAAAATTATTGACTAATTTCTTGTTAAAAAAACATTTCTTAAAAAAAAAAATAAAAACAAGTAAATGTAACAAACAGTAAGTAATGTAACCGACTTATTTATACCCTACACCTAAAAAATACAAATTAAATTAAAAATCCATAAGTTATTTTAGTTAGGTATTAAATGAGAATAACAAAGAAAGAAATTTTATTAATCAAAAATTAATGTTTTGGAAAAATTATTTTATCTATATTGTATTTATTTGCAAAGTTTAGTTTTAGCAAAGTTAATGTCATTAAAATTTTCAATTCTAAATTCCTTTGTGTTTTCATTTTGTAATGTTCGATTTTAAGCTGCCTAGCCTTAGTGTAGTTAGTGTAAGTGTGTAATAGTGTAATTTAGATTGAAGAGAGACAAGATGTGGACGAAAAAATATTTGCTTTTATATATTTAAAATATATTTAAATATTTTTCCAGGCCTACTTCAACTGTGGAAAGGTTTCTGTAATTAGATTTCTTCACCATACATTACAAAACATTTTAAGTGTTACTTGTTTAAGGAGGCATAACAATAACAACGAAAATAATAATACTTTATACTTGGTAAAAATGAAAACCGATAAAGATAAAGAAGAAGCACCTTTATCGGTTTTCATTTTTACCAAGTATAAAGTATTATTATTTTCGTTGTTATTGTTATGCCTCCTTAAACAAGTAACACTTAAAATGTTTTCCTTAGGAATTTTGGCTTGAATTTTATCAAATATGGTACAGACAGTATTTTTTGGATTGTCTAAGTAGGTAGTCTAGAAATTATAATATTGGACTAATTTTTATGTTATTCAATCCCATCTATTAACCCTTTCAATTTGTTTACCAAAGTTTCTAGTTTATATGTCCTATCCTCGTTAAGTTTAATTTGTCTTTTGAGTTTGTTATTTTCTTCCAATATCAGCTTATTTTGTTGGAAAATTTCCTCTATTTTAAAGTTAACAAAAGTTAATGAGTTGTGAATACCATTAACAGCGGACGCTAATTGATGCAAGCAAATATATCGATTTTCTCCTACACAATCGGTTGGCTTGGGTACGGTTAAATCATTTTCGTTATAACTAAGAGTGGAGAATTCATTGTACAAATCGTCTTCACTTTCTTTGTCAACAATTCCATCGTAAAACAAAAGGCATACAGTGTAGTGGTATTTGCCGAAACGTTTTCCACCTAAAATGTGCATCGGTTGCTGATGAACTTTTTAACTTTTTTGTAAACTTGAACTTTATTTTGGCGTGTTCAGTTGGACTTTGAAATTTTTCCTTTTCCTTTATTACTTTTTTTTTTATTTTTATTTTTATTATTATAATTTCAAATTACAATTATTGTAGTATTAAAATTTCTTAATTTCTTAATTTTAATTTAATGTCAAGACTTTACTCTTACTGCAAAAATATGTTGTGATTGTAATTACAACACTCGCAATAAGCCAAATTTTTATCTAACGTTATTTAGAACAGATAAAAAAAAACTGTTTATTTAAGAATTAGTTTTAGTATAGTATTAGTATTTAATTTAAAGAATAAGCTATAATAAATAATTGAAATTGATATTTAGATTATTTTTATTAATGTACCTATTATGTTTGGTAGATTAATAAAAAAATAAATTTATATTTTAAAACTTTATACGACCATACGGCTTAGGCTAAGGTCTTGAATAAAAAAAATGAAAAAAAAGGAAATAAAGGAAAAAAAAAAAACTATAAAATATAACAAATGGTAAGTATAATAGATGAATCCCGCGATAAAATAGAATTACATAAAAGGTCTTACATATGTAGGAAACATTTTAAAGCAAATGATAGAAGTAAGTAATGATTTTTTGAATTTGATATAGACGGAGGTACAGCAACATATGTACATGTTTGTACGTTAAAATTCATTAAATAAATGAGCAACATCAACCTGATACACATGTTGATTTTATGATTAATTTTGAACATTATACTGATGTAGGTAATTCGTCAGTATTAGAATATGAAAAAACAATTTCGATACACATAACTGAGATCATTGATGTAGCGAAAAGATACTTTGCAGGAGTAATAAACAGTAGTTTATTAAAAACTTTAAAAAAAACTTAATACGACACGTGAAAATTGTGTTAAACAAATGACTAAAAATAAATTAAATTTAGATATGACAGAAATATTGATTAAATTAAAGGAATATGAAAGTCAACATAAAGTGCTAGCTCTTTCGTATCCTTTCGAAATATGTTTTCAGATATGCCGTCTCCATGTAAATTTCTTTAAACATATTTTAAGAAATTCCCTAGCACACAACACTTGAAGGAAATGGTTGTAAAACAATGCATTTCTATTACAAATGTACATTATCCCAATTGGTTCGAAGAGTCAAATGATTGCTATGAACATAGATTCTCAGTAACAAGTTTTTTAATTGTAGTGTTACTATGGAAGCATAGTAAATGGGTTTTAAGTAATGAAAATAAACAGCCCAAAAATAAAAATAGAAAACTTAAAAATTTAATGAATGTTTAAAATTAAATTTTTAAAACATGTTCATAATACCAGAGACAAATAATAACTACTTCTGAAGCCTGGCTCAAAACTACGTGTTACATAAGTGTAATGATGGATAGAGGAATGGAATCGCGGTGGAAAATTGACCCAGGATCATTTTGGTAGGTTGACTCTAGTTCCAAAAATAAAATTATACTCAATAAATATTTCAAAAAGATGATCCCAATCAAATTGGCTCAAAATTATTAATTATACCTACTATAGAAAATAGATTAAGGAAATATGAATTTTTTAGATTAAGTTAAAATAAAAAAAACAACCAAAGGTACGTACATATGTAATAAAACAATGAATTTTAATATTAATAGGTTAAGCATTACTTTACAAATTATAAAAAAAATAAAAATTCAACTCCTTTTATATAATATAAAATATGTACCTAACATTAAAATTAAAACATTTTTGTATTTATACAAAAGTCGTTACTTTAATTTAAAATCATAAATATTTAAAAACCTTCCTTTACCTAACTAAACGTTAAAAAATTATTTTATTTAATTTTAAAAACGAAATATTTTTAAGTTAAGTTTCATATGTATATTTAATAACGTATTGCCCTTGATTTTTTCTCTTTAAAATAAAAATCTTATTAATTAACACTTCTTTATTTTTTATATACGTATGTATGTGCGAAGCGAATACACATAAAATTTCAATCATTTCTATTTGAAGACAATTTTAAAGAAGCAACAGCAACAAAATAAAAGCTCTGAAAATACTTTTTTACTATTATCGCTTAGCTATGAAATAAAATATAAAACATTTTATAACTAGGCAAGCTTTTTTTTGTTTTTATTTTTTTCTTTTTCTGAAAGCTTTTGTCAGTTAATAGATGTCGGTTGATAGAAAAAAAGGAATCATTTTTTTATTAGAAATGCTATATCTGTATATTTATTGTCTGTGCCCTAACTTTCAACTTTTTAAAAATTTAAATATTCTACCAATTTTTCATTTTTATTATTTCAAATCCCAAAAAATCTTTTTCTTAAAATCAGGATATTTAAATAGTAGAATTGTTAAAGGATACAATATTAGAAGAAATATATATATATATATATATATATAATGTATTTTTTTGTAACGAATCCATTTTTTCGCACAACAGCCCATAAGCCTTTCTTCATTGTATCATCATGCAAATTATTGTAATATGTTGGTTGTACTTTTATTTATGTTTTACGTTAATTTTAGTAAATATAAATTGAAATTTTTGATCACACCCCACTTCAGTCTATTACGAGTATGTTATGTTTAAGTATAAATTTTATTTAGATGTTTAACACTATTTTAAAAAATATTTTTTGAATACAAAAAATCGTTTTCTCTTTAATTTTAATCACAAGTCTTAGTAATGAATTGTAATAAATTGTTAATAATGAAGTATATCTGAGAATAAATAATAAAAAAAATAATAATTCAGTATAATATACTTAATATTTTCAAAGTTGCAAATAAGCAGAAGCTTCCTTATAAACAGACCCAGCTTGCAAATACGCAGAAGCTTCCTTAGAAAATTAGCACTTCACCCTGTTCTAGAGTTGTTAGAAGAGAAAAATTTGAGCTATTGTGGAGCATCTCGCAAATATATTTTTATTTGAGTTAGAAAATATATTGATGCAAAAGTAGTCCAATACTAAACAGTTCTAACTTGCATTTTTATACCCATTATTAATTTTATTATTAACAACTTTTTTCCCACCCGTTACGAAGCTACAACTTCCCAAAGTTCAAAAAGCTCTATATTTAAATTTTTATAACACAAGTTGTATAAGGTATATATTCAATTTGAAAACGCCAAACGATTACTGCTTTTATTAGTTTTAAAAATATATATACAATAAATATATACATGTGCCATACGGCGTCTTAATTTACCGTTATGCAAAACTCAAATTTTGAAAAATTTTTGATTCCTTCTATGTTCCAAACGGTTTAAGTTAGAAACTTTAAATTTTCAGAGAAGTTAGGTTTTTGAAAATAAGTATGAGTCAGTTCAGAAAATATTTTTGTAAAACCCCGTTTCGGAGCTGCATGGGGTCAAAAACTAAAAAAATCCTTATTTTTAAACACCTGTAACTTGAACACATGTCCAAATTTTTTTGAAATATTCAAAAATTAAGCTCCAGCATTATATTTTTATTTCTATTTACAACTTTTCTTAATAATATAGGGTTACCTTAAAATTAATGAAAAACTACCTTAAATTTTACTCGATAATTTGACATTGTTGACGACGATGTGTAGTACAAAAAAAATTAAATAAATAAAAAATATAACATAATTCTTCAAATATATTTTGAAGAATTTATATTTATATGATATTAGTATATATATTTATATAACTCATGTTTATTTACATACAGTATATGTCATGTATAGTAATGTCATATCGTGTATATGTCATGTATGTATAGTATAAATTATTATAAATTTGCCTCCTAGTACTAAATTATACTATAGCATATTTGAAAAATTTTGGATTGATAATCGTTAGGCAAAATTCGAAAAATTGTATTTGAATTCTTGAAAAATTAAAGTTGGAAAGTTTCGGCAATAAGATTTCATGGTCCACGCAATCAAATGCTTTTTTCAAGTCAAGCAAGACACAAGCTGGTATATTTTTTCCTGTCAATACTTTTTGATATGAAATCTGTTGGATTTAGACAAGCAGCTGTGGTGTTAGATTTTGATTGAAAACTAAACTGCTGTTCACTCAAGATATCATTAGAGTAAAAAAAGTTGGATAATCTATTCTTTATCACAATTTCAAAAATTTTTGAAATTGCTAGGAGAATAGAAATAGGCCTGTAGTTTGAGCAGTCAGTTTTATTTCCGTCTTTATAAATAGGAGTTATAATTGCAGTTTTGGAGTTTTTTTTGGAAAAATGCCGTTACTAAATGATTTATTAATTAATTTAACAAATATAGGGACTAATCGATCCGCAAAATGTTGGATGAATTTCGTAGAAATATTGTCGACATCTGTAGCTGCTGCAGCATTTAATGAGCTAATAACCGTGCTTACTTCTTCGAGATTCGTTGGAGTTAATTGGAATTCTGAAGATATGGTACGGCTGAATTTGCTTAAATAAACAAGATCAATAATTGTATTAGATATGTTTATTTCTTTTGTTACTTTGACAAAGAAATTATTGAAACATTCTGAAATGTCTTTTGGATTATCTAACATTTTCTCATTCTGTCATAGAATTTTAACTTGGCTTTTTGAAACGGGTGTATCAGTATTAAATATAATCTCCTATATAAATTCCAAAGTTTTTTTGTATCACTCGGATATAAAGAGATTTTGTCCGAGCAATATTTTTGTTTTGCCTCAGTAACTAATTTTTTAATTCAATCTCTATATTGAATATATAAGTTGTTAATATGAGTATTATTCACGTGTTGCTTCTTATATTTAAAAAAATAATCTCTGATTTTCATAATACATAACATCTCTTCAGTTATCCATATCTTTTTTCTTTTAACATTTTTATTTCAATACGCTCTGTATTATTATTTATTAAAGCAGAGAGATTATCAATGATTGGATCAATATCGTTGTATGATTCAGAGTTTAGCCAGAAATTATTGTTAGTAATATTGGTGTAATTTAAAATAGCTTTTTATTGAATATTATTACAATTATTATTTTTTTTATGATTTGTACTGATTAAAAGCATTTGATGATCAGATAAAGAACAATCTAAAAGAAAATGATCAATTATTGTTTTAGATTGTGATCCAAATCTATGGTAGCGAAAGTTTCAGAAATCTTATTGCAGTTAAAGAAACCATTACTTAGCAGCATATCTTTATATGAGACCATATCTGGGTTGTTTATATTTAGCAAGTCAAGATTGAAATCACCTACTATTATAGATCTTTTGTAGTTGAAAGCCCATTCATCGATTTTACTAATAAAGTTAGTGGGACGTGTTTCGTGCGATCTATTTATGCCAACAATATTAAAGTTTTGCTTCATTAGCTTAATACCTAATATTTGGCTATTGTCAAATTCCTCAGTAATAGTAATATTACTAACATAGTGATTTTTTATATAGATGGTCATTCCACTATATGGCTTGTATGTATTAATGAAATATGAATCATATCCTGATAGATTGGAAAATTTATTCTCAGAAGAAAGTAGTCAATTCTGAAGCACATAATATTAAAACAGTAGAAGTCGAAAATCGTACCATTGCCGATGAGAAAGAAATTGCTGAATCTTTTAATGACTTTTTCATTAATGTAACGGAAAAAATAAACATCTCAGCTGACTCTGTTGATCATATATATATATGAATAATTTTTTCTCTACTATACATTCCAATTTTAACTTACATTCATGTGACGTAGAGGAGGTGAAAAAGGCGATTCTTTCATTGAAATCAGCAGCAGCGACAGGGTACAATAAGATCTCAACAAAATTTATCAAAAGATTTTTAATCCTCTAAGTCGCATTTTGGTTAAATATACTCCAATTTTCAAAAATGGAAACAAAACTATTTGTTCCAATTACCGCCCTATGTCTGTTCTTACGGCACTATCTAAAATATTTGAGATAGTAATAAAAAATCGCCTTACTAATTTTCTGAGGAATAATAATATACTTCACGAGGAGCAGTATGGTTTTGAACCTAACTCTAACACAACTGGTGCATGTTTAAGCCTGACAAATTTGATTTCTAAAAATTCGGATGGCGGAAAATATGTTACTTGTATTTTCTTAGATTTGCAAAAGGCTTTCGATTGCGTAGATCATGAAATCTTACTAAAAAAACTTCAGCTAATGAATTTTAGTGACAATCAATTAAATTTCTTTTATTCATATCTTCGCAATCGTCGGCAAGTAGTTCGTGTCGGTAGTGCATATAGTTCCTCAGGAGTCATGAAAAAAGGGGTTCCTCAAGGCTCTATATTGGGGTCCGAGTACTTCAAAATTTATATCAACGATATAACCAAATTAAATTTAAGAGGCTCCTTACAACTATACAACTTTAACTATCTAGGATTAATGCTTGATAGCAAACAATTTCGCCATACATATTCATATTGAAGCGTCTTCGAAATTATTTTTCTGCCGATATGCTACATGCTATTTTTTGTTCCTTCATATTATCACATATAACCTATTTAAATCCAATATGGAGCAGAGCACCTAAAACTACGTCATCCAAGTTAATAATAATTCATAAAAAAGCGATTAAAATAATACACAAATATCCTATCTTGTATCCGAGCAACCAACTGTACAATGAACAATATATGAGTTTTAATGAGATTTGCACAATAGAATTATATATGACTGCCTTTAAAATTGTAAATAATTTTATTAAACACTATTTTATATTAAATAGAATGTTAGATTTGCATAACTACAAACACTAGAAATAAATCAAACTTTTATTTAAGGTTATTTAAAACTAATAATCAGAAAAATAATTGCCTTTATAGCTGCCTAAAATTTTATAATGATTTGCCATCAGAATTAAAAAACATAAATAACATTTATATTTTTAAGAAAGAAATAAAAGGACATATGTTAGATCAGCATTAACATTGTAGCTTTCAAATTTGGAATATAAGTAGTAACTATTATAATTTTTTAAAATAAATATTATTTCTCTTTTTTATTAAAATAATATTTTTATTTTGTTTTGTTTGTTTTTACATAAATTTTAAATTTTAAAGTTTTTTCTTTTTTTTTTAACTTTAATTTAAATTTTAATTTTAATTTTATATTATTAGATAGTAAGAATGTATTATTTTTATTTTTATAAAATTTCAAAACAATATTTATAAGATCAGACAGCTTCGGCTAAGATCTACTTGAATTAATCTTTTTTGAACTAATAAAGAAAAAAAAAAAATAAAAAGTAGCCATATTTCAGTTAGAACAATTACGTCTATGTTACATTTAAAATTGAATTTAATTATAAAATCGATTAATGTTTCTAATTCAAAAATTTTTTTTCTTAAACTTTGTATGTTTAAGTACAAAATATTAAAATTATTTTGATAATTTATACTCATTGAATTATGATCGTAATTTAGGTAATGTATCACTTTTCTACGTTTTCTATTTCATCTGAGTGCATATAGAGTATAAAGTAATAATTTGTATGGCATGGGTTAAAATTAACAGTTGTAATCTGTCAAAATTAATATTTATTATATTTTTATGTAACATTAAATTTAACAGCTGACAGGAAAAAAAAAGTAGTAGAAGATTGATATGTATGTTTATATATATTATTTTTTTATATATAATATTATAATGTTTTTATATAATATCATAAGTGGATAATTTGAATAATAATAAATAAATTTTTCCCATTTAATTAATAAATTAAAATTTGTTCAAAAGTATCCAGGTTGCAAAAAGCGAAAGTTGGTGACGCTGTTAGCAATGTAAGATATGTTAGTCTTTACATTAGCAAATGAATGAACTGACTCAAGCCAATGTGAAAATATTGCAAGAAAACAAATTACTTAAATCAAATATAAAAGCAGCCGAGGAGCGTACATCCAAACTAGACTGATCCATAAGCTGCAGGGTCAAATGGATGTAAGCCAACAACAAAAAAATAAATATAATATCGTTTATTAACAAAATTAATTAACAAAAATTAATGCAGAGGTCGAAACAGAAGATATACTTGATGTTACTCGTCTTAATTCGAACCATAATGGAAATGATAAAAATGTGCTGTACTTACTTAAATTTAAGTCTGGAAAAGCAAAAGATGAACTAATATCCACAAAACAAAAAAGTTACAAACATCTTTTTATAACAGAAATTGGATTGGAGGGTTCAAATAAAGAGATAGTTTTTGGCATTATCTCACACCTTTACAGACTAAATTATATTTTGAGGCGAAGCAGATTAAGTCCAGCAACAGCTTTAAATATCTTTGGATCAAACATAATGAAATATTTTTGCGGCAATCCGATAATTCAAAGGTATTTAAAATTAAGGACTTTGAAGATATTAATTATATTAAAAACAAAATTCACAATCAATAGTAAAAGTTCAAATAATAACTATTTACTCAACCTTTTAAATAAACACATTTTTTTATTTTAAAAATTTTACAACAATTCGATATAATACATTCACTTTATTATTATTTTTTTCTAAATATGATTATTTTTTATATAATTCATTTATACAATTCATTTACATAACCTACAAATATTTAAATTATTACTTGGAAAAATTTGCAATATTTTTATACATTTGTTTATACATTTCTACACATTTAAATTTTTATTTAAACACTTATAAAACCTTTAACATTAATTTTCATTATTTAGTTTTTATAAATTCAAATTACTTTCCCATAACTTGTGAAATAATTTATTTTTATTATATTAAACACATATATAAAAATAAGGTTAAAAAAAAAAAGTTTGATATGAATTGGATTCGATCCTCGATACTCCCGACAGCACACTTACAAATATATTTAAGAAATATTTGAGGACAAACTTTTTTTTTTATAATTTAAATCATATAAACTACCTAACTCTGTTAAATATCGTAAAATATACAATTCACATTAATTTCATTATGTTCATTACAAACCGTTTCACTTAGTGCTACTTTAAAATTACAATTTGCTAATATACAATGTCAATCTTCGAAAAGTTATTTACAAAAAACTATTATGGTAAACTATTTTAATATAAAAGTAAAGAAAAAATTCACAATCAATAGTAATAGCTTATATAATAATTGTTTACATCTTTTCATCAATTATTGTAGAATAGTCAGTTTTTAGGAGTAAAATTACGTAAAGATAATATTAATGTTATAGGCATATATAGATCTCACTCTACTCATCCTAATCAGTTTGTTAACAAAGTGGATGAGCTCATAGTTAGCTATAAAAGATCAACAATAGTAGGGGATTTTAATCTTAATTTGTTAAACAGTACTAGCTCTGAAATTAAAATGTATAATAATATGGTGTTGAGTAATGGCTTTGTGGTTTGTAATAATATCTCCGAAAAACTATAATTGATCATTTTTGACTGATTGTAAATTGGGAATATAATTTTTACGTATTAGAACAGTCTGTTCGACCATCAAATGTTTTTTATAAGTTCTAAATTTTTAAAAAATTTTAAATGATGAACAGTATGGATTTGAAAGGAATTCAAATACCGCTGCAGCATGCTTAAGTCTGACCGACTTCATTTCAAAAAATATAGACAGCAAAAAATACGTTCGTTGTGTGTTTATAGATCTACAAAAGGCATTTGACTGCGTCGATCATAAAATTTTATTACTTAAATTATCTAATTTGGATTTTGATTATCACCAAGTGAAATTCTTTGAATCCTATTTGCAAAATCGAAAACAGATGGTACGCATTAATAATAATTATAGTTCTGAAAAGGTTGTGTACAAAGGGGTTCATCAGGGTTCCATACTTGGACCGGATCTTTTCAAGATATATATAGATGATTTATCTCGTTTAAATCTAAAAGGGAGGATTCTATATATATTTTTAAAGCTAATAAAAGTAGTAATCGTTTGGCGTTTTCAAAATGAAGATATACCTTATACAACTTGTGTTATAACAATTTAAATATAGAGTTTTTTGAACCTTTGGGGAGCTGTAGCTCCGTAATGGGTGGGGCTACAAAAAAAAGTTATTAAAAATAAAATTAATATTTTTGTGAGATCTATCAGCAGTTAAAATTTCATAGCTCTATTTCAAAAAAAATGTGGGGATCTAAAGTTAGGTGTTCGAGAGCTACCCTAAGTTTTGGTCCAAACTCAACCAAAAAAAATAGGGAACCTACAAATTACTCCCAGAATATTGTGTAAATTTCAAGATTCTAGCTTTCTTAGTTTTTGAGTTAGCGTGCTGACGGACGGACGGACGGACATGGCTCAAAAGTCTTAGAATTTTTTTCTGATCCGATCCATACCTTTGAAGGTATATCTAGCTCGCTTATGTCGAGGTGTTACAAACGGAGGAGTAATTTTATTATACCCGATCCTATCGTACGGGTATAATAAGATTCATTAAATATAATAAAGTTCATTAAAAAATATTATTAAACATAATAAAAAAAATAATAATGCCTATTATCTATATGTATATGAAAAGTTTTTACATTTTTAGCACATTTCCAAAAAAATTTTGAAAAAATGTGCTTATTAGTTTCACTCTGTCCGTCCGTCCGTCCGTCCGTCCGTCTGTTTACAAAACTTCTACACCGTTAAAGATAGAGAAAAAAAAATTTAATCATAGGTAGGTCTCATAAAAAAAATAATTTTGTGGAACAACTTTTTCATGTAGCCCCCCCATTACGGAGCTACAGCCCCTTAAACTTTGAAAAAGCCCTATTTTTAAATGCATATATCTTATGTTCTGCTTAAGATTTTTTCAATCTGAAAACGTCATTCGACAGGTATTTCTTTTATCTTTGTAAATTAATATCAAAATTATACAATTTTTTTAAATTTAGTATTTAAATTTACCGTTATGTGAAAACCAAATTTTGCATGATTTTTCTACCTTCATAACTCCGGCACGCTTCTAGATAGCAGCCTGAAATTTTGAGACAAGAAAGAACTTTTAGAATTAGTATAAGTTTGCTCAGAAAATTTTTTCGGACCACCCCCTGTTTATGAGCTATTAGGGCTTAAAAATTGAAAATTTGCTATTTTTAAACACCTGTAACTTAGGAACCTGTACATATTTTGCTTCTGCAAGATATAAAAATTAAAGCTACAATAATATATTTTTACGTGTGTTAAAGGTTTATTTTAGTTGTAAAGGGTTCCAAAGTTGCAGCTCTTCAAAATTGCGAAAAAGGCCCATTTTCAGATGTATATATCTCGGGTTCTGCGTAATAATTTTGCAATCTAAAACCGCCAGAAAATCGAAATTTTTATGATCTAAATAAAACAGTATCAAAATTATGTAATATTTTGTAATTTACTATTTAAATTTACCGTTATGTGAAAACCACATTTTGCATGAAATTTCTTTTTTCATAACTCCGGCACCCCTTTAGATAGGAACCTGAAATTTTGAGACAAGAAAGAACTTTTAGAATTAGTATAAGTTTCCTCAGAAAATTTTTTGGTAACACCCCCTCTTTAAGAGTTATTACGCCTCAAAAATTGAAAATTTGCTATTTTTAGACACCTGTAACTTAGGCACCTGTACAAATTTTTCTTCGGCAAGACATGAAAATTAAAGGTTCAATAATATATTTTTACGTGTGTTAACGGCTTTTCTTAGTTATATAGGATTCCAGACTTACGGCCCCTCAAAATTTCAAAAATGTCCTATTTTCACATTTTTTCTTATTACATGAAATTTTCAAATTTTTGTGTAAGTCACACTTCTAAACAGTTTGTATTGAGTTTTGGAAATGTGCGCTTTTAAAAACCGTTGGTTTACATTCTACCTTGTTTTATTTTTTTTAAATAAACTAAAAATATAAATTTAAATTTACTCCACATATGACTACATGTTTAAATAGAATACAACAACTAATATAACAGATAAGATTGCTTCGACTTTCACTTTATTTTTCCACTTTTTTATTTTATTTTTTTTTTTTTTTTTTAACTTTCTAACACAAATGCTTTAATTCGGGTTTTAAACATAGGTAGATTCGCAATCGGTTTAAGACTTTTCGGAAGTTCATTATATGCTTTTAAACAATTATACAGCCCATTATTACTTTGATTATTTGTACGAAACAATGACAAATAATAGTTCGCTTTGTTACGTGTATTGTGGTTATGAATGTCCATCAATCTATTCAAGATAAAATTATGCTTTATATCATTATTTACAATCTTGAAAGCCAACACATATAGCTGATATTTACAAATGTTTGCTAAACTAATATATTGGGAAGAATACAACAAACTTGTTGGATGTTGAGTCGGGTTACCGATTAATTATCTTTGTACTTTTTTTATGCAATATGTCTAACTTGTTGAAATAATCTTTGGCAGCTCTTCCCCAGATTGGGTTTAGATAACAAATGTGAGAGTTTATATAGGAATTGTAGATCGTGTATAGGGCTTTGTTAGATAAAAAGTTTTTCAATCTATGCAGGATAAATATGTATGGCGCTATTCTTTTTATTACATAATCGATGTGATTGCTCCAGTTAACTTTATAATCTAAATTTAAACCTAAATTATTAATGTTTTTGATAATTTTAATTTTTTCATTTCTAAAGAGAATATTTGTACCTAAGTTCCATGGTTTATTGGCAAAGAGAATTATTTTAGTTTTCTTAATGTTTAGACTGATCCTATGTTTAAATAACCACCCTTGAATGACATTAAGATCATTTTGAATTGAAGTTTTTGTAATTTCTTCACTATTTTCAGAGTACTTTAAGACCGCATCAACAGCATACAGCTGTGTTTCCCCTTTTAGGGCTAGACGAGTTAGATCATCGATGTTTAAATTAAAAAGGACCGGCCCAAAAATAAAACCTTGTGGTACCCCTTCATATATGCTTTACTCAGAGCTACAAATATTATTAATGCGGATTATTTGTGCTCTATTAAATAGGCAAAATTCGAAAAATTGTATTTGAATTCTTGAAAAATTAAAGTTGGAAAGTTTCGGCAATAAGATTTCATGGTCCACGCAATCAAATGCTTTTTTCAAGTCAAGCAAGACACAAGCTGGTATATTTTTTCCTGTCAATACTTTTTGATATGAAATCTGTTGGATTTAGACAAGCAGCTGTGGTGTTAGATTTTGATTGAAAACTAAACTGCTGTTCACTCAAGATATCATTAGAGTAAAAAAAGTTGGATAATCTATTCTTTATCACAATTTCAAAAATTTTTGAAATTGCTGGGAGAATAGAAATAGGCCTGTAGTTTGAGCAGTCAGTTTTATTTCCGTCTTTATAAATAGGAGTTATAATTGCAGTTTTGGAGTTTTTTTTGGAAAAATGCCGTTACTGAATGATTTATTAATTAATTTAACCTATATTTGTTAAATTAATTAATAAATCATTCAGTAACGGCATTTTTCCAAAAAAAACTCCAAAACTGCTAGACTAATCGGTCCGCAAAACGTTGGATGAATTTCGTAGAAATATTGTCGACACCTGTAGCTGCTGCAGCATTTAATGAGCTAATAACCGTGCTTACTTCTTCGAGATTCGTTGGAGTTAATTGGAATTCTGAAGATATGGTACGGCTGAATTTGCTTAAATAAACAAGATCAATAATTGTATTAGATATGTTTATTTCTTTTGTTACTTTGACAAAGAAATTATTGAAACATTCTGAAATGTCTTTTGGATTATCTAACATTTTCTCATTCTGTCATAGAATTTTAACTTGGCTTTTTGAAACGGGTGTATCAGTATTAAATATAATCTCCTATATAAATTCCAAAGTTTTTTTGTATCACTCGGATATAAAGAGATTTTGTCCGAGCAATATTTTTGTTTTGCCTCAGTAACTAATTTTTTAATTCTATCTCTATATTGAATATATAAGTTGTTAATATGAGTATTATTCACGTGTTGCTTCTTATATTTAAAAAAATAATCTCTGATTTTCATAATACATAACATCTCTTCAGTTATCCATATCTTTTTTCTTTTAACATTTTTATTTCAATACGCTCTGTATTATTATATAATAAAGCAGAGAGATTATCAATGATTGGATCAATATCGTTGTATGATTCAGAGTTTAGCCAGAAATTATTGTTAGTAATACTGGTGTAATTTAAAACAGCTTTTTATTGAATATTATTACAATTATTATTTTTTTTATGATTTGTACTGATTAAAAGCATTTGATGATCAGATAAAGAACAATCTAAAAGAAAATGATCAATTATTGTTTTAGATTGTGATCCAAATCTATGGTAGCGAAAGTTTCAGAAATCTTATTGCAGTTAAAGAAACCATTACTTAGCAGCATATCTTTATATGAGACCATATCCGGGTTGTTTATATTTAGCAAGTCAAGATTGAAATCATCTACTATTATAGATCTTTTGTAGTTGAAAGCCCATTCATCGATTTTACTAATAAAGTTAGTGGGACGTGTTTCGTGCGATCTATTTATGCCAACAATATTAAAGTTTTGCTTCATTAGCTTAATACCTAATATTTGGCTATTGTCAAATTCCTCAGTAATAGTAATATTACTAACATAGTGATTTTTTATATAGATGGTCATTCCACTATATGGCTTGTATGTATTAATGAAAAATGAATCATATCCTGATAGATTGGAAAATTTATTCTCAGAAGAAAGTAGTCAATTCTGAAGCACATAATATTAAAACAGTAGAAGTCGAAAATCGTACCATTGCCGATGAGAAAGAAATTGCTGAATCTTTTAATGACTTTTTCATTAATGTAACGGAAAAAATAAACATCTCAGCTGACTATTGATTTTATTTTTATTATATGAATAATTTTTCCTCTACTATACATTCCAATTTTAACTTACATTCATGTGACGTAGAGGAGGTGAAAAAGGCGATTCTTTCATTGAAATCAGCAGCAGCGACAGGGTACAATAAGATCTCAACAAAATTTATCAAAAGATTTTTAATCCTCTAAGTCGCATTTTGGTTAAATTTATAAATATTTCCTTTGAAACGGCATGTTTCCCTAACTCCTTAAAAAAAGCTATAATTACTCCAATTTTCAAAAATGGAAACAAAACTATTTGTTCCAATTACCGTCCTATCTCTGTTCTTGCGGCACTATCTAAAATATTTGAGATAGTAATAAAAAATCGCCTTACTAACTTTCTGAGGAATAATAATATACTTCACGAGGAGCAGTATGGTTTTGAGCCTAACTCTAACACAACTGCTGCATGTTTAAGCCTGACAAATTTCATTTCTAAAAATTCGGATGGCGGAAAATATGTTACTTGTATTTTCTTAGATTTGCAAAAGGCTTTCGATTGCGTAGATCATGAAATCTTACTAAAAAAACTTCAGCTAATGAATTTTAGTGACAATCAATTAAATTTCTTTTATTCATATCTTCGCAATCGTCGTTCGTGTCGGTAGTGCATATAGTTCCCCAGGAGTCATGAAAAAAGGGGTTCCTCAAGGCTCTATATTGGGGTCCGAGTACTTCAAAATTTATATCAACGATATAACCAAATTAAATTTAAGAGGCTCCTTACAACTATACGCGGCTGACGCAGTTCTGAAATATGCCGAAAATAGTGAAAATGTGCAAAACTTGCGGTTGAAATCATGATCTTAGAAAATAAAAAAATTAATAATACCATATTTTATCTTAATAATAATGCCATCGACACAGTTTCAACTTTAACTATCTAGGATTAATGCTTGATAGCAAACAATTTCGCCATACATATTCATATTGAAGCGTCTTCGAAATTATTTTTCTGCCGATATGCTACATGCTATTTTTTGTTCCTTCATATTATCACATATAACCTATTTAAATCCAATATGGAGCAGAGCACCTAAAACTACGTCATCCAAGTTAATAATAATTCATAAAAAAGCGATTAAAATAATACACAAATATCCTATCTTGTATCCGAGCAACCAACTGTACAATGAACAATATATGAGTTTTAATGAGATTTGCACAATAGAATTATATATGACTGCCTTTAAAATTGTAAATAATTTTATTAAACACTATTTTATATTAAATAGAATGTTAGATTTGCATAACTACAAACACTAGAAATAAATCAAACTTTTATTTAAGGTTATTTAAAACTAATAATCAGAAAAATAATTGCCTTTATAGCTGCCTAAAATTTTATAATGATTTGCCATCAGAATTAAAAAACATAAATAACATTTATATTTTTAAGAAAGAAATAAAAGGACATATGTTAGATCAGCATTAACATTGTAGCTTTCAAATTTGGAATATAAGTAGTAACTATTATAATTTTTTAAAATAAATATTATTTCTCTTTTTTATTAAAATAATATTTTTATTTTGTTTTGTTTGTTTTTACATAAATTTTAAATTTTAAAGTTTTTTCTTTTTTTTTTAACTTTAATTTAAATTTTAATTTTAATTTTATATTATTAGATAGTAAGAATGTATTATTTTTATTTTTATAAAATTTCAAAACAATATTTATAAGATCAGACAGCTTCGGCTAAGATCTACTTGAATTAATCTTTTTTGAACTAATAAAGAAAAAAAAAAATAAAAAGTAGCCATATTTCAGTTAGAACAATTACGTCTATGTTACATTTAAAATTAAATTTAATTATAAAATCGATTAATGTTTCTAATTCAAAAATTTTTTTTCTTAAACTTTGTATGTTTAAGTACAAAATATTAAAATTATTTTGATAATTTATACTCATTGAATTATGATCGTAATTTAGGTAATGTATCACCTTTCTACGTTTTCTATTTCATCTGAGTGCATATAGAGTATAAAGTAATAATTTGTATGGCATGGGTTAAAATTAACAGTTGTAATCTGTCAAAATTAATATTTATTATATTTTTATGTAACATTAAATTTAACAGCTGACAGGAAAAAAAAAGTAGTAGAAGATTGATATGTATGTTTATATATATTATTTTTTTATATATAATATTATAATGTTTTTATATAATATCATAAGTGGATAATTTGAATAATAATAAATAAATTTTTCCCATTTAATTAATAAATTAAAATTTGTTCAAAAGTATCCAGGTTGCAAAAAGCGAAAGTTGGTGACGCTGTTAGCAATGTAAGATATGTTAGTCTTTACATTAGCAAATGAATGAACCGACTCAAGCCAATGTGAAAATATTGCAAGAAAACAAATTACTTAAATCAAATATAAAAGCAGCCGAGGAGCGTACATCCAAACTAGACTGATCCATAAGCTGCAGGGTCAAATGGATGTAAGCCAACAACAAAAAAATAAATATAATATCGTTTATTAACAAAATTAATTAACAAAAATTAATGCAGAGGTCGAAACAGAAGATATACTTGATGTTACTCGTCTTAATTCGAACCATAATGGAAATGATAAAAATGTGCTGTACTTACTTAAATTTAAGTCTGGAAAAGCAAAAGATGAACTAATATCCACAAAACAAAAAAGTTACAAACATCTTTTTATAACAGAAATTGGATTGGAGGGTTCAAATAAAGAGATAGTTTTTGGCATTATCTCACACCTTTACAGACTAAATTATATTTTGAGGCGAAGCAGATTAAGTCCAGCAACAGCTTTAAATATCTTTGGATCAAACATAATGAAATATTTTTGCGGCAATCCGATAATTCAAAGGTATTTAAAATTAAGGACTTTGAAGATATTAATTATATTAAAAACAAAATTCACAATCAATAGTAAAAGTTCAAATAATAACTATTTACTCAACCTTTTAAATAAACACATTTTTTTATTTTAAAAATTTTACAACAATTCGATATAATACATTCACTTTATTATTATTTTTTTCTAAATATGATTATTTTTTATATAATTCATTTATACAATTCATTTACATAACCTACAAATATTTAAATTATTACTTGGAAAAATTTGCAATATTTTTATACATTTGTTTATACATTTCTACACATTTAAATTTTTATTTAAACACTTATAAAACCTTTAACATTAATTTTCATTATTTAGTTTTTATAAATTCAAATTACTTTCCCATAACTTGTGAAATAATTTATTTTTATTATATTAAACACATATATAAAAATAAGGTTAAAAAAAAAAAGTTTGATATGAATTGGATTCGATCCTCGATACTCCCGACAGCACACTTACAAATATATTTAAGAAATATTTGAGGACAAACTTTTTTTTTTATAATTTAAATCATATAAACTACCTAACTCTGTTAAATATCGTAAAATATACAATTCACATTAATTTCATTATGTTCATTACAAACCGTTTCACTTAGTGCTACTTTAAAATTACAATTTGCTAATATACAATGTCAATCTTCGAAAAGTTATTTACAAAAAACTATTATGGTAAACTATTTTAATATAAAAGTAAAGAAAAAATTCACAATCAATAGTAATAGCTTATATAATAATTGTTTACATCTTTTCATCAATTATTGTAGAATAGTCAGTTTTTAGGAGTAAAATTACGTAAAGATAATATTAATGTTATAGGCATATATAGATCTCACTCTACTCATCCTAATCAGTTTGTTAACAAAGTGGATGAGCTCATAGTTAGCTATAAAAGATCAACAATAGTAGGGGATTTTAATCTTAATTTGTTAAACAGTACTAGCTCTGAAATTAAAATGTATAATAATATGGTGTTGAGTAATGGCTTTGTGGTTTGTAATAATATCTCCGAAAAACTATAATTGATCATTTTTGACTGATTGTAAATTGGGAATATAATTTTTACGTATTAGAACAGTCTGTTCGACCATCAAATGTTTTTTATAAGTTCTAAATTTTTAAAAAATTTTAAATGATGAACAGTATGGATTTGAAAGGAATTCAAATACCGCTGCAGCATGCTTAAGTCTGACCGACTTCATTTCAAAAAATATAGACAGCAAAAAATACGTTCGTTGTGTGTTTATAGATCTACAAAAGGCATTTGACTGCGTCGATCATAAAATTTTATTACTTAAATTATCTAATTTGGATTTTGATTATCACCAAGTGAAATTCTTTGAATCCTATTTGCAAAATCGAAAACAGATGGTACGCATTAATAATAATTATAGTTCTGAAAAGGTTGTGTACAAAGGGGTTCATCAGGGTTCCATACTTGGACCGGATCTTTTCAAGATATATATAGATGATTTATCTCGTTTAAATCTAAAAGGGAGGATTCTATATATATTTTTAAAGCTAATAAAAGTAGTAATCGTTTGGCGTTTTCAAAATGAAGATATACCTTATACAACTTGTGTTATAACAATTTAAATATAGAGTTTTTTGAACCTTTGGGGAGCTGTAGCTCCGTAATGGGTGGGGCTACAAAAAAAAGTTATTAAAAATAAAATTAATATTTTTGTGAGATCTATCAGCAGTTAAAATTTCATAGCTCTATTTCAAAAAAAATGTGGGGATCTAAAGTTAGGTGTTCGAGAGCTACCCTAAGTTTTGGTCCAAACTCAACCAAAAAAAATAGGGAACCTACAAATTACTCCCAGAATATTGTGTAAATTTCAAGATTCTAGCTTTCTTAGTTTTTGAGTTAGCGTGCTGACGGACGGACGGACGGACATGGCTCAAAAGTCTTAGAATTTTTTTCTGATCCGATCCATACCTTTGAAGGTATATCTAGCTCGCTTATGTCGAGGTGTTACAAACGGAGGAGTAATTTTATTATACCCGATCCTATCGTACGGGTATAATAAGATTCATTAAATATAATAAAGTTCATTAAAAAATATTATTAAACATAATAAAAAAAATAATAATGCCTATTATCTATATGTATATGAAAAGTTTTTACATTTTTAGCACATTTCCAAAAAAATTTTGAAAAAATGTGCTTATTAGTTTCACTCTGTCCGTCCGTCCGTCCGTCCGTCCGTCTGTTTACAAAACTTCTACACCGTTAAAGATAGAGAAAAAAAAATTTAATCATAGGTAGGTCTCATAAAAAAAATAATTTTGTGGAACAACTTTTTCATGTAGCCCCCCCATTACGGAGCTACAGCCCCTTAAACTTTGAAAAAGCCCTATTTTTAAATGCATATATCTTATGTTCTGCTTAAGATTTTTTCAATCTGAAAACGTCATTCGACAGGTATTTCTTTTATCTTTGTAAATTAATATCAAAATTATACAATTTTTTTAAATTTAGTATTTAAATTTACCGTTATGTGAAAACCAAATTTTGCATGATTTTTCTACCTTCATAACTCCGGCACGCTTCTAGATAGCAGCCTGAAATTTTGAGACAAGAAAGAACTTTTAGAATTAGTATAAGTTTGCTCAGAAAATTTTTTCGGACCACCCCCTGTTTATGAGCTATTAGGGCTTAAAAATTGAAAATTTGCTATTTTTAAACACCTGTAACTTAGGAACCTGTACATATTTTGCTTCTGCAAGATATAAAAATTAAAGCTACAATAATATATTTTTACGTGTGTTAAAGGTTTATTTTAGTTGTAAAGGGTTCCAAAGTTGCAGCTCTTCAAAATTGCGAAAAAGGCCCATTTTCAGATGTATATATCTCGGGTTCTGCGTAATAATTTTGCAATCTAAAACCGCCAGAAGATCGAAATTTTTATTATCTAAATAAAACAGTATCAAAATTATGTAATATTTTGTAATTTACTATTTAAATTTACCGTTATGTGAAAACCACATTTTGCATGAAATTTCTTTTTTCATAACTCCGGCACCCCTTTAGATAGGAACCTGAAATTTTGAGACAAGAAAGAACTTTTAGAATTAGTATAAGTTTCCTCAGAAAATTTTTTGGTAACACCCCCTCTTTAAGAGTTATTACGCCTCAAAAATTGAAAATTTGCTATTTTTAGACACCTGTAACTTAGGCACCTGTACAAATTTTTCTTCGGCAAGACATGAAAATTAAAGGTTTAATAATATATTTTTTCGTGTGTTAACGGCTTTTCTTAGTTATATAGGATTCCAGACTTACGGCCCCTCAAAATTTCAAAAATGTCCTATTTTCACATTTTTTCTTATTACATGAAATTTTCAAATTTTTGTGTAAGTCACACTTCTAAACAGTTTGTATTGAGTTTTGGAAATGTGCGCTTTTAAAAACCGTTGGTTTACATTCTACCTTGTTTTATTTTTTTTAAATAAACTAAAAATATAAATTTAAATTTACTCCACATATGACTACATGTTTAAATAGAATACAACAACTAATATAACAGATAAGATTGCTTCGACTTTCACTTTATTTTTCCACTTTTTTATTTTATTTTTTTTTTTTTTTTTAACTTTCTAACACAAATGCTTTAATTCGGGTTTTAAACATAGGTAGATTCGCAATCGGTTTAAGACTTTTCGGAAGTTCATTATATGCTTTTAAACAATTATACAGCCCATTATTACTTTGATTATTTGTACGAAACAATGACAAATAATAGTTCGCTTTGTTACGTGTATTGTGGTTATGAATGTCCATCAATCTATTCAAGATAAAATTATGCTTTATATCATTATTTACAATCTTGAAAGCCAACACATATAGCTGATATTTACAAATGTTTGCTAAACTAATATATTGGGAAGAATACAACAAACTTGTTGGATGTTGAGTCGGGTTACCGATTAATTATCTTTGTACTTTTTTTATGCAATATGTCTAACTTGTTGAAATAATCTTTGGCAGCTCTTCCCCAGATTGGGTTTAGATAACAAATGTGAGAGTTTATATAGGAATTGTAGATCGTGTATAGGGCTTTGTTGGATAAAAAGTTTTTCAATCTATGCAGGATAAATATGTATGGCGCTATTCTTTTTATTACATAATCGATGTGATTGCTCCAGTTAACTTTATAATCTAAATTTAAACCTAAATTATTAATGTTTTTGATAATTTTAATTTTTTCATTTCTAAAGAGAATATTTGTACCTAAGTTCCATGGTTTATTGGCAAAGAGAATTATTTTAGTTTTCTTAATGTTTAGACTGATCCTATGTTTAAATAACCACCCTTGACATTAATGACATTAAGATCATTTTGAATTGAAGTTTTTGTAATTTCTTCACTATTTTCAGAGTACTTTAAGACCGCATCAACTGCATACAGCTGTGTTTCCCCTTTTAGGGCTAGACGAGTTAGATCATCGATGTTTAAATTAAAAAGGACCGGCCCAAAAATAAAACCTTGTGGTACCCCCTCATATATGCTTTACTCAGAGCTACAAATATTATTAATGCGGATTATTTGTGCTCTATTAAATAGGCAAAATTCGAAAAATTGTATTTGAATTCTTGAAAAATTAAAATTGGAAAGTTTCGGCAATAAGATTTCATGGTCCACGCAATCAAATGCTTTTTTCAAGTCAAGCAAGACACAAGCTGGTATATTTTTTCCTGTCAATACTTTTTGATATGAAATCTGTTGGATTTAGACAAGCAGCTGTGGTGTTAGATTTTGATTGAAAACTAAACTGCTGTTCACTCAAGATATCATTAGAGTAAAAAAAGTTGGATAATCTATTCTTTATCACAATTTCAAAAATTTTTGAAATTGCTGGGAGAATAGAAATAGGCCTGTAGTTTGAGCAGTCAGTTTTATTTCCGTCTTTATAAATAGGAGTTATAATTGCAGTTTTGGAGTTTTTTTTGGAAAAATGCCGTTACTAAATGATTTATTAATTAATTTAACCTATATTTGTTAAATTAATTAATAAATCATTCAGTAACGGCATTTTTCCAAAAAAAACTCCAAAACTGCTAGACTAATCGGTCCGCAAAACGTTGGATGAATTTCGTAGAAATATTGTCGACACCTGTAGCTGCTGCAGCATTTAATGAGCTAATAACCGTGCTTACTTCTTCGAGATTCGTTGGAGTTAATTGGAATTCTGAAGATATGGTACGGCTGAATTTGCTTAAATAAACAAGATCAATAATTGTATTAGATATGTTTATTTCTTTTGTTACTTTGACAAAGAAATTATTGAAACATTCTGAAATGTCTTTTGGATTATCTAACATTTTCTCATTCTGTCATAGAATTTTAACTTGGCTTTTTGAAACGGGTGTATCAGTATTAAATATAATCTCCTATATAAATTCCAAAGTTTTTTTGTATCACTCGGATATAAAGAGATTTTGTCCGAGCAATATTTTTGTTTTGCCTCAGTAACTAATTTTTTAATTCTATCTCTATATTGAATATATAAGTTGTTAATATGAGTATTATTCACGTGTTGCTTCTTATATTTAAAAAAATAATCTCTGATTTTCATAATACATAACATCTCTTCAGTTATCCATATCTTTTTTCTTTTAACATTTTTATTTCAATACGCTCTGTATTATTATATAATAAAGCAGAGAGATTATCAATGATTGGATCAATATCGTTGTATGATTCAGAGTTTAGCCAGAAATTATTGTTAGTAATACTGGTGTAATTTAAAACAGCTTTTTATTGAATATTATTACAATTATTATTTTTTTTATGATTTGTACTGATTAAAAGCATTTGATGATCAGATAAAGAACAATCTAAAAGAAAATGATCAATTATTGTTTTAGATTGTGATCCAAATCTATGGTAGCGAAAGTTTCAGAAATCTTATTGCAGTTAAAGAAACCATTACTTAGCAGCATATCTTTATATGAGACCATATCCGGGTTGTTTATATTTAGCAAGTCAAGATTGAAATCATCTACTATTATAGATCTTTTGTAGTTGAAAGCCCATTCATCGATTTTACTAATAAAGTTAGTGGGACGTGTTTCGTGCGATCTATTTATGCCAACAATATTAAAGTTTTGCTTCATTAGCTTAATACCTAATATTTGGCTATTGTCAAATTCCTCAGTAATAGTAATATTACTAACATAGTGATTTTTTATATAGATGGTCATTCCACTATATGGCTTGTATGTATTAATGAAATATGAATCATATCCTGATAGATTGGAAAATTTATTCTCAGAAGAAAGTAGTCAATTCTGAAGCACATAATATTAAAACAGTAGAAGTCGAAAATCGTACCATTGCCGATGAGAAAGAAATTGCTGAATCTTTTAATGACTTTTTCATTAATGTAACGGAAAAAATAAACATCTCAGCTGACTATTGATTTTATTTTTATTATATGAATAATTTTTCCTCTACTATACATTCCAATTTTAACTTACATTCATGTGACGTAGAGGAGGTGAAAAAGGCGATTCTTTCATTGAAATCAGCAGCAGCGACAGGGTACAATAAGATCTCAACAAAATTTATCAAAAGATTTTTAATCCTCTAAGTCGCATTTTGGTTAAATTTATAAATATTTCCTTTGAAACGGCATGTTTCCCTAACTCCTTAAAAAAAGCTATAATTACTCCAATTTTCAAAAATGGAAACAAAACTATTTGTTCCAATTACCGTCCTATCTCTGTTCTTGCGGCACTATCTAAAATATTTGGGATAGTAATAAAAAATCGCCTTACTAACTTTCTGAGGAATAATAATATACTTCACGAGGAGCAGTATGGTTTTGAGCCTAACTCTAACACAACTGCTGCATGTTTAAGCCTGACAAATTTCATTTCTAAAAATTCGGATGGCGGAAAATATGTTACTTGTATTTTCTTAGATTTGCAAAAGGCTTTCGATTGCGTAGATCATGAAATCTTACTAAAAAAACTTCAGCTAATGAATTTTAGTGACAATCAATTAAATTTCTTTTATTCATATCTTCGCAATCGTCGTTCGTGTCGGTAGTGCATATAGTTCCCCAGGAGTCATGAAAAAAGGGGTTCCTCAAGGCTCTATATTGGGGTCCGAGTACTTCAAAATTTATATCAACGATATAACCAAATTAAATTTAAGAGGCTCCTTACAACTATACGCGGCTGACGCAGTTCTGAAATATGCCGAAAATAGTGAAAATGTGCAAAACTTGCGGTTGAAATCATGATCTTAGAAAATAAAAAAATTAATAATACCATATTTTATCTTAATAATAATGCCATCGACACAGTTTCAACTTTAACTATCTAGGATTAATGCTTGATAGCAAACAATTTCGCCATACATATTCATATTGAAGCGTCTTCGAAATTATTTTTCTGCCGATATGCTACATGCTATTTTTTGTTCCTTCATATTATCACATATAACCTATTTAAATCCAATATGGAGCAGAGCACCTAAAACTACGTCATCCAAGTTAATAATAATTCATAAAAAAGCGATTAAAATAATACACAAATATCCTATCTTGTATCCGAGCAACCAACTGTACAATGAACAATATATGAGTTTTAATGAGATTTGCACAATAGAATTATATATGACTGCCTTTAAAATTGTAAATAATTTTATTAAACACTATTTTATATTAAATAGAATGTTAGATTTGCATAACTACAAACACTAGAAATAAATCAAACTTTTATTTAAGGTTATTTAAAACTAATAATCAGAAAAATAATTGCCTTTATAACTGCCTAAAATTTTATAATGATTTGCCATCAGAATTAAAAAACATAAATAACATTTATATTTTTAAGAAAGAAATAAAAGGACATATTTTAGATCAGCATTAACATTGTAGCTTTCAAATTTGGAATATAAGTAGTAACTATTATAATTTTTTAAAATAAATATTATTTCTCTTTTTTATTAAAATAATATTTTTATTTTGTTTTGTTTGTTTTTACATAAATTTTAAATTTTAAAGTTTTTTCTTTTTTTTTTAACTTTAATTTAAATTTTAATTTTAATTTTATATTATTAGATAGTAAGAATGTATTATTTTTATTTTTATAAAATTTCAAAACAATATTTATAAGATCAGACAGCTTCGGCTAAGATCTACTTGAATTAATCTTTTTTGAACTAATAAAGAAAAAAAAAAAATAAAAAGTAGCCATATTTCAGTTAGAACAATTACGTCTATGTTACATTTAAAATTAAATTTAATTATAAAATCGATTAATGTTTCTAATTCAAAAATTTTTTTTCTTAAACTTTGGATGTTTAAGTACAAAATATTAAAATTATTTTGATAATTTATACTCATTGAATTATGATCGTAATTTAGGTAATGTATCACCTTTCTACGTTTTCTATTTCATCTGAGTGCATATAGAGTATAAAGTAATAATTTGTATGGCATGGGTTAAAATTAACAGTTGTAATCTGTCAAAATTAATATTTATTATATTTTTATGTAACATTAAATTTAACAGCTGACAGGAAAAAAAAAGTAGTAGAAGATTGATATGTATGTTTATATATATTATTTTTTTATATATAATATTATAATGTTTTTATATAATATCATAAGTGGATAATTTGAATAATAATAAATAAATTTTTTTAAATTTTCAATTCTAAATACCTTTGTGTTTTCATTTTGTCGTAAATAGATTTTATTATTCTTGACCCACAGGTATTGACATTTTCCAGCGATTTTCAGCTGCCTAGCCTCATGGTGTAATTTAGATTGAAGAGAGAAGATGTGGCCGAAAAAAAATTTGCTTGTTGCCATATTTTCCAGGTCTACTTCAACTGTGAAATGGTTTCTGTAGTTAGATTTCTTCGCCATAGGTTCTTCTTTATCGGTTTTCATTTTTACCAAGTATGAAGTATTATTATTTTCGTTGTTATTGTTAGGCTTACTTAAACAAGTAACAAGTTAAAATGTTTTCCTTAGGAATTGAATTTTATTGGCTTGAATTTTATCAAATATGGTACATACAGTATTTTTTGGATTGTCTAAGTTGGAAGGTAGTCCAGAAATTATTATATTGGACTGCTTTTTATTTTGTTCAATCCCACCTATTTCCCTTTGTAATTTATTTACCAAAGTTGCTAGTTTATAGTATGTCCTATCCTCGTTAAGTTTAATTTGTTTTTAGCACATTTTAAAAAAAAATTTTAAAAAATTTGCCTATTTGTTTCACTCTGTCCGTCCGGTCGTTTGTTTATAAAACTTCTACACCGTTCAAGATAGAGAAAAATTTTAACCAAGGATAGATCGCATAAAAAAATTAATTTTGTGAAACAACTTTTTCATGTAGCCCCATCCATCAGGGAACTACAGCCCCTTAAACTTTTAAAAAGTCTATTTTTAAACGCGTGTATTTCATGTTCCGCTTAACATATTTTGAATCTGAAAACGCCACTCGACAGAAATTTTCCTTAGCTTTATAAATAAATATCAAAATTACATATATTTTTTAAATTTAGTATTTAAATTTACTGTTATGTGAAAACTAAATTTTGCACGATTTTTCTATCTTCATAACTCCGGCACGCTTTGTATAGGGGCTTGAAATTTGGAGACAAAAAAGAACTTTTAGAATTAGTATAAGTTTGCTCAGAGAATTTTTTAGTACCACCCCGTGCTTATGAGCTATTAGCCCAAGAAACGAATTGCCGACGTAATGCATGGTCAGTTGGTTTAAATTCTTGCGTCAGCTGGATCTTATAAGCCTTTAAATGGAGATCACGATGCAAAATGTTGAAAAATGTGGATGGTTTGATGTTTAATTGCTGCGTACGATGACGAATGGAAGTTTTTCGATCTTCTTTAACACTTCTGCTCACAGCTGCTACATTCTCGGTTGAACGGCCACTACGTTGATAAATGTTGCCTCTGTTATCAAGAACAGATCCAGTTTCTAGAAATTTATCAACCATCAGCTTGCTTGCATGGCACGATTTGTTGGAGCATTTTCTCTACCAAATTTTGTTCGAAATTTCCTAATTACATCTTGAAAACTTTTACCATTTTGTTGTAATAACAAAAACACGTTGTTCCTTCGTGTAACGTTCCATATTAACTAACCGGAATGTATTTAGAATATACCTAAAGAAATCTCATATAAAAATTCCAGGTAGAAAAAAAATGGCGGCAAAATCAAAATGATACCTCAATTTTGAACACCCTATAGAACTATTAAGAATATGGTTCTGAAACCATCAGTTGGTAATAAGTGACAAAACAAAAATTATGTTTTTTGATTTAAAGATCCAAAATTGAAAATATGCTGATCTACACTTCCATTTTTCTAAATGTACAAAGAACGTACATCCAAATAGCAATATTAATATACAGTATTAATATTGCTATTTGGATGTAATGTAAGTAAGTTTTTCAATAATGTAAGTTTTTCTGTTAAATCAATAATGTAAGTTTTTCTGTTAAAGATTCGTGTGCTACTAGGTGTTTTGTTATTGAGGTCGCTAAAGGTTTAAGTACTTGGGTGTGAGAATTAATTCACAACTATCTTGAGGTGATTAAACAAACTCTTCGCTCAACACTTGGAGGATTTTATAACTTACAAAACTTATGTTCAACTCCACTTTTGCTAAAAATTTATTTTGGAATATTTCATTCGAAATTACAGTATGGTTTACCTTGCTGAGGGGGATATTCTTTTCATAGAATTTCTTCTTTACTCTTACTGCAAAAATGTGTTGTGAGAAAAATATTTAAAAAACGAGGAAGAATACAGTTGCCTGTGTCAACTCTTAGATACCCGTACGAACCGTTAGTATGTTCAGAGCCTGTCACTCTGATTTCGAGGCTTATTTCGAGGTGTTGAAAACGGAGGAGTAATTTTATTATACACGATCCTATCGTACGGGTATAAAAACAGAACACACCCTAGCATTCAACTTTTTAAAAACTTAAATATTCTACCATTCCGTCATCTTCATTATTTCACATCCCAAAAATTCTTTTTTGATCACACCCCACTTTATTCTATTACGAGTATGTTATGTTTAAGTATAAATTTTATTTAGGTGTTTAAAACTATTTTAAAAAATATTTTTTTGAATATAAATCACCGTTTTCTCTTTAATTGTAAACACAATTTTAGTAATGAATTGTAATGAATTGTTAATGACGTATATCTGAAAATAAATAATAAATAATTTTGTGTACAATATAATATACCTAATATTTTCAAAGTATTCATCCAGCTTGCAAATAAGTTCTAGAGTTGTTAGAAAAGAAAAATTTGAGCTATTGTGCACACCTTTAACTTGAGCATCTGTGCAAATACATTTGTATTTGAGTTAGCAGCTATGTTGGTGCAAAAGTAGTCCAATACTAAACAGTTCTAACTTGCATTTTTTTTTCCCCAAAATGTGTACGTTAAAAACCTTGTTTTAATAATTGTAACAAAAGGATAATACACGCTGTTGAAACCGTTCCAAACATTTCATGAGAATTGCACAGACTGTAACATTTACACAATTGATTTATTCTTTAGCATTATAATAACCATTATTTCTAATTGCAATTTTTAAACAGCTTTAAAATATCATTCTTTTCATCCTTTTCTTTATAACTCTTTACGACAGAAATTATTTTCTCATTTAATTAATAAGAAATTAAAATTTGTTCAAAATCATATTTACAATTTCAAAATAAAACAAATTGAAAAATTTGAAAAAAAAATAAAAAATTAATAACAAATAAACAATTTAAATGACAAAAAATAACAAATACGCAATTTCGAGTACCTATTTTTCGAATTTAAAAAATCTTTAGAAATGAGAATTTTAAATTTATCAAAGTTTAAAGAGTTTTTATCGAAAAACACAATTTTCAAACAACGCAACGCAAACTATGAATATTTTTTTAAATTTTTTGAAAAAAATTAAATGTATGTGTGTATTATATATATTTTACTCTTACTTCATTTTGTATATTTTAATTTATCATTTTTTTTTATTTTCATATTGTTCCACTCCAAACTTTTTTAATTAAATTTGAATCAAAATTGTTAAGAAAAATAAAATTGTTGTGACTGAAAACGATACGGCACCACCACCTTCAGTGTCGTTTTCATTATTATTTAAAGAAATGTTCACATTATTACACTTTGCCATGTCCTGCGATAAGCATAGAAAACATTTCTCATCCATTAAACATATTTTTTGTGATAAACTATTAACACTACAGCCCCGAATTATATTTTTGTCATCCAGAATTCTAGCAAAACAATAAGAGTGCATTGATGTTGAAAATGGACAATTGCTCGCTTTTAAATTTAAAAAGTTATCTTTGCAATTTATATCCTTAAATGAAAAAAATTGTTTTAAAATATTCGTAACAAGTAAGATCTGAGTACAATATAAAATAAGCGATAATTATTGCATAAAATAAAATTGTTGTTTACAAATTTAGGTTTAACCATGAAATTAAATTTTTTGTTGAACTCTTGTAAAAAATCAGTTCACATGCAAAAATTCTGTTTATAGTACAAAAATATCAATAAACTATTTTAAAAATGTTTTACCTTTCTAGAATCGCATTGTATGCACTTATGGTTAATGCTGCCTAAGGTATTGCATTGATCTCCGTTGCAAAAATTACAGTCTAAGGTCTCGGAGCGCGCAGAGCACTTTTTTCGCAAGTCAATTGATATTTCTGAAAAACAACCTTTCTCGATAACTGTGTCTGCAAAACAATTTTATTAAAAAGTAGATAAAACAATTAATGGTGGTGCGATTTCAAACAGTAGGTACATATGTTATTACACTAACCATTTTTAAATACAGTTACGCAGTTATCAATATAATCCTGGCACTTAACAGAAATATCTTTTGTTGTCCTCAAACAATTAATGCCACTACATTTAAAACAAGTTCTACCAAAGCCAACTGCAACCTTAATATCTTCAAGTAAAAAAAGTAATAAAATCGCACAAAAAACTTTCATTTTCAGTTCCGTTTTATTTACTTGTAGATTCTTGATACTGTTGGTACCATAATATATAAATAATGAAAATTCAATGTGATTCCTTCTTTTATAAGTTTTTACAAAGATACAAAAGTTATTTTGCTTTTTAAATAATATAATATAATATATTTATAAACAAATAATACTAAAATTAAATATACAAATCTTATCAGTAAAATCATTATCTATTATAAATTTAACTATTACTTTAAATAAATATTTACTTGACATTTGTAGTAGTTAAATAAATGTTTAATAACAAGATAAATTAATATAAATAATTTAATTTTAATTTAATTGTAATAAACTTTAAAAATTTATATATAATTGAACTTTATTCATTAAATGATATGATTCATTTATACAAAATTCATATGAAAAATATATTCATATTAAAATTCATATGAAAATTCATAAGTGTAAATAATTTTATAACATTCAGCTTTTTAATCAATTACCACCTTTGTATGGTGAATTAAAAAATCTTCAAAATAAGATTTGTTTCCGAAATCCTCTTTTATATCAGTTAAATCTGCATCTAGCAAAAAATGTTTATGTTTAAAAATGAAAAGTAGTCCCTCAAAACCAAATCCAGAAAATAATGACTTTCGCGTTTTTTTTTGGCAAATTGAGTTAGATTTCAGTGTTTATTTTGGGTGTTTGATTTTAGCTGTCAAGTAAACCGGTTGTAATTATCCTTTTATAAAATAAAAATTAAATAACATAAAAAATCAAAATTTAAAATTATTTAAAACTAATTTCTTATTAAAAAATTTAACAAAAAAAAAAAAACAATTCCCAAAAAACGAGGAAGAGTGAAGTATCTGTACACTGTATCTGTATCTGTATACTCTGGGATACCCGTATGAACCCTGTTAATATACCCTATTTCTATTAAACTTGACCATCTTTTAAAAACTTTCAGATGATTTGGTTCCGACATTAATTACAGAGATATTATATTTATATAAATTGTGGAGTTGTATGACAGCTACCCGAATCTATTGCACAAGCACAACCAAATTTTACAGAAGTTGTTGGCATAAAACTTGATCATTATTTACAAAATTTCAGATACCTAGCTTGAATAAATTGGTTGGATGGATTAATCTACAAATTAATAAAATATAATTTCCCGCCACGCTTAATTATACTGATTAAAAATATGTTGTATACAACAAATTTTTAGTATTTAGCAAAAATAACAAGTCTGACAAATCATTCCTAATTGAAAATGGTCTTCAGCAATGCACCTATCCTTTTTATCACCTATATAGCAGAACTTTTATTTTTGCTAGATTGAGTCAAAGGAAATAACTACGCTGTAAACAGTATTCAACACGATGTACAAAAAATGTTTAACTTGTTCAGGATTATTGCAAGATATGGATATTAAAAATGAACTTCAGTAAATGTGAAACCATATTTTTCCGTATAACGGTTGACAAAATTAGTTCAGACATTAGAAAAAATTGGAAACAATTTAAAGTTAAATCGCCTATGTCAACTCTCGCAAACAAAAAATTCGTTAAATATCTTGCAGTACAGTTACATCGAAACTTGAACTTCATTGATCATGTAAGATACTCAATAGATAAAAGTAATAAGTCCTTTATGGCACCTAAAAAACTCTTTTACAAAAATATATTTCTGAAAAAATATTGTTAAAATATCACGACTGTACATAATATGTATTATGTACGCATGTTCTTACAGATACTTTAACGACAATCAATTAAATTAGTAAAAATATTCATATTTTATAACAGTATTTAATCAAAAATCTGTACATAAATATTTAAAAGACAGAAAATCTTACAGTTCTTACACATATTTTTAGCCTTATTCAATGACCATTTGAAAATGTTATTATATATTACAAAAGTTAACGTAAAACGAGGAAGAATACAGTTGCCTTTGTAAACTCTTAGATACCCGTACGAATCCGTTAGTATGTTCATAGTCTGCCGCTCTGCTTATAATATTATTTTTTTAATTTTTCAGTATTTTAAAATAATTTGGATGAGTTTTATAATTTCTAGATCTAGTATTTCTAGATCCGTATGTAAATCAAAATTTCGTACGTACCAAGGGGCACTAACCATGTTACGTAAAATTTTATTTTGAAAAATTTGAATTCTCTGAATATTTGTTTGTTTGTCGCAATCCCATAACTGTATGCCGTACAACCAAATTGGCTTAATTATTTAGTTATATAACAACATTTTATACTCTATTGACAATCTAGAATTTCGACCTAGGGGCCAATGCATTTATCTGTACTTCAATGCTAATTCGACTTTTTTCTTCTTGACATGCTCTTTTCATCGCAGCTTGACATCTATTGTCATTCCTAAGTATTTTGCCTTATATTCTTGGCAAATTCTACTCCATTTAATTTTACGGCTGGGGGATTTTGAACGATTTTATTTGTAAAATTTACTTGAACAGATTTAAGTTCATTAAGCCTAATTTTCCATTTTTTGGTCAACAAAAAAAGCTTATCGCTTGCTTTTTGTAATTTATCTGTAGCCTCATCAATATTGGATGCTACTGCCATTATTCCAGTATCGTCAGCAAATGTAGCTACAGTTATATTAGCTAATTTTGGTAAACCGCTGGTATAAAGCAAATATAGTATAGGACTCAATATACTACCTTAAGGCATACCTGCTTTGATTTCTCTAAGTGTAGAAAACTCCTCATCCTGTTTAATTCTAAACAACCTATTAATCAAGTATGATGAGAGTATATCTACATATTGCAGTATTTATAGTTTATAAATTAAGCCTTCATGCCAAACGTTATTGAATGCCTGAGCTATATCTAGAAAAGTTGTAGAGCGTATTTGCTTTTCTTCTAGAGATTTTTCAATCTGTAATTCTATGCAGTTGATCAATAGTGAAATGTTTTTCTCTAAATCCAAACTGATAGTTTGGACTTATATTCCTACTTTCTACTAACCGTTCTTTTTAAAAAAAATTTGAAAAATATTAACCGTTCCTTTTAATAACAAAAAATAGTGTCAAAACTTTTTCTCAAAAGTTTTGACACTATTGGTAAGAGAGAAATTGGTCTATAAGGTTTTGATTCGTTTGGAGGCTTTTCATGCTTAAGTATCATAATTATTTCTGCTATATTCCAAACATTAGGTAGATAATTTAATTGTAATATAGCATTTATTACGTATGTTAGCATTGTTAGAACTTTTTTCGGAAGTTGTTTTAATACTTCCGCCGTTATTAAATCAAATCCCGGTGCTTTTTTTAACTTGAGGCTTTTAATTTGATCAACCAATTCCATTTGGGAGATTGGTGTCGAGTTAGATGCCAACAATTTTTGTAAAATTTTGTTTTTCTAGAGCAGTCGGTTCAGGCTTCTTGCACCTCTTGGAACTTAATGAAGCTAGCCGTCTGCAACCTTTCAAATAAAGATCAAGTTCTATGGCAAAAACTTCTGTAAAATTTAGTTCTGCTGGTGCAATAGATTACAACATACAACTCCACAATTTACATAAATGTATCTCGGCAGTTATAACGTTGGTACTAAAACATCTGAAAATGTTTAAAAGAAGATCAAGTTATATAGAAACATGATAATGACGTTCATACGGTTATCCCAGAGCTGACACAGTCTACTCTACTGCACTCTTCCTCGTTTTATAATAGAACACATCCAACACAACACCTTAAATTGAATGCGTTTGTTGCACATGCTTTTTCTGGACAAATATTTATATTAATTCTGGAAAAAGCGTAATAACCCTAAAAGAAATAAGATTTTGATCGAATAAGAATTTAATTTACGAATTTTTTAATTCAAAAATTTTTTTTCCAAATTTTATTATAATCAAAGTATAATTATAGGAAGTAGTTTCACTCTCTTTCACAAACTTAATGCATATTTCATACAACAAAAAAGTCTATTTTCAAGAGTGGGTGCAATATATTTTTCATATCCACTGAGTATATCAATAGACTATAGTGCAAACATATACAAAAACGAGGAAGAATATAGTTGCCTTTGTCAACTCTTCGATATCCGTATGAACCCGTCAGTATGTTCATAGCCTGTCATTCTGCTTATCTTCTTCTTCTTTTGCTGCCTATCCCTATTTGAATGTTAGCGGTCAGATGATATTTGCAACGACGTCCTGGAAGTTGTTTCGATCCGTTGCTGAATGGATGAAATCGCCAATGTTTCTGGTGCCTGTCCAGTTTTTAATGTTGCGCAACCATGTTAGTTATTTTCTCCCTATACATCTTTTTCCTTCAATTTTTTCTTGAACTATTAATTGAAGTAGCTTGTATTTGCTTCTTCGCATAATATGACCAAAGTAGTATGATTTTTGTTTCTTTAGCCTTAAAAGTAGTTCTCTTTCTGTGTTTGCTCTACGTAGAACTTCTCTTTGCTCTACGTAGAACTTTGCTCAACGTAGAACGTAGAATGTAGAACTTCGTTTGTAATGTGATCTGTCCAATATAGTTTTAGCATTTTTCGGTAGATCTACATTTCGACAGCTTCGAGCTTGTTGAGTTCTCTTACTTTTAAGGTCCATATTTCTACACCATATAGGAGTATAGACCAAACATAGAATTTAACGAATCGTAAGCGAAGGCACAAGTTCATGTCGCGACAGCAAAATACTTTTTTGTGTTTAAGAAATGCATTTCTTGCTGTCTCAATTCGACTTCTAATTTCCTTTTCGCAGCTCCAATCCTCGTGTAACCAGCATCCGAGATATTTGTGCGTGGAGACTCTCACAATTGGACGGTTATCTATTTTAATTGTTGCTGTAGTGTAAGGTGTTCTTTTTCTACTTACGATCATTAATTTAGTTTTTAAAATATTTATTTTTAAGTTAAACAATTCGCTATGGTGGTTGACTTTCTCCACTATATGTTGTAAATCCCTTAGGTTGTCTGTTATAAGGACTGTATCATCTGCATATCTGATATTATTTATATATGTGCCATTCACTTTTACACCAATATCTACATCGTTCAATACTTTCTGAAAAATGGCTTAAGCATAGATGTTAAATAGTAGAGGAGAGAGCATACAGCCTTGTCGAATTCCTTTTTAAACATCAACGCTTTGTGTCAGCCCACTATTTATTTTTACACAGGCAACAAACAATATAAGCTTTTTATACACATTATGATATTTTGATCTATGCCAATTCTATTTAATGGAGGTAAGTTTTTGATGGTTGACCTTATCAAACGCCTTTTCATAATCCACAAAACATAAGAAAACATCTTTATGAACATCACAACAATTCCGCCCTAGTACTTGAATATTAAAAAGAGCTTCTCTAGTTCCAGTTCCTTGTTTGAATTCAAATTGCGTTCTGCCCATGTGCGACTCACAATTTGTGTATATACGATTATGTAGCACTTTCAGAAAGATTTTGAGTACATGACTCGTTTTTTTTTGGCATTAGTTTTCTTCGGAAGGGCGACAAATCTTAACTTTAGCCAATTTTGTTGGAAACTTCCGGAATTATAAATATTGTTGAAAATTTTTTCGAGCACAATGAGGTTTTCGTCATTGATCAGTTTAATTATTTCTGACGGAGTTTCATTTGGTCCTACGGCTTTATTATTTTTGGCTGACATAACCGCTTTTAGTTTTTCAATTTCATAGCATTCCTGTTTTAATCAATTTTCTTTTGCTATTCTTATTTTCAACCTTATTTCACGATGAATACGTCTATATTCTGCAAGTTGCTTGTTTTTGTATTTGCATATTTCATCCATTAACTGTAGTATGTCTACCGTTATCCTATTTATCTTTGCCTTATACTTTTTTGTACCTAAAATATGTTTGGAGGTTTCATTTAGTATAGTTTTTGTGCGCACACAAATGTCATTGTTTTCTTCTATAACGAGACTTAACTAATCATTGATTGCGTCAGTCAATTGATTTTTCACTTAATCGGCGATAGCTTTCCAATATCCAATTTCGGTTGCTGGTTACTTCTTCTAGCTCTGGATAATTTTATATTTACTTTTGCTAAAAGAAGATTGTGGTCAGACATTGTGATCAGCTCAGATTGTGATCAACTCCTGGATTTGTACAAACTTTTTTAATAGATGAATGCAAACAATATTTGCACTGCTGTTCTGTGGTGATTTCCAGGTTTATAACCTTCGTGGCGGTAAACAAAACCATGTATTGGTAATTTTAAAGCATTCTTCTTGACCAAATTGTATGAGACGTTCGCCTCTCTTGTTCTTGGAACCTAGAGCAAATGGTTCAACTATTTCATCTACTCTTCCGGTGCCTATTATAGCATTAAAAGCTCCCATTACTATGGTGAACTGATGTGGGTTTGTTTGTTTTTGGAGATATGATACTTGTTGATAAAATTGTTCTATTTTATCATCGAGTTTATCGTGGGTGGGAGCATATGTCTGTATGATGTTAAGTGCTACAAGCTTTGTAATAATTTTTATCAACATAACTCTGTCAGAATGTGGTACGAATTCGGTTATGTGATGTTTTATGTGTTTGGCAACTATAATGACCACGCCATTTCTGTGGGTGTATCGTTCCCTGAGTAATGAAATTTTGCACCATTTATATGGCACTCCCCGCGATTCGGCTACCATGTTTCCCTTATACCCAGAATACCGATTTTTAGACGCTGCATTTCTTGGACTGTGTTTGCTAGTTTACCTGCTTCAAATAGGCTATTAACGTTCTAAGTGCCTATATTCAGTGTGGTTTTTATTTTACCTCCAGGGATTCTTAGCACCCTTTTTTTCTCGCAGTTCGCGCCTCTGCAGCTTCTTACAGTTGTAAGAAGCCTTTGTAAATATCTTTGCCTTTGTAAATATCTTTTCTATGTTACCTTTGTAAATATCTTTTCTTTGAAATGACGTGCTTTTAATTACTAGTGACGTTTCACTTGCTAAATTGCATAACCGTTTTCTATTTTCATTGGTTACTTCATGTAGAGAAAACTTGCCTGCTATTTTGTAGACGAGATCTTTTTTCCTACCTTGGCATTAAAATCTCCCAACAATACAAGCGTGTCATATGTGCTTACTCTTTCGCACACTTTGCTTAGGCATTCATAAAATGTATCTTTACTTTCATCTTCAGCGTCTTCTGTTAGAGCATATGCAGATATGATAGTGATGTTACAGAACTTCGCTTTTAATCTGATGCTACATATTCTACTATTGATTGGCACAAATTGAAGTATGCTTTTAGTTAAGTGTTTCCTGACAAAAAACGCCGTACCATATGTTACTGATCTGGTGTCATCTCCACTGTAGAACATTGAGTATATGGGCTTATTAATTGTGCATTTGCCTTTACATCTAACAGTTTATTAGCAATTTCATGCATTTTACCTAGTTGTAGCATGGTTCTTACATTCCAGGTTACGAATTTTAGATAATTGTCCTTATTTTGTCGCCGGGTTCGGTTGCCATTATAATTAATCTGTATTCGAGACTCTTGTAAAAATTCCAAAACAAGGCTTTCTTTTGCTGTGTAAGGATGTTAACCGTACGACAAACCCCCTACCAGGAGGACCAGGTCATTTATTTTCGAAGTTTTCGTCTCCTAGACTTTGAGAAACCAATCCCAAGGGATGCAAGGCAGCACCACCGGCAATTACTTCGAAGAATCGATCAGTATGAAGGAGTCTAGATAGCTATGCTACCAGGCCTTCTCTACTGCTCGGCTCTCTACTCCCTGCACGCTCTATCTGTTGGCCTGATACAATCAGTTCCCAGGAGGGACCACGCGGAGGTCGATAGATACGGCCCCCCCCCTCACAACCATCTAACAGTCCATACAATAGTTCAATCTGGGTAGTACCAAAAAAAATAAGACAATATAGGGAAGTTGCACAACCAATGACCAAATACCTAAAAAAGGGTAGCAAAATTAATTTAAAAGACCCATTATATGTAGAATCATTACAAAAATTAAAAGAACTAATAACCAGTCACCTGTACTTCGTTATCTCGAAAAGAAATTCATATTAGTGACAGACGTTTCAATCCACGCCATTAGTACCGTCCTATAGCAAGATGGTCACCCCGTCTCTTACGCAAGCAGAACTTTGAACGACCACGAGATCAAATATTCCACTATAGAAAAGGAACTTTCGGCTATTATTTGGGCGACTAAGTATTATAGACCTTACATATACGGAACTAAACTCACTATCAAAACCGACCATCATCCTCTAGTTTGGCTCAGTTCTCTAAAAGAAGCTAATTTCAAACTGCAATGATGGAAGATCAGACTAAACGAATACGACTTTAATATTGAATATTTAAAAGGCAAAGAGAACAAAGTGGCCAACTTTCTCAGTAGAATCAATAAAGAAACTTGCGAAATTAACACTTTAGAATGTAACGGGAAATTCAAAATACCCTTTCAAACAGTAAAAAAACGTAAAATACCTCTTATTAGTCCGATATGGAATGAACCCGAAACCATAGAAAGGATGAAAAAATTTGCTCGCGTAAAACCACGCACCACGCGAAACCACGCGAAGTAAACATCCTAGAAAAAAGTGATTTTGAAATGGCAACCATTCACAGTGGCGTCGAAAATCTAGGGCACCATTTTCCATTATCAGAAAACATTATCAATAAATAGCTCTGTCAAATCCACTTAGTGAAAATGATAGGAAATATGATAGGAAATCAATAAATATAAATTCGAAATTACTGAAACGCCCTCTATGCCAAACGAAATTTTGCACGGAGATCTCTTCTTTTGTTACAAAGAAGTATTTCTCACCTTAGTTGACAAATTTGCAAAACATCTTATAATACAAAGATTAAATGACCGTAACGCAATCACCATAATACACTCACTAAAGAATCGATTTTCCATCTTTGGAAAACCACAAAAGATCGTATTCGATAACGAATTAAATAGTGTAAATATAAAAGATTTCATGAGAGAAGAAGGTGTCGAAGTACATTTCACATCACCTCGCTCTCATTCCGGGAATTCAGTAATCGAAAGAGATCACGGAACAATTAATGAACACCTAAGAATCCTAGAAGCCCAAAGTTCCAAACTATCCTTATTAGATAAAATCTTATTTGCTGCAGAAAGCTATAACAATACAATTCACTTAGTAACGTTAACAAGACCAGTTGATTTTGTAAAAAATAAAGTTTCAGACCTCGCCATAATAAAAGAAAGACTAGAAAAAAACAAGAATAAGATTATAGAAAAATTGAATGAAAATAGGCAAACATTCGTACCAAGAACTAACTCAGAAATCCTTATTAAAACCCCGACGCAGCTAGATATAAGCATAAATCCAAATATATTAAATTAAACACCAAACGCAAAGACAATAAACTAAAAGACTCTAGAAATAAGAACATGCATCCAACACGAATCAAAAGAAACTTTAAATTTTTTGTAGGGAAAAACGGAAACAACGTTCAACCTAACATCAGCATTAAACCAAATACAACAAAATCTAAAAACCGTTTTTTCTGAAACTAAAGACAGATTATTAATACAACAATTAGAAGCTCTAATCAAAAAAACCGATTACAATATCAGAACAATTAATTTACATAGACATAAACTAATCCACGTCATAAACTAATTAACCTAGGAGGAAGAGTGGTGAGCTGGCTTTTTGGCATAATGGACAATCAAGACAGAATTGAAATTCAAGAACGTCTAAGCTCTATCGACTATAACAACCATGACAGTATAACAAATTTAAACAAACAAATAAAAATAAACACTGACCTACAGAACAATATTTAAATTTTAAACAACCGAATAAAAGAAAACGAATGTTTAGTTTTAAAAACTTTAAACCAAACCACAGATATTACAAGATCAAGTATAAAAAATTTACATTTTCTGTCCTTACTAACAGACATAAATCTGCTAAACTCCGAAGTAGAAAAAATCCAATAAAACATAATGTTCGCTAAACAAGGCATTATGAGTCAGTCAATTTTAACAAATGACGAAATAAACAATTACAATATTGACGTTTTCAAATATAAGGAAATTAAAAGCTCTTTACTAAAATTCGATAATAAAATAATTTTTGTTATATCTATTCCTAATGTTACGCCACAAACCGCCACCAAATTCAAAATAATATCACTTCCAAATAAAAAATTCGAAGAAATTTCAATCGAAAATTCGAACATAATAGTAGTATAATATACTAGTAGTATAATAGTAGTATAATACAACAACCAATATTTTGTAGATAATAACATAAAGTAACTATATACATAGAGAACTCACGTAGAAAAAAAAATCGTAGTCAATTTCATTGATTTAAAATCACCCCAAGATCATATTTGGGGATATTACTTAAAAAGATGACCGTATTTTTGGTATACCATCAAATAACATAAGAAAAACATAACAAAAAAAAATTTTTTCATTCATTCAGTTCATAATTCATTTTCTTCGGACTGATTTCTTTTTTTCTCTAAAAATTGATTTTATATTGTTACATACATGCATACATACATATTCATGTATGCATCCGAAACAAATCTTTTTATAATTTTAAAATGGAATTTTATAGATCTCATAAATAATAACTCTACACAACACATAATATTTGAAGGCCAACAAAATTTTATTATAATATTGCAAGTGTGATGTAAATTGTAATGGAGATCTATTTGTTTTTATATTTTTCTTTTGTTTAGAAGATATTATATAAAAATTAAAAAATATTTTTGGCTGGAATATTGAAATTTTCTAAAATATTGGTATTAACCTTTGTGGACCCACAAAGGTATAGTTAAGATCAAATTTACTGAATGTATAATTGCATATGTATATTAAAGCTGGTTTTCATTAGACCGATATATCCACGAAAACGTTAGAGCATAGGCAAAACATACAAAAGTGATATGTATTTGAAAGAGATTAAGCTAAAAAAAATAACCATGAAACATTTGAAAATATCCAAGAAAGTGACCATAAATATCCACATATCTACATATGTATGCAAAAATTGTATATCTTACAAAAAAATTTCTACTAGATACCATGGCATTTAAATTTTGAAGTGTCAACAAAATAAACAAATATCCAAATTTTATTTTTTAGTGAGAAACTATATTAAAATGACTATATTATCGGTATAAAAATATTATTAATAAACTATGTATATATTTTTAACAACTTTATAAATAAAAAATTTTAAATTTTTAACTAAATACGAATATAAACATTAATAAAGTAGGTTATGTACAATTTTAACTGTCAAAGTGTTGCTGTAAAATTTTTTAAAAATATAATTTTTTTTCTCCCTCTTTCCCTATGGCAGTGCACTATATTTTTCTCTTTCTAAAGTTGCGACAATATCCATGAAATTTCTCATGACAACCAGCCTTTATGACTATAGATAGATATGTAATTCTTTCTAGATAGCGGAATTCTTAAAAGTATTTTTTGATATTGAATGAGGTATGTAGTCATATTAAAATATTTCTGTTAATAGTTAGTCATATTAAAAAACAGAATTTAAAAATTTTAAAAATTAAGAAGGTATTTTTTTAAAGAAAAAACATTCTGCACAAAGGGGTTAAACAACTTACCATATCTTTACAAAAAAAAAATTTAATCAAGAAGATACAACTACATAAACAACAAAAAAGTTATTTTAATGCACGATATTTATATTATAACAACGCCTTTACACTTACAAGCCATTCACATTCAACGAAAACTTTAAAAAAAGACTATTTGCGTACAAAATAAATTGAGTGTTCCTATCCGGCTTATAAGATATTTAGGTGTTGTTATAAAATATTTTAAAATTTTTTATGATCATATCTATAAAGATATTCCTCTCGTAACACTTTTAAATTTTATTTTTAGAATATAAAATACAGAATACAGATATTCGTCTTGTAACACTTTTAGAAATTATTAAATAAATTTGAGAAGTTTGTTCGATATTGGTGTTATAATACGGGCAATGTGATCAAACTTTAGCCAAAGTCTTTTCGTTGCTAGAAATAACATGTGATAAACCATTTTGTAATTATAATAATAAAACATTTTTTGCTTATTCGATTTTCCCCATCTTATTAAATCACTTAGAAATACATTAATGGATTCCGATTTAAAAACCTCAGATGGTATTAAAAGTTTTAAAGTTCTCATAGAATTATGGGAAGTTTAAATAAATTGAAAAATTAAGATGTGTACCAAATTAACTAGATAACATAACCCGCATACTTTTAAAAAAATGAGATTTAAATTAGCAACACAAATATTTATTAGAACAGTGAGTGCCGCTATTAGAAATTCAAACGTCTGGTTTTAAAAATATTACTAAAGAAGTTTTCAAACATTTTTTACATATTAGTGTTTGATAAACATTTTGATTGACTCAACAGTGGATCATTATATTCTGATAATAAATATCGATCTGATATTAAACTAAATAGCTTGTAGTTTGAATTTTTAAAATATTGTAAGATTGGCTAAAAAGAAAAAATATATTTTTAGAGGGAATGAAAATAACTTTAAATTTAAATTAATATACATATACACATTTTTGCATATTTTATACTTTTACTTGGAGATTATTTCCAGTTGTATACTTTATAATTCTTGTACCTATAGTTGGGTTATGAAAAAAACTAAAATTGATTGATAAAAAATCGAGGTAGAGTCGAGGTTTTTTCTTTTTTTAAGAAGTCGAAAAATTTATATGAAGAAATATATATAAATGTACATACATACATCAATTGACATACAAACAAAAAAAAAAAACAAAAACAAAAACTAAAATACGATCATGTTGATTTTACGAAATTAAAAAAACTGTTTAACTTTTTTCTTCCATGTGAATACTCTATGTATATAGTTACTTTATGATAATAATGAAACTTTTTTGAAGAAGTTAAAGCCATCAGACAATTGTACTAATAGTCTCGTAAACAAAAATTATAAATATTGTGAAAAAACTATAAATAAAAATTTTCAAATAATTGAAATATTTCCTAATTTAGTCTTAATAAAAAACTCTGAAAATGAAATTTTAATAAATAATTATGATCAGTTATTATAGTTAAATTTTATAATTTTACAATAAAAATTAAAAATTTTGTATTCTCAAACAATGAAAAAAATGAAATATATCATATTACTATTCCAAATTATCTAAATATAAATAATCGAAGCTTGAAAATAAATTTAAAAGATGTAAGCCTTAAGCAAATTGAAAATATAAAACAAATACATACAAGAAATTAAATATAAGAACAAACTAAATGAATTATTATATTTCTTAACATTACCATTTGTTATAATAATAATAGTTATAATTTTATATGTTTTAAAAAATAAAATAAGGAAAATCAAAAACATAAAAGAAACTAATGTCGATCGAAAAACCATCCAGGAGAATGTTGATCTTAACGATGTGGGGATCATATTCCCACGAAAAGTCAAAATCACAACGCAATCTAACTTAAACATTTTTTTTTAACTTTTTAACTAGAATATTTTTTTAACTAAATTTTTTTATATAAAAATATTTTCACACGAAAATAATTGCTGACAAGAGTAGAATAAAAGTATATAAACCGTGGAACAAGTTAAAAAAACATTTATAATATCATCAAGATTCTTTGACTACAATTAATTAATTAAACTGAGGTTTAATTTATTTGATTAAAAGCTGAGGTTCTAATCAATAATAAAAAAAGGGAATATTATTATAATAAAATTTATAATAAAATTTATAATAAAAATAAAATAATAAATATATTTAACTTTAATAGAAATAATAAAATTTGTAATAAGAATAATAAAATAAACATTTATAATAAATAAGTAAAAGTAACAGTAAGTCGCTGCAACCGACTTATTTATACCCTACACCTAAAAAATTCAAATTAAATTAAAAATCCATAAGTTATTTTAGTTAGGTATTTAATATAACTAAGCTAAAAAAATAAATGCTTTTACAACCTTTGTATAAAATTTTAGATTTCTATATTTATTAAATTCGAAAATATGCTTGTTAGATCTTGGGAAGTGTGTGGAGGCACGCGGACCACCACCCCAATTCATCTCAAATTTTAGAGACATCAACAGGGTAGAACATTCTTATATCAAATTTCAAGTTTATATATTTATTAATTTCGAAGATATGCTTGTTTGGTCTTAGGAGTTGTGTAGCAGATACCCGAACAACCATTCTAATTCATCTTAAATTTTGGACAAATCAGGGATTCAGGAAACAACACTCTAGCACCAAACTTGAAGTTTCTATCTTTATTAATTTCGAAGATATGCTTGTTCGGTCTTGGGAGTTGTATGGGAAGTACCCGAACGACCATTCCAATTCATCTCAAATTTTAGGCAAATCAGGGATTTAGGTAACAGCACCCTCGTATCAAATTTGAAGTTCCTATCTTTATTAATTTCGAAGATATGCTTGTTCGGTTTTGGGAGTTGTATAGAAGGTACCCGAACAGCTCCTCCAATTCATCTCAAATTTTGGACAAATCAGGGATTCAGGAAACAACACCCTAGTACCAAATTTTAAGTTTCTATCTTTATTAATTTCGAATATATGCTTGTTCGGTTTTGTGATTTGTATGGGAGGTACCCGAAAAACTGCTCCAATTTATCTCAAATTTTAGGTATATCAGTGATTCAGAAAAACACACCATCGTACAAAATTTTAAGTTTCTATCTTTATTAATTTCGAAGATATGCGTATTCGGTTTTGACAATTGTATGGGAGGTACTCGAACGCATGGTACGATTTCGCGCATTTACAATCCCCGCCTTACCTTAGTTATTGTTAACCTACAGTATAAATTTCATCAAGATAGCATCATTATTTTTTGAGTTATCGTGCGTACGGACGGACGGACGGTCATCGCTGGCGGTGATCCTGATTCAGAATATATATACATGTCTATATCTAACTCGCTTCCTTTTGGTGGTTACAAACACCATACCAAAGTTAATATACCCTATACTTAATGTGTAGGGTATAAAAAAAGAAATTGATTGTTGTTATTCTCAACACAAAAGTTGCACGATAAATTCTTTTTACTATCCACTTTTTACATTAAGTTTCAGTCATCGACTAACCTTCGTAACGAGTAGACGTTTCTTTTTTAGTGCTAATCAAAAATTTAATCTATTATCTTTTTCCACTATAGTCATCCTTTTCGTTCTTATACAACTCACACTTTCATATCAAATTTAACCTAAAAAATAAAAACAAAAATTCATCTTAGTTATACATAAAAATTAAAATTTAAATATATATAAAAAAAATTTTTTTGTGCAAAAACAACACATTTTTTTTTTTTTCCCTAAGGGAGGTGGGAATCTTCCAAAGACACAAAGAATTTCCCCTTGGTAGTGTCAGATTCTTACTGACTAAACCCACCTCCCCCTTTAGCCAATATAGTGGGATGAAACCCTTACCTGCGAACACAGTATATTGGCTAGGGAGTAGGATAGGAAAGGATAGGAAAAATGGATACGGAAACATTGAATTGGGAGTGGGACTGTAAGGAAACAATGAATCCGCCTATTATTATTATTTTGCTAGCAGTGACTAAAGCCGTCACAATAGTTACAACATGTAGTAGTAGTATATTACATGAGGCATCTATTGAAGGCAACCCCCACTGTCACTGTAGCGGCTGTTATTATTGGTATTAATATTTTTATTAATATTATTATTATTTTACTACAGAGTCAGCGCCATCAGTGGATTATAACGTGCAGCAGTATATAACACCTTACTTGCATGATATAACCAAAGATAGCCCCACTGTAGTAGCTATTATTATATTATTATTACTATTATTATTATAATTATTGTTATATTATTATTGTACTATTTATTATACTATTTAATTGTACTATTATTATTATTATTATTATTATTATTGTTATTATTATTATTATTATTATTATTATTATTATTATTTTACCACAGAGTCAACGCCATCAGTGGATTACAACGTGCAGCAGTATATAACACCTTACTTGCATGATATAACCAAAGAGCTCCATTGTAGTAGCTATTATTTATTATTAATCATTATTATTATTATTATTATAATTATTATTATTATTATTATTATTTTACCACAGAGTCAACGCCATCAGTGGATTACAACGTGCAGCAGTATATAACACCTTACTTGCATGATATAACCAAAGAGCTCCACTGTAGTAGCTATTATTTATTATTAATTATTATTATTATTATTATTATAATTATTATTATTATTATAATTATTATTATTATTATTACTATTATTATTATTGTTACTATTATTATTATTATTGTTATTATTACTAATATTAATTATACGATATACATTATTACGATATAAAAGTACTACATATTTTTTATTTATGACCTGACCGGGGTTTGAACCCAAGACCATTCGATTGAAAGGTTGGCGACTTAACCACTGCGCCATGAGTCAGATAATCCTCAGATATTCTGATCCAATAATAGTGCACCATGCCGAAAGAACGGCCGATCCCTTCGGGGAATCGGTTTACAGATTTGCAGGATGATGACACAGGCCAACCTGGCCCAAAACCAAAACGAGGAAGAGGTAAAGATATTACAAGCGATGTCTTCCCAATCCTACCTCAGGTAAATTTAAATCAACAAAAATGTCCCAAATGCGTCGTTATCGAATCCACCCAAAAAGACAAACCACTTTCTTCATTCAGTGTATTTGCCAAAAAAAAGGCACTAGACTGTATTAGTACCGAAATTGATTCCGTAAGCCTTCTTCGTGATGGCAATCTTCTTGTACTCACCAAATCCCAAAAAGTGGCAGACAAATTCCTCAATACAAAAAATTTTGGTGGTTTATGTACCATAACAGCTAAACTTCATGCTACACTGAACTCCACAAAAGGCACAATATTTGATAGGAATTTAATTCCAACAACTGAAGAAGAAATATTAAATGATCTCAAAAATCAGGGTGTTACTAATGTCTACAAAATTTTCTAAATTAATTGATAACAAAAATGTTTATACTGCCCTTATTCTGCTCACTTTTGACTCCTACACGGTTCTAAAAAAAATTGACATCGCTTGGTATCAAGTTAAAGTTCAGGAATATTTCCCAAATCCCATGAGATGCAAAAAATGTCAGCTCCTCGGACATACTGCAAACAAATGTAACAATCCATCAAGCTGTGTTAATTGCAATCTTCCACCACACTCACCACTGCCATGCACTCGAACACTCTGTTCTAATTGCCTTGGAGATCATCCATCTTCCTTCAACAAATGCCCCAAATTCTTGCAACAAAGAGAAATCTTAAAAATAAAAACACAAAATAAATGCAGCTTTGGTGAAGCGCTAAAAACTTATAATCAGAATAATTTAAAAACAACAAATAATTCACAAACCTTCTCCTTTATTATTATAAATAGTACATCACAACAAACGAATATTGCAGCATCCAAGCAAAACTCAAATATTCCAAAAAAACTTGATGAATCACCTCTTTCTCCTTCTAATAAACAAAATAAAAATTCACTAATTGACAAACAGAATAAAAATTTAATTGATAATGCAAATAAAAATCTAACCTTAAATTTTCCAACTAATAATTCTTCTTCTCTTTCTCCTTCAACTTGCAATAAAATTCAAAGCACTTCTATATTATCTCAAAATAATGTGTCTCCTTCTTTTACATTAAATCAAACAACATATAATGATAATCAAATGCAAAGTTTTAATTCTTCTTTTCTCACTCCTACAAATAATCAAACAGAAATCAATAACAATCACTCTCAATGCACTAATTTCACCAATATAGAAAAAGATAACCCTACTTTCAACAATAACTCATCTGCAAACCTGCAAGACAAGAACTTTTCACTCAAATTTTTTCACTCAATCAAACCGACTCAATCCAACTTAGTTTTGAACAAATCAAACTCAAAAAATACAAATTCACCTGTTTTATCGGTACAACTCTCAGACAGTTCTGACAATTAAATTTTAACTTTTCAAAACAATTTAATATGTATACAATTGGACCTTTTACCACTTTAGTCTTAATAGTAAATTTAGAATAGTTAACAACAATTTTCTTAATTTTTACATACACTAATAATTATGTATTATTATGTGCTCATACATTATATTAAGTTATTTAATAAAATTTTTTGTTTGATAATAGGTCGCACCTTTTTAGCTTTACTCTTTTACTTCTTCGTTTCCAACATTTTTAGTTGTTTAATGCATATTATTCTCAACAAGAATAATCATGTCTATTATACCAAAAAATCAATTTTATTTCTAAACAAACAAATTAGTTTCCGTTTCAAACCTAAACAATTCAGTTCTCTCGCATTATGTATTATTATGTACTTATGCATTGTACTAATTTATTTAATAAGAATTTTTTGTTCGATATCAGATCGAGCCGTTTTGCTTTTCTTCAATAAAAAAAAAATATATAACAACTCACACTATTTGCTATTTTAATAATAACAAACTTTGTGTGTTTATAAATATTTACTTTTAGTAATTTTATATTTTTCATTTTTTATATTTATTTTTAAAAATAAAATGACAATAAATATTATTCAATGGAATATGAAAGGCTACATCAATAACTACCAAGAAATGGAATTAATTATAAAATTACATAATCCACACATTTTATGTTTACAAGAAACCCATATTACCAACAACACACTAAAACCCCTTTTTCCAAAACAATACATTGGCTTTTTTCATTCTTATCCATAGATCAATTCCTTTTAAAGTCATAGACATAAATACTCGGCTCTCAGTCATAGCCATCGAAGTAAACATAAAGTCTTCAATTACTTTAATTTCTATCTACATACCTCCGGAGCAATCAATTTCCAATTTTGATTTCACAAATCTAATTTCAAATATTAATACTCCCATAATACTAGCTGGAGACTTCAATGCATGGAGTCCACTATGGGGTTCACCCACTTACAATTCCGAAGGGAAAATTATTGAAGACTTTGTTCTGAGCACAAATTTATCGATTTTAAACAATGATGGCACAACACGTACTTTTTCCAATATTGATCTAACTATATGTTCTCCTATTTTATTACCACTTTTGTAGTGGAAAATCATTAAAGATCTTCACAACAGTGATCATTACCCCATTTTTAGTAAAGTCACATTCCCTAATTATAATACATATTTAAATTCAAAACCCACACGTTTCAATTGCAAACGCGCAAATTGGCCGAAATTTCAAACTTTAGTTGACAAGCTCAATGACAAAATACTCCAAACAGATAACATAAATAGAGAAACAGCATCAATTCAAAAAATTATTCGCTCAGCAGCAAATGAATCCATCCCACAATGTTTTTATAAAAAATTAGGTCGAAATGTACCGTGGTGGACTGTAGAATTAAAAAAATTAAGAGAAGAAAAACAAAATGCTTGGAAAAATTACTGTAAAACACAAACTTTAATCAACCTTATATCATATAAAAAAAAGAATGCCATTTTTAACAAGGAAAAAAAGGAAGCAAAAAAGATTACATTTAATAAATTTACAGAAACTATTAACCCTAATAATAACATAACAAAAATTTGGCAGAACATTAAAGTTTTAACTTCAACATATACCCCATTTCATATTAAAACAATTACAATGAACAATAATAGCATCAACGACCCTCAAACAATTTCTACAAAATTTGCACAACATTTTTCAAACAGCTCTAAAACAGACAACTTCCCTTTTCTCTTTAGAGAAAACAAACGTAGTGCTGGCACACTACAAATTCAAAACCCTCCGAATATAAAAGCTAAATTTCTTGAATCACAATTCAATGAACTTGAATTTGAAACATGCTTAAAAACTCTAACAGGGTCAACTCCAGGTTTAGATAAAATTTCATACCAAATGATCAAAAATTGTACCAAACAATGCAAACAAGAATTGTACAACTCTACAATAAAATTTATCAAACTGGCATTATTCCACAAGTATTTAAAATAGCTGCCATCATTCCAATACGCAAACCTAACAAACCAATCGACGAAATTTCTAGCTACAGACCTATTTCATTAATACCATGTCTGAGCAAAATTCTGGAAAAAATCGTGTCCAAAAGACTCATGTGGTTCCTCACAACCTCCAATTCACTATCTCCAAATCAAGTTGATTTCAGACCAAATTCGTCTACCGTAGATGCACTACTATATATAGACCACCTTATTCGCAAAAATCTATCGTCAAAAAATCACATTTCAATTCTTTCTATTGACTTCGAAAAAGCTTTTGACAAAATAGGCATTCACGTCGTATTAAAAAAATTGCAAGAATTAAAAATTGGTCACAAAATGTTTAATTTTATAAAATCTTTCTCAACGAATAGACAAATTCGGTGTAGAGTTAATAACATAATATCCCCTACTTATTCTCTCTTTAATGGGATCCCACAAGGTTCCCCTCTCTCTGTTACCTTGTTCTTAATAGCTTTCGAAGAAATTAACAAAATTATTTTAAACTACAAAAATCTATACCATTGCATCTACGCTGATGATTTATATATAATTAGTAAAAAACATAACCACAATGAAATTTCACAACAATTTTGCGAAATCCTAACTGCAATAGATAATTGGTCACAATACTCAGGTACTAACATTTCAGTCAAAAAAACAAAACATTTACATATTTGCAGAAAAATTAATTGTAATAATGTACAAATTAACTTTAAAAACCAAAATGTTTGTAATGTTAAAGAATTAAAAATTTAGGCTTATATTTTGATTGTAAACATAGTTTTAAGTATCATTGTAAATATTTAAAATCAAATCTAGCTGTCAGACTAAATATTATTAAATATCTCGCTTCCTCTAACAGTTTCATGCATACTAACTCCCTCCTAAACATGACCAAACTAACCTTATTATCGAAAATTGACTATGGGCTTCTAAATATATTAAAAGCCCCATTTCATGCTGCAATCAGAGCAAGCTTAAGGGCATTTAGAACAACTCCAATAAGAAATTTATTAGCTGAAGGAGGATTCATTTCAATAGAGGAACGAAAACTATATTTATTTAACAAGCCGACTTACCAGCAAAATATTTTGTAGCTCAAAACACCTTTTATTCAAAGAGATTAACTTACTAAAATGCAGAACAACGAAATTATCAATGGAATCAACTCTAAGCAAGATCCTTGACATAAACTCAAAACTCGAGCCAAATATTAAACCAATGCCTATAAAACATAATAATTCTCCACCTTGGCAACAGGGATCACATTTATTCATCGATGAACTTTCCCAATTTCGAAAAGAATATACTTCAAAAAGCCAATATCTGCACCTTTACAGAGAACAATCCACCATTTTAAAACAAACCAACTGGAAAATAATATTTACTGACGGATCAAAAACTGATAATAATGTTTCGTTTGGCGTGGTTGGAGAAGATGGGAGTATCATAGCCCAAGGACTGCTTCCTGAATGCGGAAATGTCTTCGAAGCTGAAACACAGGGCATTCTTTCTGCTATAGAATTTGCAAAAGAAAACAAGGGAAAATATCTCATTTGCACCGATAGCCTATCAGTATTCCAAGCTATACAGAAAACAAGAAATGAGTCCAGCCCGGTAAACTATGCAAGACAGCTAATTCCCGAGTCATATAGGAATATCTGGCAATGAATTCGCCGATACTACTGCCAAATCTGCTTCCAAATTTCCACTTCATACATTCATGCCATTTTCTAATGAAGCAGTTAACTATAAGGCATCTAAAACGATTTTAAAGATGATAGATACTGAATGGGCAACATACACACACCAATATAAATCTATCAATAAAGAAAGAATAGGTATTAAACTTCCAGTTACCACATCAGTCAAAATGAATCGGTGCTTTATAAGAATGAGATTAGGACATAGCAGCTTAACACACTCATACCTACTCAAGAACGAGGATCAACCTATTTGTCAATTTTGTAATAGATTCCCGGTAACCATTACACATATCCTATCCGAATGCACACTCCTTACTCAAACCCGCTCTTCCATTTTCAATAACATGAACCCGGCAGATCTCCTATCTCATCCTACAGTTACAAATATTTAAAAAATGCAAGATTTTCTTATCAAAATTAAAATTTATGAATTAATATAAAGAAAAAAATAAAAAAAAAAAATTTTTCAAACAAACATTGTAAATTTAATATTGAATAAAAATGTAAAAATACTAAATTTAATAAGTTATAAAACACACTATATTAAAAATTCAAGCCGATAGCCCTGGCAGCTAGTTGCTTATAAAATAAAAGATTAATTGTAATTTTAATTATGGTTAATAAAAAATAATAATAATAATACATTAAGTTTGCTTAATTTAGTTACAAAATATTTTTACAGTGTTTTTTAATTTTTTCTTATAAATAAGTACAAATTTAGTGTGCCTGGCTCTAACACAGATGGAGAAATAATATTTTTTTTATATATAAATTTCAAATAATAACTTTTTTTCTTTTTATTTACTGCATTATTTGGCAAAGTGCAAATTATACATTATTCCGAAATTTCAAAAATCAATATGTAGGTATATAAAAATAAAATCTACCATAATTAACCCCGTCATTCTATGACGGGCTAATAGCTAGTATTTATATATTTGTATTATGTGAGATTTTGAGTTACAACTTAGATTTGGAGTGGACTTAGATTCTGATAGATACTTAGGGATTTTAGAGTTGGTTTGAAAATCAGCGTTTCAATAATTTATTTATCTCGCATATATACAAATATTCCGAAATTCCGATACAGATATTCCAAGATTCCGAGTTAGGAGGGATTGTAGGGTTAGTTTTAAGATCCGAGTATTCCCTTTTTTCAGAAACGCTGATTTTCAAACCAACTCTAAAATCCGTCTTAACTCAGAATCTCTTATGTACAAATATATAAATATTCTCGAAAAGGCGAAATAATTCTGAAAAAAATAAGATTTTGATCAAATAAAATTTTAATTCACATTTTTATATGAAAAATTTAGTCTTTTTATCATTCTACCCAAAAGCATTTTACCATAACGCAAAAACAAAAAGGACCAGAATAACCAATAAGGGCTTCCTAAAAAGAGGAAGAAAGGGAGAAAAATATTGGTTTACAAAAAAGGTACCGTTATATTTTATTTTAAAATAAAATATTGAAAAAAGTGCATATCATTGCATATTTTTTTGTTTTAAGCACTCAACTTGTACTAATTTTAAGAATGTCATATTAAAGGTTTTTTACAGACCTATGTTTTGCGACTACAACGGTTTTTATAGATCTAACAATTTTTGATATATTTTCCGTCATTTTTTTTTTTTTTTTTTTACGAGGGTTGGTGGAAAACTCGAAAGTCACCAAGAGGAACTGCACGTGCTTCCTCAGGGTAGTGTCGGACTTTAACCAACCGAAACCACCCCCCTTTTAAAACCAAACTTTAGGATGGAACCTTTAATACGAATGTACAGTTTGGTTTTGGTGATAGGGATGTGGGAAGGATAATTGGGAAAATTGGAATTGGGAAATTTGGATTATGGGGGATAGGTAGGAAAATTTTGAGGGACATTTTGAAGAAAGATGTTGATGTTCTTCTTAAACTTAAGTAAATCGTACACATAAGAATTACCAACTTTAGGGAACACATGCGATGGTATATGGTTCCAAAGGGGGGACGTGCACATGACAAACGAATTTCCACAAGCTGTATTTCGCCATCTTGAAATCTCTACATGGTAGGGATGAGCTTCTGCTGCCGGCCTTGTTTCTCGCTGGAAAACTTTAAGCGGAGGCATTAACTGTTTTAATTCATTCGAGCAGGTGTTAATCCCTACGAGATATCTATAAAACAAGGTTAGTGACCCAACTGTGCGACGATGACTGAGTGGAGTGAGCATTGAAGTTACACTGGGGTCGTTGATAAGACGAATAGCTCTGTTTTGCACATTATCTAGGTAACCCAGCGCTGTTTGAGGGCCTGCAGCCCAAATGTGTGCATTATACTCCATTTTCGGCCGAATGTACGTTTTATAGATATTGAGAAGATCAGATGCAGAAAAGTAAGTTTTGCAGCGATACAAAAAACCCAAACATTTAGCTGCATCCTTAGCTATACCAAAAATGTGATTTGACCAAGTCAATTTTTGGTTTAACTCGATATCCAACATGTTTAAATCCGTTGAATGCTGCAAAACCTCTCCCTGGAATAATAGGTTGGGAATAGTAGTGGCAATTTTCGCGAGATCAGACAGCATTGGGTTTTTTTCGTGTTGAAATCAACTCTGTTGACTTCACCCCATTTTTGAATTTTGGCTAAATCGTTATTTAGCTCACTAATAGTGAAATTTTTTGCTGTTATATTAATCTGGTGATTAGTGTTACAGCGGCTATGAAATTCATAGGAAGCTACAAGGGTGCTGTCGTCTGCAAGAGTATGGATCGGATTGGAGGTTAAAGAAAGTAGATCATTAATAAATATTAAGAAAATAGTGGGGGATAAAACTGATCCTTGAGGGACACCAGCATTTATTTTGAATTTGTCAGATGAATATCCATCGACCAGTACACGAATCGTAAGATTCGAAAGGAAATCTCCAATCCATTTTAGAAAGACCCTACCTAGACCTATTGCTTTGCATTTTGCCAATAGAGCATCGTGCCAAACTCGATCGAAAGCCTTAGAAATATCAAGAGCCACAACATCAGATTCAGGTAGTTGGAGGAATCGCTTTTATTACCTTTTTTGGGAATTGGGAAAACATGTGCAACCTTCCATTGGGTAGGATGAATACCCGAAGTGAAGGAGAGGTAGAAAAGGTTGCGCAGAGGTTTTGAAATACTGGAGTAGGTATTTTTAAGCACCATGGTGGTTACACCATTTGGACCGGCTGACTTATTTGTATCAAGATTTTTCTAGATTTTCATCACCGCCCGCGTCCTAAAGTAAATTTTTCCAAAGGAGCAGCCAACTCGGGGAACAGAACGTGGCATTTTTGCTGGCTGTGGCAGTGTCGAATTAGAAGGGAACTGCTTGCCAAATAAGTTCGCTTTCTCTCTAGAATCTGATACTGTTTTGCTATTATTATCAACAAGTGGTGGAAAAGAAGACCCTCTAACGTCTCTTTTAGACTTTTAGCAAATGTCCAAAAGGATTTGCTATTCTTTGGCATGTGGATGATCTTACGTTTCAACCCTTGGTTGAACAAGAATTTTTGCTTGTTGATAACTCTCTTGCATCGGTTTCTCACCACTATATAGTTGGCCCTGAGAGCCTCCGATCTATTGTTTTGATACAGTTTAAAAGCCTCCTCTTTTCTAAAAATGGTTTCTTTGGAAATGCGATTAAACCAAGATTTGGGCCTCCTCTTAACAGATTTCATGGAATGAGGAATGAATAACCTCATTCCAAGTAAAATAGTTTCACTAATCGCATTTGCAGCAAAGTTAACATTCTTATTACGGAAGCAGAATGACCAATCAAATGTTCTAAAAAAGTTGTTAAGACCCTCCCAGTCAGCATGGCTGTAGCGCCACACTAATTTTTTGGGAGGGGACCTCTGATTGGAGATTGCGCTTACCCGGAAACTTGTCTAAACCAAACAGAAACAGATCCAAGAGGTGACCTTCTTGATAAGCACGGTCCGGGATCCTAGTGGGATTTTGGACAAGTTGAGAAAGGTGGAACAGTGTGGAGAATAGTTCAACTTGTTTCCCAATTGAGTTTTGACTCGGGGAGATGTTGCTCGAAAAATGAAGCCAGTCCCTGTTATGAATGTTGAAATCTCCCGCCAGAACAATTTCAGATTCTAGAGATGCGTCCAAAATTTCATTGATCTGGTTCGATAGATTTTTAATTTCCATAGCAGTTTCTTGTTCATTTAAGTTGGGTGATCTGTATAGAAAACAGAAATGTATGACATGCTTTCCAACGAGAATTTTTACCCAAATGTAGTGGAAGGTTGGGCTAGAACATTTATATTTTGGAAGTGTGTTGAAAGCAAAGTCATTTTTTATATAGATAGCGATACCTCTTTTGGGTACGAAGTGTGAAATAAGTGAGTAGCCTGTAACATTAAAGTTACCATTGTGATTACTGACTTGTGTTTCACATAGGTCTAAAATTGCTGGTTTAATTGAACTAAGATGGCACTCGACGGCATGAAAATTCGTTTGCAACCCGCGTATATTACAGAAATTAATATTAAAATTGGTAATTTTGTTGGAAAACAATTAATGCAAAACAAAAAAGCAATAAAAAAAATCAGAATAACGTTAAAATATAAATTTAATTTAAAATTATAATCAAAATCGGAATTAAAATAGAACCAAATTGTAATTAAAACCAAGATTAACCAAAATCAAAATCTGAATTAAAATAAATTAAAGTATGTAATTTAAGATTACAGTAAAAATTGAAATGAACAAAAATTAAAATTTAATCAAAATTAAAATCGAAATCAAAAGTAAAAGTGTACGATTTAAATAACCCGAGCTTGACAACACTTTAAAATAAATTATTAACAATATCAATACCTTGATATCGTACTAATAATTTTAATATTTTAATATTTTGCTTTGAGCGAGCAAACGGTTTATAACAACGTTCAACAGTTTTTAATATACACTTTTAAGTGACCTTATTGAACGCAGATACAACCACAAACTCACCAAAAGCAAAACTTACCACCAGAAACTAATAAATTAAATTACGGTAATACTATGGTGGTATTAAAAAAAATTGAGCGAATTGAGAATGAAAGAAGAACTCCAGCATTCATCACACGGGTGGGAGGGAGATAGATATAAAAATTGTTTTGTTTACGACAAATTGATTTTAAGATGAAATAAGAAATAAAAAATAAATGTAAATTAAAGTAAACAAAACCAACAGAGCGCGTTTAATTAGAAGTTATAATTGTAAAACTAAAAATTATTCGAATTTAATAAATAGATATGTAGTTCAAAAAATTAAAATCAAAAATAAAAATAAAATAAAAAAAAAAATTTTAATATTTTAATATAAAAAAAAAAAAAAATTGTAATGTGTAAATAATTTTAGAATAAGAAAAAAATGTATAGTTCTTGTATGGTAAATTATAAAAAACAAATACTTATCCTGCCGCCATTGAAGTGCAGCCGTATAATTCAATATATTTAGTTACACACTACACTTTTAAAACGTTTTAAGATAAATAAAAAAAAAAAAAAAAAATTTTTAATTAAAAAGTGCACAAATTTTAATTTTGATATAATTTAATAAAAAAAAAAAAATTAAATTTAAAATAATAATAATATTAATAACTTTTAAAATAAAGAAAAAAAATTTTAATCCGTAACTAGAAGAAGTGTTGTCACTTCGAAGGTTAGAAAGGTTGATACTTTCATACTTTAAGCATTTAAAGTATGAAATTGCATTTTTTATTAAAATTGAAAACCTTAACCTACAAAATTATTCAAAAATGTTTTGCGTTCATTTCAAAACTCTAGCTTTCTTAGTTTTTGAGTTAGCGTGTGGACGGACGAACGGACGAACAAAGCTTAAACGACTCAGAATTTGATTCTGATCCGATCCATACTTTTGGCAGTATATCTAGCTTGATTATTTCGAGGTGTTACAAACGGAGGAGTAATTTTATTGTACCCGATACGTATCGTACAGAAATAAAAATGCTGGTTGATTTATAAGAGAAGAAATAATCCCGTAATTCTGCTTTTTTAATCGAAAATATGTTAAAAAGAATCTGAGATATGCATTGGAAATTTGGCATTTACAAACTTGATCTGCGTAACGGTGAGGCTATATATTACTTCAATTCGATTAATGTAAAAACGAAAATTAATAATTTTTATTTCATAAAACATACATATAGATAGAGCACTGCTGGTTATATTATCATTTATCAGGGTATCAGGCAATAGCGTAGACAAAATTTTGACGAAAATTTCGTTCGATACTGCTTTTTATTGAATTGTTTAAATTCTCTCATTTTTTTTAATATTTCAAATAATTTCTATTTATATAATCAAAAACTTTTGTAAATATTTTTTTATTATTATACAACATAGTGTAAACGCCAATATATGAAATTTCATTACAATTATAAAAATAAAATGCCACTCACTACGTTGTGTTGTAAAAAAATGTTGTATTAGTGGAGAAGAAAGAAGTATTTTTAAACTTCCAAAAACAAAGCACAGGTCGCGAAATGGCTAATACAGAAAACTTTTTGACCAAAATACACATTTTTATGTATCGGGCTATGCAGCATTTTCGGTTTTAAAAAAATTAAATTGTCATATTTGCAAATCATTAATATTGTTGAAAACAAAGGAAATCCAAATATTGAAAGTAATTACTTCAATTACATTCAACGAGGTGATTTAGCTGTTTCGTCTAGATGGGTACAAAACATATTATTTCATATGAGTGCTATTTTAAATAATTTAATGTTCTTAACTATATTTAAATTTTTTGCGGATACAAATCAAAAAGGAATTATTTGCGTCCTTGCCTACCAAAGCATTAATTGGAAGAAATTTTAGTATACCTGGTACTTTATCTTCATATGAAAAATCTTCTATTGAAGTTTTTGCACATATTTTTGCAGTTTTATCAAACAATAAACAAACGAATACATGTAGAATGGAAAATAATAAACTATGTGAAAATAAAATGACAAACGGGTGTTATTAAAACTTCAGTTTTAAAGATTTTCATTTATTTTTAATATATGTATGTAAAGATACGTGATAGCAATTTTTACAATTTTCCCGATTTTACAAAAATCAAAAATGCAAGTATGAACTTGCAAAAAATCCACTTAAAGAAATATCAAATACACTATACCTATACAAAAATTTGATTAAAGTTGATTAAAGTATAGGTGTCAACAAATGATTATTATAAAGTATTTTTTCTTTTCTTAATTTAAATATTTTATATTATTCAAAAAATTATTCTAATAACAAATTTTAAAAATATTGTAAGTATTTTTTGAAATATACATTAGAAAATCTAATATTTTCTTTTAATACGTTATAAACTCTCAAAGTTGAAAATTCAGGATAAATAACATCAATTCTTTAATATGGTAATACCATATATAAATTAACTAATATCTATCTATGGGTAATACCATAAAGTAACATATAATATAGGGTATTTATGCAGAGTAAAGTTTGTTGGTCATTTTTTCAAATCGTAAAATTTTGTATTCACTCAAAAGTATATTACTCAATTTATTATGCTTATAAATTGAGAAGAAGTTATTTTCAACTCATAAATAAAAAAAATTTTTTTAAGTATGTACTCATTTATTAATGTTTTTGTCAACCATATAAAAGATGTATATAGGTATTCTATATATATGTAAATAAATAATATAGTTATACGGCTATACTTCTTTTTTTTCTGTTGGAATTTTTATTTATGTGTGTATAAAAAACCATACAGCTGATTTAATACAAATTTAAAACTACTTTTAAGTATTCACAAATAATATTAGAAATCAAAGTAAAAAATTTTTATTTAGAAATTGAAGGAATGCAAGGTTATTGCTGTATTTGTTGTTATTTTTTACTTTTTCTCCTTTACTTTTTAAAATTGACTTGGTCAATGTGACTTATGAAATTTGTGAATTTCATAAATATGAACACAATGTAGATTACCTATACCTATAGAGAGAAAAAAAAATTAAAGTTGTTTGGTAAAATTAAAAATAATCTTATTTCAATATTTTTTTTAAGTACATATGTAAATATGTTTTATTATTTATTTTATAAAACAATTTTATATTACGGCTAAAAGGGAAAAAGCCAAGTGGAATACGTCTATTACATTACATTACAATATAAAAATATATAAAAAAAGCTTAAAATTTTATATTTCATTTGGCATAAAAAACCCTTATATTATAATAGTAACTATATAGATACATATACAAAAAAAAAACAATTCATTAATAAAAACAATTAACTAAAACAAAAACAAAAATATTCATCATTATATTAAATATTATATTTATAAAATTCAAATTATTATTATAAATACTTCAATCGTTTTATGCTTTTAATTTTTCATCCAATTTTCTCGTTCATGAAAAGAAAATTATATAGATACATTAGTAGGTAGGTATTAAATAAAATGATCAAAAATAAAAGTAATTTTACTAAATTAATATAGCAAATACAGTTCAACTACAACAATTTATTTACTAAAACCTGCAAAAACTATAATGAGAAAAAATTTTTAACTTTAAGACGAAATAAACAAACAATTAGACAGACAAACGAACAGACGGACAAACACACAAACCGAGGGACGAACACACAAACAGACAGATAAAGACACAAACAGACGGACAGAATGAAATGTGCTAAAAATATCTTAAGAATTTAAAATTTTAATTTTACCTCTATTACTATCTGCTTTTTGTTCTACTTTTTTTAAAAGCTTTTCCTTTAACCATTTGGCTTCTTTTTTTAATAAAAGATTGATTAGCAATTCTAAAAACTATATTTTGTGCGTGTAGCATTTATCATTTTCTGTAAACCACGTAGAATATTTCTCAGATTTTTTTGTGGCTTTAAGAGAACATATAAATATATTTTTTCTCAAATTTTTGTCATGATAATTTTGATAAAAATAGTGATCAAATATACGCATATGAAATTGTGCTATTTCGAAAATTTTTTCAGTTGGAGCTTTCAAGTTAAGTATTTCTGCTTCATTTTGATAATTTTTTTGGTAAATAAATTGCTCCGAATCAAGTAACAAAATTTCATTAGAATTTTTTAAAAATTATGACGTACATTGATTACAAGAAATTTTTTTTATTATTTTAAAGATAACATAGCCACAAATGTACCTTTCGGCATTATTTGAAATAATATTTATTTGCTTAGATTGATTATCCTCTAAAATTTCAGAATGATTTCCCTCTAAATAATTGATCACTAAATTGGATAAATCTTCATCAATTTGATCATTTGATTCCAAATCATCTTGTTCTAATGAGTAATCCTTTAAATCGTCTACATTTAAAAATTCAGCATCGTCTTCTTCGCAATTAGAGCTTTCAAATTTATGATTTATTAATTTAAAGGACATTAATTTTGCTAAAACTTATATAACTTATAGCTTATACTACTTTTAAAAACTTGTTATAGCTTATACCTATGTAGTCATTGTAAAAACTTTATAATTTTGCGTACTTACATGTAAACTTATGTTCCTTTATTTCTTAAAAATATACAAAATATATTTATAATTTTTTCCCAAAAAAAGTGCTTTATTAGTACTTTCAAATTTTAATAATATTCGTCAAACTTTACTTTATGCACTTTATAAATAAATGCACTTGTTGTAAATAGCAAACATATAAGAACAAAAAATACATAATAAAAAATAAGCCCGCCAAAATAAATAGAAAAAAATCATAACATAAGGACAAAAAATATTCAAAATAAAAAAATCAGCCACATAAGTAAAACGAAATTCATTTTTCTATTCATTAATCTATGTCCACTTCATAAAAATATGTATGCATATGTATGTACGTTAATTATACTGATTATACGTTTATACACATCTTGTCATAAAGTATATTATCATCTAGCTATATAATAACACATATATACACATAGATTTGATATGCATACAGACAACTTTTATATGGTTGATATTAATAGAACTCAAAACAAAAAAAAAAAAATTCTAGGAATTTTATTTAAAATATGAGTTTCAAAAAATTCTACTCAATTTTAGAGTAAATGAGAAATTATTTTTTGAGTAAAATAGGATGTGATTATTGAGTGAATGAGACGTGATCTATTAAAAGAATTTGCTAACAAACTTTACTCTGCATGAATACTCTATATTATATGTTACTTTATGGTAATACTAATAAAATAATGTTGTATACTTGCTCTTGTACCCAAGATAAAAAAAAACTTTATAAAAAATATAAAATAAAGAAAAAGTTAAGCATAACATGTTTTGAGCGTGTAGGTACATATATGTTGAAAACTTGAGAATAGAAGAATGTTCTGTGAAAACAAAATAAACATGTTTTGTAATGTTCATGTCTAATGTATGTAATTAAAAACTTGTTATTTAAGATAACTTAACCAACAAAACTTCGTTCTTGCAAATGAAGTAGGTATACATACATATAAGTTAATATGAAAAATATTTTATATGTTTATTTTGAAACTGGAATTGTGAATTTTTGTCAAATTAGAATTTTAGAAGATATGAAACGTCATAACGAAAATCTAATTGTTCAAAAATAATACAATATACGTTATGTGGAAGGTTAGAATCTGCTTTTAAAGAATGTATAAACATATAGTTTGAATATTATATGTACAAACCATAGTTATAGAAATTATAAAATTTACCCAAATTATTTTAAAATACTGAAAAATTAAAATAATAATATTATAAGCAGAGTGACAGACTACGAACATACTAACGGATTCGTACAGGTATCTAAGAATTGACAAAGACAACTTTATTCTTTATTCTTTTTATTCTTTATTTCTTTATTCTCGTTTTTAAATAAATTTGAAAATGATCATAAAGATCATATTGCTGCAGTTTTAAATAAATTTATTTTAGTTTTGATTTAATTTACTTGTGAAAGAAGCCTTTTACTTATACAAAAAGCAATAAAAATGAAAAACAATTTAAAAATAAGAATATTCAAAAATTGTTATTGCTAAAAAATTAATTATGTACCTATGTATATCAATTTACGTAATATCTGATAATAACTACATATGTGTGGTAATACTTACATACATACATATGTATGTATGTGTTGCAATAAAAAAATTTTGAAAACATAACTACTTTAACCCCCCTATTCTGAAATTAAGAAATTTATAAGATCTTATAATCTTATAACTAAAAAGATAAAAGATCTTTTAGGAAAAAACTATTCTGTGTAAAAGATATTGATGAGTTATAAAACTTTTAGCTTTAAAATGCTTTAAGATTCACCACAAATAACATTCAGAGACATCTTTTCATACAGAATGTCAATTTAGCATTAACTGTTTTTTTTAAATTTACTAGTTATCATATTTACATTAATAAAAATTAAAAAATAAGAAATACGTTTTCAATTAAATATCTTTTAAAATTAAAACAAGTGTAAAAAATTTATAATTAACACTTTTTTAATATTTTGAATATTTCGATTTCGAATTTAATGCTACCAGCAATCGTAAATAAAATGGTATTGATGAATTTTCTTCATCCAAAGGTGACAGCATTTCTATTATTTCCAAGCATTTCGTTTGAGGCATACGAAAATGTTTGCAATATAAACTTTCAGATATTGTGAAAGGATTACCATTATCTCTCAATCTTCTCAAAAAAATCTTTTGAATTCGGCTACAAAAATTTAAAAACTGTACTAAAATTTATAAAATATATGTAATTACTTCTCCTCAGTTTGTTGGATTAATTCATTTCACTCAAAAAATACGATTAAACAAACTGTATTTTCCATTATTATTATTAATTATTATATTTTAAATTTTTATATTATTATTTATATTTTTATTTTTTATTGCCCAACGTATTATTATTTTTATAAAAACGTACGACGTTCGACGTATAAACGCCGGACGTTGACATCTCCTAAAATAAAACGCCGACGTATGTAAATCGAAAATATGAAAGCTATGTTAAAAAAAATAAATCATAACAAAAACATAACAAACACATAACGAAAATTAAAACGTCGCGTAAATACGTCGCGTTGGTATGAATTAACCTTTTTACTTTAGTGTCAAACTTAAGCTGTCAAATTGGTTGAGGGGAAAATTTTTTTTTTGAGAATTTTTTTGTACGATACTACTATTTGGTTTTAAATAATTAAAAATGCCAAAAAATTGTTGTGTTATTAATTGTAAAATGAGGGCAGGAAAAGATGAAGTGAAATTTTATAGATTTCCTATAGTCGAACAAAGGAAACCATTATCAAAGAAGCTTTCTGAAAAAAGACAACAATTGTGGTTACGAGCAATTAATAGAAAAGACATTAACATTAAGACTTTAAAACACAGACTAGTTTGTTCAAAGCATTTTATTAGTGGTATGAGTGCAAAACTGAATGACCATTTGAATCCCGACTGGGTCCCGTCACTTGATTTAGGATACAATAACATGCGGAAACAAAATGCAGAACAACAATTAACGAGATACATGCGCCTAAAAAAAAAAAAAAAAGTTGCAGCTGCAGCAGAATTGGAATCAAATCAAAATCAACCTTCTACAAATTAAATTTTAATTGAAAATATTTCTGGAGGCTATAAGACCAAAGAAAATAGTTGTCAGACTGATGGTAAATACATTTTGCAAAATATTTGTGATGCCTTTTATATTAATATCAACAAATATTTTAGATTTCTACTACAGAGATATGGTAAATGAAGCTTTGTTAAAGAAATACCAAGAATTAACAAAAGAAAATGATCTGCTGAAGAAACAGAATAAAGAAAACGAAGTGAAAAGGAATCAGAACCAAATACATATTCTTAGTTTAGAGGATATGAAAAATGATAAAAAAACTAGATACCTAACCGGATTTAACAGTTTTTCAGTATTCGAAATTATTTTTAAACATGTAAAGTGTTTAATTCCAATAGTTAAAAACGGAAAATTGAAAAAATTTGATGTTTTTCTAATGACGTTGATAAAAATACGTTTAGATTTGCCTTTCTCATTTTTAAGTTTTATATATAAAGTAAGCGTTAAAACATTGTCCAATTTGTTTCATAAAACAATAATTTTGTTGCACGAGGAATTAAAACAGTTTATTTTTTTGCCGGATAAAAAAGCTGCTGCAGTGAACATGCCAGCAGTATTCAAAAGCACATTTAAAGATAAAGCACCAATTATAATTGATTGCTTTGAAGTGTTTTGTGAAAAATCTGGTAAATAATAATTAATTAAGGTTAAGTAGTTTCTTAATTCCTTTTTTTTAATGATTGTAGGGAACTTTTTAGCACGAGCGAATACATTTTCTAACTACAAACATCATCATACACTAAAATATTTAATTGCTATTTCACCTTTCGGAAGTATAATTTATATATCCAAAGCATACGGTGGCCGTTGTAGTGATAAATTTATAGTAGAAAATTGTGGCTTTCTTGATTTAATTGAAGAAGGCGATATTATTTTAGCAGACCGAGGTTTTTTAATAGAACAATCAATAAATCAGAGACGTGCTAACCTAATAATGCCTGCATTCAAAGATAAAAATAATCAAATGGGAGCTCTTTTAGTTGAAAGTAATCGCAATATAGCAAGTATCCGAATTCATGTAGAAAGAATAATTGGAGTTTTAAGACAGAAATTTTTAATATTTAGCAATAGACAACCAATTACTGCAATTTCAAAAAAAAATGGAACAACTATGTATTGCGACTATATTATGAAAATTGCTTGTGCTATCATTAATTTAAATCCATCTGTAATTTTAAATGAAAACAAGAAATAATTTTTCAAATTATTTAATAAACAAAAAATAAAAAAGTAATTCAAGTAACATAATAAAAAAAAAAGAAAATTGTATGTAATCTTAAATCTAATCACAGTTATAAATTTTTCCTAAAAGTTCTGGAAATATATAGTTTTTAAAAAACATATCAGTTTTAATCATTGCATTTACAACAAAATCATTATCTACAGCAACTTTAACCAAAATAGATTTATTGGGAGAATAGACATAAAAATAAACATAATTGCTTTTAGCTATAAAGCCCTGAAGTTGTATTTGATAGTAATATTTATGCTTAGGAACTATTTCATAATTATTATTTACTAAATATATTGGACAGTCTTTTCTTTTCAAATATTTTGTAATATCACTATCTTTAAAGCTAAATGGACACTTAATTTCTATTGGAAAAGTACCACAGCATTCACAAAACCACATTGCATCTGGCGACGCTGCATAAAACGATTTATTTTGTAAAATAAGTAAACCACAACTAGAAATTTTTAATTTTTTATGTAGCTTCCTATTTTGTTCTATCATTTTGTTTAAAGCTATTTGCTCTGTATTTTTTCCGTACTCTAATGCTTTTGTTTTTATATTGTCAATATACGGATAACAAATTCTTTTAATTAAATTTAGTGGTATACATTTTTCCGTCTTTGAAGACCAGACTTCTTTAAAAATCGAAGCAGTAATCCTCCCCAATCTCAATTTAAGCCAGTACTCTGATTTAGATTGGAGGCGAGTATTTTGTTCTACTACTTTGGCCAGTTGTTCACTAATAATAAAATTATTGTAATTAAATTCTAATAAAATGTAGTCTAATAATTTTCCTTCAAATTTTATTTTATGAAGATTGGCCATGTATATTTGAATGAAGTATTCTAGCTCTAAATCGTTTTCCTTATCCAAAAAATCCTTAAGACCAAGCATAGAAACCGCATTTTCTCCTGTCATTTGGATCATTTCGCATATTTGTTTTCTTGAATCCGATTTTCCGGCAATGCAAGTGAACTTAGTACAGTTTCTACCCTTGTTGTTGTACTTAATTTTATCATTGGGTACAGCTAAAGCAGTTTTACATGATGGAACAAGCCAAGATGCTTTTACATCAGTAACAGAAAGCTAAAATGTTTGATACCATTTTATGTAAAAGGTACATTTAACAATTTGTCAATATACTCACTATATCTTCTCCAGTATTTAAGCTAATAGCGTTCAAGGCAAACAATATTGCACCAACGTGAGAGCAACATTCACCCAATCCTGCTACGCAGGTACAATGAGCTGTTAATATAGTTCCATTGGTACAAACCTCTATCCATACTTTTAATGGCGCAATATTCAGTGATTGAGAATGCATTACCTAACGATAAATCTTTATGAAATACAGCCAAAAATAATTTTTGTTTTTTACTCACTTTACCAAAAACTAAATATCCAGAAGATATCTTAAAGCCACCGATTTTTTCTACCCATCCACCTTCAAATAATTTGTAAGCTCCCAATGCTTTGTAGCTCTTGAATTGTAATTTAGAGTAAAATGATTTCCCATTCACCAAGTATTCGTAAATATCCAAATATGCTACATTCTTCGGAAGATCTTTCTCGTCATATTTAATTAAATACGGATCTTTTGGAAATTTTGATATTTTATTCATATATCTAATTCTTTCCAATCATCGAAGAGAGGCACCATATTTGGATAAATACGGATGGAAACTCGACATCCTAGAGATAATCATACATATTTGTTGTAAATAAAAATAAATATAACCTTTTGAAATTACTTTAATACTCACTTCACAAATATGTATCTTTCATTAAAATATATTATTAAACTACTTATGATATATTTATATATAACTGTATAGAAATTTTAATATAACTAATATTTATTTTTAAATTAAAAAAGAATAAACAAAAATATAGCAACTCCATAATCTGCAACTCCATAATCAAAAATATAGCAACTCCATAATAATAATGTTAATAATAAAATCTAATTTTACTAAATTTACTTTTAACTTGCTTTTAAATTAAATACATACTAGAAAATCCCCTGTGCAATTGCACAATTGATATACATGCAAAAACATTTACGTTATCATACTGACTCCCTTAATAAACTCCCTAAAAATTTCATTTTTACATCAGCACCATTAAAAAAACGTTGGAATCACTTACTTGATGTAATAGGAAAAATACATAAACCAAATCTAAACACATAAAATAAAAAAAGCTAGGTACAGTTTATTAATTTTTTCACGCCATTTTTTCGTGGCGGTAATTTTTGACAGTTTTTTAATTATTGAGAAAAAATGGTCCAAGCTAAAAAAACATTCAGGGTAAAAGTTCGTGCCGATATCTCGAAAATTGTTTAAAACACATGTATAAAGTGCACAATAAAAACCGGCGAAAAACCAACCAACACCAACCGCTACTACATTTTTTTTTGTTACATTTAAAACAATCCCAATAATCGAAATAATTTTAATATTTGTTAAAATTTTACTCTCTATTTTTCTTTAGTTTTAAAAAAAAATTTTTATGTCGATGAAAAACAGTTGCGAGAAAACAGAGAAAAAAATTGCTGAATTTATTTAATTTAAATGTATATATGTACTTTAGAAGAGGTCTTTGGTATATTTAATAAAAGATTCATGTCTCTGATAATGAAATTTCATAAATTTTCGGGTGCTTTTTTTTGTGACGGTCGTTTTCGACAGCTTTTTAATTTAATGGTCTAATAATAAATTAGTACAAAATTATGAATCTATTGTAAGTGAAGGCTTCTAAAATGATATTTTCTATGTTAGTTTCTTTTTTTTTTAAGAAAAATATCCATTTCTATAATATTTGGTAAGTTCCAGACTTCTGTTATGAAATATAATTATTTAAGTCTGCTGAATTTTATATTAATAAAAAAATTTCGAATGTTTTATGTTATACCAGTTATATCGAAAATTTAGCTTAAAAATCTAAATTTCAACCTAAATAAACAAAACTACTTTAAAGTCTGTTACGAAGCCTTTTACCAGCTTTTATACTAATGAAAACAAAATCAAGAATAAAATCGGCCTATTATTTTTTTCTTATAAATATGAGGCTTACTATAAACTCTCTTTCTCTGCTCTTTTCGCTTTCAGGCGTTTTAATTTTATTAAGAGTACCTATTTTTTTTTTTTTTTTTGGAAAACAAAAATTGAAAACGCCAACAGAAGATTAATAATTTATTTTTAATTTACCGCTGCGACCAGTTCATAATGGATGTGGCGGTCAAATTTAAAAATTTAAAATTTGCTTAATTTATTTTTATTGAAAATGTGTGTTTTTTAAGTATGTACTTTTCTTTTTTTGACTGTACTCACTTTTAATGAACGGTTTGTGTCTCTGATAATACTTGTAGTGGAAAATTTAATCTCGGGTAATAATATTTACTAAATTTATTTATATTTTTAATGAACGGTTTGTGTCTCTTGATAATACTTTGAGTCAAAGATTTGTGTCTCTGGTAATAAAATTTTAACTTATTAAATAAATATACAGAAATATCATCATTGCCAGTTTAGTTTACATTCAGTGTGAGTGTTTTATTATAGATATAAAATATATTTTTTTACATGTTGGCAAGGTCTGACATCTCCTAAAATAAAACGCCGACGTATGTAAATCGAAAATATGAAAGCTATGTTAAAAAAAATAAATCATAACAAAAACATAACAAACACTTAACGAAAATTAAAACGTCGCGTAAATACGTCGCGTTGGTATGAATTGGCATGAACACATTTTGACAAACGTTATGCGTCGTACGTTCTTATTTAGGTTGGGCGGTTATTATTTAATGAAAACTATAAATATTTATTTCAATTCAAGAGTAAAGTGAAAAAATATATAGATAATGATATTTGCTAACTTAAAGAAGTTAAAAGATATTTATAAGGTGCTAAAAAATTTCTTTTAACGTAAAAAATTTTTTAGGTTATTTTTGTCTTTAACCTTTTCTACAGAATACTAAAGTCTTTAAAATTACTCACCATTCTTCTTAAAAGATCATTTGTTTTTGAAATCTTTTAGTCTTATAAAAATGTGTCGTAGAATACAAATTTCTTATAACTTTCTTATAACTCGTAATTATAAGGTTATAAGATTATAATCTTAATTTCAGAATAGGGGGGTCAATTTTTATTTACTTTTTAAAATTTTCTGTTACCATTTGTAAAATATGGTTTTTAATATTTATTTTTTTACAGTTCCCTAAGATATTTAAAACAATTGAAAAAACAAAATTATGTTAATTTTCGGACCTAACTTAAATTTTCATATATATACATATGTATGAATAAAGACCCTTGTTTTGGTTTAATTTTTAAACAATTTGTTCAAAAACAACATTGTTATATTAATACAATATTATGTTTTAATATCAATACAATATATTGTTAAATTTACTTTGCACATTCAATTAAAATTATTAATTAAAAATATATATTTACATATGTACCTACATATTATATAAATTGTACACATATATGTATGTACATACATACATATACATATAATTTATCTGATTCCAATTTCAAAATAAACATAAAATATTATCTTAAATAAGAAGTTTTTAATTACATTAGTTTATTTTGTTTCCACAGAACATAACATACTTCCATTCGCAATTTGTCATATATACCATAGATATATTCATGCATACCATAGATATATTTACTAATAGATGGGAAGTCGTTTCTTTTTTTTTGTGTTTTCGTATCTTAAGGTATTCAGTCAAAAAAATACATGTGTATTTTATAATATGTATGTATACATTTCGTTCACTCAGCTGTTTATATTTATTAAAATAATGTAAAGCAGTTATTCATAACCAGTTTCATTCAGAGATTTTAAGTTTTTATATTATTTAATAATTGATATATTTTGTTTTTAAAATTAAAATTTAATTTAATTAAGGTTATTCAAAATTTTAACTACTTGTAAAGTAACAAAATAAGTGATAAAATCCTTAAAAAAATCAGAAATGAATTTATTTCACCTTTTAGGAACCTATTTCTGAGGAAACTAAAGCAATTCATACTCACTGTTCACTCAGTTGTTTCTCAAAACTGGCTGAAAATATTTTCTTCACTGCCTATACATTAGTAATAGTGCATACCTACACTCAAAACACGTTGATAATGTTAATAATATTGTTAATAATATGTTAATAATAATGTTAATAATAAAATCTAATTTTACTAAATTTACTTTTAACTTGCTTTTAAATTACATACATACTAGAAAATCCCCTGTGCAATTGCACAATTGATATACATGCAAAAACATTTACGTTATCATACTGACTCCCTTAATAAACTCCCTAAAAATTTCATTTTTACATCAGCACCATTAAAAAAACGTTGGAATCACTTACTTGATGTAATAGGAAAAATACATAAACCAAATCTAAACACATAAAATAAAAAAAGCTAGGTACAGTTTATTAATTTTTTCACGCCATTTTTTCGTGGCGGTAATTTTTGACAGTTTTTTAATCATTGAGAAAAAATGGTCCAAGCTAAAAAAACATTCAGGGTAAAAGTTCGTGCCGATATCTCGAAAATTGTTTAAAACACATGTATAAAGTGCACAATAAAAACCGGCGAAAAACCAACCAACACCAACCGCTACTACATTTTTTTTTTGTTACATTTAAAACAATCCCAATAATCGAAATAATTTTAATATTTGTTAAAATTTTACTCTCTATTTTTCTTTAGTTTTAAAAAAAAATTTTTATGTCGATGAAAAACAGTTGCGAGAAAACAGAGAAAAAAAATTGCTGAATTTATTTAATTTAAATGTATATATGTACTTTAGAAGAGGTCTTTGGTATATTTAATAAAAGATTCATGTCTCTGATAATGAAATTTCATAAATTTTCGGGTGCTTTTTTTTGTGACGGTCGTTTTCGACAGCTTTTTAATTTAATGGTCTAATAATAAATTAGTACAAAATTATGAATCTATTGTAAGTGAAGGCTTCTAAAATGATATTTTCTATGTTAGTTTCTTTTTTTTTTTAAGAAAAATATCCATTTCTATAATATTTGGTAAGTTCCAGACTTCTGTTATGAAATATAATTATTTAAGTCTGCTGAATTTTATATTAATAAAAAAATTTCGAATGTTTTATGTTATACCAGTTATATCGAAAATTTAGCTTAAAAATCTAAATTTCAACCTAAATAAACAAAACTACTTTAAAGTCTGTTACGAAGCCTTTTACCAGCTTTTATACTAATGAAAACAAAATCAAGAATAAAATCGGCCTATTATTTTTTTCTTATAAATATGAGGCTTACTATAAGCTCTCTTTCTCTGCTCTTTTCACTTTCAGGCGTTTTAATTTTATTAAGAGTACCTATTTTTTTTTTTTTTTTTTGGAAAACAAAAATTGAAAACGCCAACAGAAGATTAATAACTTATTTTTAATTTACCGCTGCGACCAGTTCATAATGGATGTGGCGGTCAAATTTAAAAATTTAAAATTTGCTTAATTTATTTTTATTGAAAATGTGTGTTTTTTAAGTATGTACTTTTCTTTTTTTGACTGTACTCACTTTTAATGAACGGTTTGTGTCTCTGATAATACTTGTAGTGGAAAATTTAATCTCGGGTAATAATATTTACTAAATTTATTTATATTTTTAATGAACGGTTTGTGTCTCTTGATAATACTTTGAGTCAAAGATTTGTGTCTCTGGTAATAAAATTTTAACTTATTAAATAAATATACAGAAATATCATCATTGTCAGTTTAGTTTACATTCAGTGCGAGTGTTTTATTATAGATATAAAATATATTTTTTTACATGTTGGCAAGGTCTGACATCTCCTACGTTGACATCGCCGGACGTTGACATCTCCTAAAATAAAACGCCGACGTATGTAAATCGAAAATATGAAAGCTATGTTAAAAAAAATAAATCATAACAAAAACATAACAAACACATAACGAAAATTAAAACGTCGCGTAAATACGTCGCGTTGGTATGAATTGGCATGAACACATTTTGACAAACGTTATGCGTCGTACGTTCTTATTTAGGTTGGGCGGTTATTATTTAATGAAAACTATAAATATTTATTTCAATTCAAGAGTAAAGTGAAAAAATATATAGATAATGATATTTGCTAACTTAAAGAAGTTAAAAGATATTTATAAGGTGCTAAAAAATTTCTTTTAACGTAAAAAATTTTTTAGGTTATTTTTGTCTTTAACCTTTTCTACAGAATACTAAAGTCTTTAAAATTACTCACCATTCTTCTTAAAAGATCATTTGTTTTTGAAGTCTTTTAGTCTTATAAAAATGTGTCGTAGAATACAAATTTCTTATAACTTTCTTATAACTCGTAATTATAAGGTTATAAGATTATAATCTTAATTTCAGAATAGGGGGGTCAATTTTTATTTACTTTTTAAAATTTTCTGTTACCATTTGTAAAATATGGTTTTTAATATTTATTTTTTTACAGTTCCCTAAGATATTTAAAACAATTGAAAAAACAAAATTATGTTAATTTTCGGACCTAACTTAAATTTTCATATATATACATATGTATGAATAAAGACCCTTGTTTTGGTTTAATTTTTAAACAATTTGTTCAAAAACAACATTGTTATATTAATACAATATTATGTTTTAATATCAATACAATATATTGTTAAATTTACTTTGCACATTCAATTAAAATTATTAATTAAAAATATATATTTACATATGTACCTACATATTATATAAATTGTACACATATATGTATGTACATACATACATATACATATAATTTATCTGATTCCAATTTCAAAATAAACATAAAATATTATCTTAAATAAGAAGTTTTTAATTACATTAGTTTATTTTGTTTCCACAGAACATAACATACTTCCATTCGCAATTTGTCATATATACCATAGATATATTCATGCATACCATAGATATATTAACTAATAGATGGGAAGTTATAGTCGTTTCTTTTTTTTTGTGTTTTCGTATCTTAAGGTATTCAGTCAAAAAAATACATGTGTATTTTATAATATGTATGTATACATTTCGTTCACTCAGCTGTTTATATTTATTAAAATAATGTAAAGCAGTTATTCATAACCAGTTTCATTCAGAGATTTTAAGTTTTTATATTATTTAATAATTGATATATTTTGTTTTTAAAATTAAAATTTAATTTAATTAAGGTTATTCAAAATTTTAACTACTTGTAAAGTAACAAAATAAGTGATAAAATCCTTAAAAAAATCAGAAATGAATTTATTTCACCTTTTAGGAACCTATTTCTGAGGAAACTAAAGCAATTCATACTCACTGTTCACTCAGTTGTTTCTCAAAACTGGCTGAAAATATTTTCTTCACTGCCTATACATTAGTAATAGTGCATACCTACGCTCAAAACACGTTGATAATGTTAATAATATTGTTAATAATATGTTAATAATAATGTTAATAATAAAATCTAATTTTACTAAATTTACTTTTAACTTGCTTTTAAATTACATACATACTAGAAAATCCCCTGTGCAATTGCACAATTGATATACATGCAAAAACATTTACGTTATCATACTGACTCCCTTAATAAACTCCCTAAAAATTTCATTTTTACATCAGCACCATTAAAAAAACGTTGGAATCACTTACTTGATGTAATAGGAAAAATACATAAACCAAATCTAAACACATAAAATAAAAAAAGCTAGGTACAGTTTATTAATTTTTTCACGCCATTTTTTCGTGGCGGTAATTTTTGACAGTTTTTTAATTATTGAGAAAAAATGGTCCAAGCTAAAAAAACATTCAGGGTAAAAGTTCGTGCCGATATCTCGAAAATTGTTTAAAACACATGTATAAAGTGCACAATAAAAACCGGCGAAAAACCAACCAACACCAACCGCTACTACATTTTTTTTTGTTACATTTAAAACAATCCCAATAATCGAAATAATTTTAATATTTGTTAAAATTTTACTTTCTATTTTTCTTTAGTTTTATAAAAAAATTTTTATGTCGATGAAAAACAGTTGCGAGAAAACAGAGAAAAAAAATTGCTGAATTTATTTAATTTAAATGTATATATGTACTTTAGAAGAGGTCTTTGGTATATTTAATAAAAGATTCATGTCTCTGATAATGAAATTTCATAAATTTTCGGGTGGTTTTTTTTGTGACGGTCGTTTTCGACAGCTTTTTAATTTAATGGTCTAATAATAAATTAGTACAAAATTATGAATCTATTGTAAGTGAAGGCTTCTAAAATGATATTTTCTATGTTAGTTTCTTTTTTTTTTTAAGAAAAATATCCATTTCTATAATATTTGGTAAGTTCCAGACTTCTGTTATGAAATATAATTATTTAAGTCTGCTGAATTTTATATTAATAAAAAAATTTCGAATGTTTTATGTTATACCAGTTATATCGAAAATTTAGCTTAAAAGTCTAAATTTCAACCTAAATAAACAAAACTACTTTAAAGTCTGTTATGAAGCTTTTTACCAGCTTTTATACTAATGAAAACAAAATCAAGAATAAAATCGGCCTATTATTTTCTTCTTATAAATATGAGGCTTACTATAAGCTCTCTTTCTCTGCTCTTTTCGCTTTCAGGCGTTTTAATTTTATTAAGAGTACCTATTTTATTTTTTTTTTTTTGCAAAACAAAAATTGAAAACGCCAACAGAAGATTAATAATTTATTTTTAATTTACCGCTGCGACCAGTTCATAATGGATGTGGCGGTCAAATTTAAAAATTTAAACACACATTTTTTGAAATTGTGTGTTTTTTAAGTATGTACTTTTCTTTTTTTGACTGTACTCACTTTTAATGAACGGTTTGTGTCTCTGATAATACTTGTAGTGGAAAATTTAATCTCGGGTAATAATATTTACTAAATTTATTTATATTTTTAATGAACGGTTTGTGTCTCTTGATAATACTTTGAGTCAAAGATTTGTGTCTCTGGTAATAAAATTTTAACTTATTAAATAAATATACAGAAATATCATCATTGCCAGTTTAGTTTACATTCAGTGTGAGTGTTTTATTATAGATATAAAATATATTTTTTTACATGTTGGCAAGGTCTCGCCAACATCTTGTGTATTATATTATAGATGTACATAAAAAGTTCTTATAAAAATAACTTGATTTCATAAGTTATTTCCAATTATCAATACTACTATACCTTATAATAAATAGCCTATGTATGATTGCTTAACTTTTTTCTTTATTTTATATTTAAAAAAAAAAACTTTTTTATCTTCGGTACAAGTGCAAGCGTGCAACATCATTTTATTAGTATTAGCATATTGAAAAATTGATGTGATTTATCCTGAATTTTCAACTTTGAGAGTCTATAAACGTATTAAAAGAAAATGTTAGATTTTCTAATATATATTTCCAAAAATAATTATAATATTTTTAAAATTCATTATTAGAATATTTTTTTGAAAAATATAAAATATTTAAATTAAGAAAAGAAGAGATACTATATAATAATAATTTGTTGACACCTACATATATTTTAATCAACTTTAATCAGATTTTTGTATATGTAGGTAGAGTGTTTGATATTTCTTATCAATAGAGTGTTGATATTTCTTAAAAATAAATATCACCCCTGATAAAAAATTTTCAGCAGTTTATCCCTTTTTACAAATACTATCACAGCAAAACATTTTTTGACACTGTAAAACTTTGCGATTGGTTTAGTAAATTTAGAATTTGTGAAATAACTGCATTTTTCAGCTATGAAAGCAGTATAGATATTTTGTCGAGTATTTTGTACGCGACCTTCTGCGCTTAATTTAGCGCTGAAAAGTTTCTACACGAGATGCGTAAAATTTTGATTACCTTTTTTGGCGCTGCAGTTGACGCTGACAATTTCCTGCACAAGAGTTGAAAATTATCATTCTCTCTTTCAGCGTAGCAGTTTACGCTGAAAATTTTCTGCGCTGAAACTGAAAATTTTATGCAATTTATTCATTGCATTTTGTATGTTATTGCATCATTTTTAGATGCTGAAAATTTTCTGCCATTTTGTCATTGTATCATTTGTTTCAGACTTTTCAGATCTGTGATAAAGGTAAGATGTTCAAGGTAAATTTTTTTATATTATACTTTAGGTATTATTAAATTAAATTTGTAAACAGATTACGAAAGTAGTAAGAGTAGCTCTTGGGCGTGGGAAAATAATTATGCAAATTAGGCCAATGACTTGGCGTTTACTTTGTAAATAGTATAGAATGACTTAAACAAGTGTTGTGGTACTTGTTGACCTTACATAATTAATTTCCCGTAAAAAGCTTTTGTAAATAATAGACAAGGTCAACTAGATAATGTAGAACAAGTAAGTGCAATGATCTAAACAGGTGTTGTAATATGTAGTATTACCGCTTGCAATGATCTTGTTTTGATTTGTTTCCGGAAAAGTTTTTGTAAATAGTATAGAAGGTTAACTAGATAATGTATAACAAGTAAGTACAATGATCTGTTTTATGTTTTATATTGATTTAAAAACAGGTGTTGTACTATAATAACATAGACTATGTAAATAATATGCAAGAATTTATTTTATTTTTTTAATAAAAAGCTCTTACGGTGTGTTTGTAAATAATAGACAAGGTAAACTAGGTAAATGTAGAACAAGTAAGTGCAATGATATTGTTGTGATAATATAGTAACATAGATTATTGTGAATAATAAGAATTTATTTTATTTTTTTTACGGCCAACCAGACATTGTAATATAATGTTAAGGCAAAAATGTAATTGTTATATATGAGATAAATAAAATGCAGATATTTACCTTGTTATTGTATCTTAGTTTTAAAATAAAGGTTGTGTGTAGAAATAAAATCGTGACGAAAAAAAAAAAAGAAAAAAAGTTGAATTTATTGATTAATCGTTATGTTTAATTGAAAAATATTTTAAAATACATTTTTAAATAATAAAAAATAAAATAATATAAAATAAGTTTCATATAATATCGTTTTTGTTTACCCAAGAATTGTGATCTTTATCAAAACCTAACCATTTAACAAAAACCTGATTTCCTTTTCTTTTCAATATTTTTTCAACAAGAAAAGTGTCAGGATTTTTGACTCGAGTAAGTTCAGGTTCGTAAAAAGAACCTGAAATCGGTGTTTTTGTATAATCAAGTAAGTTGTAAGTAATTGGATCTGTGCGTTTTACTTCTTTAATTGTAAATATTTCCGTTGACCAGTTAGGTTGATAACCTTTTGCAAAATTTCCTTTGTATTTACTTATGCGTACATAATCTCCAACTTTATATTTTGCCACAACTTTTCAGATTTTATTTAGTTAAATTTATAAAATTTTTAATTTCTTCCAGGGCACCTTTTTTATTATTATTTAAATTTTAGGTCGGTCTCAGCAGGCATCTTCTCCTTGCAAATAAGTCTGGTAAGTACATCCAAGTCGTGCTCACTTGGCATCTTTTCTGTACATAATAATTTTGAGCCATTGTCACCGCTACCTGTTGCTCCTCTAGAAAGGTCCTTAAATTCAATTTCGTAATTGAATGTTAATGTTCTTTCTAATTGGAAAATATCGCATTTTCCAATTATTTCTTCAAAAGGCTCCTGTACTTCCATTTTTAATTAAAAATAATTTTAAAACTTAAATCAATTTATACTTTTTATGCAACATACATAATATTTTGCATCATACATAACACTTTCTAAAATATGCAAATTATATTTTTGCATTCTCATTAATAATTAATCACTGTATATTCTCTATACTATGTCTAAGATTTAAAATACTTTGTAGTTACCAATATAAAAATCACTATGCAGAGGAGTTAAAATATTAGTCAGCAAGATTTTTGCAACACTTTCCACGTTTTTTTTTTTTCCAGGTTAATCCATTTAAATCAACCCTTGTTTCTGGAGAATCGATATCCGATCCCCAAAAGTTCAATATCGGTCCCCCGAGGTCCGGTCCCCTTTAAAGCGGGGCCTGAATCAGGCGTCCCCTTTTCTTGATTCTGGATGGGGTCCCCGGATGTCCGGTATCGGTCTTTGAGGGTTCGGTATCGGTTTATGCTACTGCTAAAGGCTCCCTTCCCCTCTTTTTTCCACTCTTTTTAAATCGTAATAGGTATAAATTAGAGGTTTTCAAGTTATTTTAATATAGTAAGGCACAAAATGAGCAGCAAGGCAGTAGCAGATCTACAATTTATTGTTGGAAATAATAAGCAACATTTCTTGAAAGAATTTTCTTTGATAGCTGATGGATCACTGATACCGATGCTGTTTATGTTTAAAGCACCTTATTCGTTCGAAGAGTTAAATAGCGATGTTAAACAGCAAAATGAATTCAATAAAATGCAAATAAATGGTCTTGACTGGGATGATGGATTTATAGAATATTTAGAAATTAAAAATATTTTAAAGGAACACTTAAATTCATTCGATGTCGTAATGTGGTTCCAGAAAAAGGCATTTTTAGATAAATTTGTTTCCAGTTCAGTAGAAGTTATCAATTTAGATAAGGACATTTCATCTCTTCAGAAACTAAGGAATTTCACCACCATTTGCCCTCACCATCACATTACGGAAAATTTACAAAGATGTGCTGTAAAAAATTGTATGAATTTATATATGTATTTATTAAAAATTTTTTCTGACAAAAACATAGGTATTTCATAAAATAGCCTGAAATAGTTGCACTGAGCTATGTGTAAATTCATAGGTATATAGAAATCTTCTTGTTCCAGTCTGAGTTTGTTCTTTTCTATACATCTCTCAAAATATTTGAATACATATTCTCGTACATTCAATTCAGCTCCAGTGTTGTATGACATCACTGCTTGTATAAAGTCTAACATAAGACAAAAGCGGGTGTACTCATCTAACTGCAATGTTTTTTTTTAGTTTGCCCGGTATGATTAAATGTTAGCGCAAATCCTAACCAACTTAAATTGAATTTAATTTAGGTTGGTTGTTAGTAAAATCTTGATAAAAGGCATACCACGCCAAATAATTCATCTCACAAATGACTTTGTGATGACGTTGGAAAATTATTGTTGCAGCAAAATTTTCAACATTAAATCCAATTTGTATTTTTGTTGTTTGTTTTTTATCCAAATAATAGATAAAGCTTAATAAAAGATTTTGCGGAGGTTCACTTTTTTGTTTTTCAATGACTTCCGAATTTGTTGATTGCTCCATTTTTCTTGTTTTAACTGATGAATTCTATTTTAGAATTTTGTATTTATAGTTTTTCTCCCACATTTTTTAAAAATTTTTCGAAATATGTATTTTTTATCGTATAATATCTTTGTATTTTTTTATCGTTTTTAAGTAGGGATGATGTGTCGAATAAATTAAGAAAATATTTTATGCTTTTACAGGAACCTCGCATCCATAGATATACACAACAATAATGTCCGCAAACAGATGTTAAATTACTTTGTAAACGCTTATTGTTGAAAACAAAACATTTCGATTGATTTTGTAGAAATTTTATAATCTCATTGTGAAATGGCGGATTTCCAAATGAATCAAAATATTCTGCACACCCTTGAACTGGAACAAATATTGCTAACCAATGTGTTCCCTTTTCCTTAGAAGTATCAGTATTTACCACCAAAATACTAGGTTTTGAAATTTGTTTTGGCAATTGATCAAGAGCATAAACGGCTCTAAATATTTTATGTGTTAAGTTATTACATTTCAGCACCTTTGAAATTTGAAGTGTATTCATTTTCTTGCAAACGGGAAATATCAATTAGTCGAGTATTTCCTCGTACAAATGTTGTTAAAAATTCTGCTTTAAGTTTTCCATTTGTTAAGACTATATCGAATTTTTCAAGCAAATTTAATAAGTTATTAGTTATTTTTTCGTTATCGATATGTCCAAAAGAATAATTCTCAATGTCTGTTCTTTTTAAATCTCTGACAGGAAATTTATACTTTAATTCTTTTACAATAGTTTTACATTTTTCTTTTATGCCAGCCACAGCAATATTTTTTACAAATATTGTATTGTTATCGTCCCTACAGAACGACAAATCTACTAGAGCACATGCCATTTTAAAATGAATAGAAATGGTCCTTTAAACTTCCTTTTATATGTTTACGTATACGTTACGATTTTTATCAATTTCGATATTGGCATCGAATTCTGCAAATACAATGCATGCTAATGTTGAAGTTAAGGGCGCACTGAGTCTGGCTTCAATCTTTACTACTCCCTGGTTTAATAAACTCTGACATGTATCAGTTCCCGAGCCGTCTGGTGATAAATCAAAAGCCAGTATTGTATAACCTTTTGAAAAAAGTTCTTTTGAAATTTGATGTCCTCTATCAGAGTGATGTATGCCAGTTCCGCTGAATAATGTTAAATATGCACGAGAATTACAAAGATTATTCGATGTAAAACTTGTTTCAATTGCAGAGTTTGGTGTAGGCACTCCATTCACATATAATTGAAATTGTGTGAGATTTTCATGATCGAAATGGTATGGATTTTTTAATCTTTTACCATTAAAATTTTCATTGTTAACCATACAAAATACAAGAGCTTTTGGTATTTGTCCTATAAATATATTATCCAATGATATGTTGGAATTGTTAGCCGGAATTGTAAATGTTTTGATTTCACTTCTCGTATAAAATTATTTCGCGTTAGACTTTTCCAATACAGTATGTTGCTATTATGTGCTATCAATACGCTAGGATTAATTGTTAAATGTGTCATGTATAACGTAGCTTCGAGAATTTTTAAATAGCTTTCATCGGCATCGTTAAAGAAAATAAAAAAATATTGTTTTTCTAAGGCCAAAGCAATTCGAATATCAACATTATTTAAAAGTAATTTAGGAGTATTGAAGAAATCTACATGTAATTTTCCCATTAATTCTACTATTGCAGAATTGTTGTATGATTTTTGTCTTGATTTAGAACCAGAATTGATAACATTATTTACATTTGGTTTATCCAATTCCCAACCAGATGCCTCCAGATGAGTTTGAGTGGAAACTGTACCATAATTTAGTAAAGTAGTTAAGTATGCTTTATAATGATATAAGAAATCTGAAGGAGTGATGTTTTTTCCGTTTAGAGTTACAATACATTGTTTAATTAAGGAGTGTAATAAATTATTTACAACACTGGGCTGCGGAGCTGCCTTTGCTTCAGTTCAGGTTCCTATTTTATCATTTGCACTCCAAACTGATCCATCTTTTTTTAAAATTTGAACTTTAAACTTTATATAGCTGCTGGATAAATCTCGATATGTATCTCCATTCCCAAGCGAAACAAATTCAATGGTTGATGGCGATGCCTCTAAAGAAGCTAAAGGATTGTATGCTACCTCTTCTGAACGCAAAATACTTGTTTGAACAGGTAATGACGCAAAAAGATCAAGTTCAGATTTCATACATTCCATTTTTTAATTGAATATATCGGAGATTTTACTTTGCTTTTTTCGTCGCTTTTTCGACTTCAAATGTGTCTTTTTAGAAACTGCTCGTCTTTTTATAGCTCTTCGTCTTCGACCATACATCGAATGCAGTTGGTTAACTACAGATTTTCGTAAATTTTTTATACCACCTTTGCTTTGATCAATTACAGCTTCTTTTACGTTTGCACCAGATGCTATATCATTAAAAATATTTTTACTTGTGTTTACAGCTTCTTTTTTAATTAAATCCCAACCTGATGTAAAGACTGGTTTTAAGTAACGAATTAATCTTCCGAATATATTTCCAAAACCACGACCTTTTTGTATAGTTGGATAAAATTGTAATAAAGGACCAATATCGTTGATTCCTCCTCCTATTTGAGAGGAATAATATCTGACGTAAGCTCTTTCCATGTTTGATAAGATATCATATTTGTGTAGTGGTATTTATATTGTTTTTTTTTTTTTGGCACTCAATGCTTTTTAAAGTGTAGTACAATTTTTGTTGTATAGTAACTAGATACAAAATTTATTCCATCACCATATTGGTTGAAAATTTTAATCGCTATGGTTTCAAAACAATTTTTTTCTATAGGTATGTAATGAACATTTTCAAATTCAATATTTATAGGTATTCTACAATTTTCAATGTTGATAGCTCTCAATGCACGCACTTTACTACTTCCAAAAACAGATGATTAAACTATATCTGAATAAATCATCACCATTCCATTCAATTCATTTTTATTATTAGCAACAGCTAATTTGAATAGTTCGGGTAATTTTGTTTTGAAATTTTTATATTTTTTTTCTGTTGAGTTTTCCGGTTAGTTTCTGATACTTTTTTAAATGTTGCATCATCATAATTTTTAGGATTAGAGATATATGTCAAAACTTCATTAAAAAATTCTTTGAAAACCTGGTTTCGAGTAAATCCTGGATTAGGAGTTATATTTTTAATAAGCGTTGGCAAAAAATTAAACTTCCAATCATCGAAATGTAATTCCGAATCGTCATATGAATAGTATGTGTAGCCTATAGATATGGTTACTTTGATTTTTTCTAGAGGTTTTTCAATGTTTGTTACGTAAACATTATACTGTCCAATATTAACCAAAGCACATTGCTCTTTGTTAAATTCTTCTGTTTGTAGGAAATCATTCAGATAAATTTCTGAAAGACCAACTTTCCAATTTCCATTTCTTAAATCAAAGTGAATAGGTAATTTATTTTCGAATGAAGCTAAAGTGTTTTCTGGAAACAGTTTTATATTATCATTACTAAACAATGTTACATAGAAGTCATCTTGACTATCCATATTTCATAACTTCTTCTAAAACATAAAATGTTGCACTATTTATATGTTGTCCATTCTGGTGTTGATGAAGTTCTTAGTTTTGGACTTCTAAGTAATGGTTTTAATTTTCGTTTTTTTGTTTCAGGAAACTGTGAAAGTATAGTGGAGCAAATTGCACTACCGGCCGATCTAAGTTCTTCTTCTTTTCAGGAGATGGTACAGCAACGGTAATTACATCACCAATGGTGTTTCAAACATTCGATAATCAGAGCTTAGAGATAGTCTTTCTACTAATTTTTCATCTTTCAACATTTCATCTTGAGCTAATTTTTTAAAAGAATTTTCGTCATCAAAATCATAACTTGTTAAATCAACATCCATATTTGAATGTTCTTTTTTAGGGTCATATTCAAACACATCATCAGTAACTAATGGTAAAAATTTAGTTTGTGTTGACGTTGATTTGTATTTAGGTAATTCGGTTTCTGTATGTGCATTTCGCTTAGAAAAGAATTTTGTTTGAGTACTTGTATCAAATGTAACATTATTTAACTTTTCTGGTAATTTTTTTGTATGCCTTTTGTTAATTCCATATTTAATGAGATTTTGACGATATAAATACCATTTTTGCAATGGTTTTAATTTTTTATCATATAAAACTTTTTTCATTTTTTGATCCAATAAATCCAAGTTTTTATCATCTTGAAATAATTTGCTAAATTTTGAAAATATTTCTGGTCACATAACAATCATTCGCTGCATTATGTCTTACTGAGAAGTTTTCCTATTACACCAGATAATATAGTACCAATTAATGTAGGTAAAAATCCTCCATATTGAATTAAAATTTTTCGTTTAGCTTTTATACGTTTTTGTGGACACGCTAAGAGTCTCAATTGTTTTTTATGTTTTTTTAGTTTTGTTTTTTGTGATGGTGATATTTTATTGTTCCCGTTTAACACATTAATTGCAATTTCAGCAATAGTTTTTATTATATCATCATCACAATATTTTAGAATATTTTTACGAAAATTCTTGTTGTTGCATTTTTCTAGTACATGTAACATATGTCGGTTTTTCTTCAACCGTTTCATATTTTAAGCAATTGTTTAAATCTTTGGTAGCACAAAAACAAACGCAATATTCCTCTGAGAATATGTTGGTTCTAATTCGAAACAAATCGTTAATGTCTTGTGTTAAATCTAATACAATATAACCATGTGGGCTTGATGTTGATTAATTATATACCCCCAGGAAGCCTTTTATATTTTCCGGATATAGTTGTCTAGCTAGAGGAAAAATCTGTGATTTATCTCGAGGGTTTTTGAAAAGTACCAAATATTTACAATTTAATGAAATATCTCGTGAGAATTTCCCCTGATGAAAAATGTTGTGCGTTTATAATATAATAGACAAATTACGGTGGTGCGAACCTTTAGTAAAAAGTTCACATACTTGTTTGTTTGCTGAATCTAACATTAAATCATCTAAAACAATTAAAGTAGGTTTATTTTCATTTTCACTAAGCTCTTCCGGAATGCCGGTATAAAAACCTATATCAGGGAAATCTATATTTCTTGGAACCGCAGAAATTTCTGGGTTACAGCATTTTATTTTTTCAATTTTGGGATGTATCAATCTAGTAATATTTTTGATCAAGTTGCGAACAAATGTTGTTTTCCCACATCCAGATGGTCCCGTAAATGGATTATTAAAATATATCATTATAGGTTCGCGTTTTAAAAATGATTAAGAGGTAAAATAGTTTCGTCTTGAAATATATATATGTATATAAGCAGCAAAAAATATATTCTAGCTTATTCTCAGCTTATCTCTCAATGAAGGTGAAAGATGTATAATTATTTTCATTTGAAAAGATGGAAGTGAAAGAAGTGGAAGAGTTTTTAAAATTATATTCCTCTGTCTTATTAAATGAGCATAAGCAACGTATTTTTCACATGTATAAACAAGTTAAAGAATTTTCAACAACAGAAAAATTTACATCAATATACGGAACTCATTTTGCTCTTTGTCCTTGGGCTTACGACAACTCGTCATCTGGACCGGATACATGTAACTGTTGCTCTATAGAAAATTATAAAATAGAATTGGAAAATCTGATTAAATGGTACAAGCATAATGTCAAGGGCACACATAGTATCGGAAATACATAGACCAGCCAGATGAAACTTTCGTCGAAGAAAATTTATTCAAAAAAGTTTAAACGATACATGGCAAATCGATTTAGTAGAAATGATTCCATATGCAAAGTTTAACAAAGGAAATAAATATTTATTAACTGTAATAGACATCTTTTTCAAATATGCTTATGCTGATCCAATTAAAACTAAAAATGCTAATAACGTTTTACTTGGCATGCAAAACATTTCAAACGTGCTGAAACACTCCCAAAAATATTCAATCTGATCAAGGTAAAGAGTTTTTTAACAAAGAATTTAGAAAACTTATGGAAATAAAAAAAATTAATCATTATCATACATATTCTGAAATGAAAGCATCCATAGTAGAACGTTTTAACCGTACTTTAAAAAATGCAATGTGGAAACAGTTCAGTTTTCAGGGTAATTATAACTGGATATCTATTTTACCCTCACCTTATTGAGAAATACAATTCAACATATCACCGTACAATAAAACTTCAGCCAAAAAAAGTTACAAAAGCAAACGAGAAATATATTTTGAAAAACATTTACATGCAACCGAAGTTTTATCAGAAGGCAAAATATAAAGTTGGAGATTATGTACGCATAAGTAAATACAAAGGAAATTTTGCAAAAGGTTATCAACCTAACTGGTCAACAGAAATATTTACAATTAAAGAAGTAAAACGCACAGATCCAATTACTTACAACTTACTTGATTATACAAAAACACCGATTTCAGGTTCTTTTTACGAACCTGAACTTACTCGAGTCAAAAATCCTGACACTTTTCTTGTTGAAAAAATATTGAAAAGAAAAGGAAATCAGGTTTTTGTTAAATGGCTAGGTTTTGATAAAGATCACAATTCTTGGGTAAACAAAAACGATATTATATGAAACTTATTTTATATTATTTTATTTTTTATTATTTAAAAATGTATTTTAAAATATTTTTCAATTAAACATAACGATTAATCAATAAATTCAACTTTTTTTCTTTTTTTTTTTTTCGTCACGATTTTATTTCTACACACAACCTTTATTTTAAAACTAAGATACAGTAACAAGGTAAATATCTGCATTTTATTTATCTCATATATAACAATTACATTTTTGCCTTAACATTATATTACAATGTCTGGTTGGCCGTAAAAAAAAATAAAATAAATTCTTATTATTCACAATAATCTATGTTACTATATTATCACAACAATATCATTGCACTTACTTGTTCTACATTTACCTAGTTTACCTTGTCTATTATTTACAAACACACCGTAAGAGCTTTTTATTAAAAAAATAAAATAAATTCTTGCATATTATTTACATAGTCTATGTTATTATAGTACAACACCTGTTTTTAAATCAATATAAAACATAAAACAGATCATTGTACTTACTTGTTATACATTATCTAGTTAACCTTCTATACTATTTACAAAAACTTTTCCGGAAACAAATCAAAACAAGATCATTGCAAGCGGTAATACTACATATTACAACACCTGTTTAGATCATTGCACTTACTTGTTCTACATTATCTAGTTGACCTTGTCTATTATTTACAAAAGCTTTTTACGGGAAATTAATTATGTAAGGTCAACAAGTACCACAACACTTGTTTAAGTCATTCTATACTATTTACAAAGTAAACGCCAAGTCATTGGCCTAATTTGCATAATTATTTTCCCACGCCCAAGAGCTACTATTACTACTTACGAATATAATAAATAGCGTGACAGAATGATAAATAAATAAATAAATAAACCGACACCGACGAGTTAATATAGGGTGTTCAAAATTGAGGTATCATTATAATTTTAATAAAAAAAGACGTTTTTTTTGAAATATTAAATATATTTTTATTTTAATTTATTACAAATAGGTTCCGGTTAATAATGAAAAATTATGTCGGGCAAGTGCCCCCTCTACTACTTCGGCAGGCTTCCAATCTTTTACCAAAATTCTGAATCACGTTGTTCAATAAACTGTTCTCAATGGTTGAAATCTGCTCGATAATGTTGTTTTTAAGCTCTTGAATTGTTGTGGTATTATTGCTGTACACTTTCGATTTCACAAAACCCCACAAAAAAAAATCCAACGGTGTCAAATCGCACGATCTTGGTGGCCACATCACTCCTCCTCTAAGAGAAATAATGCGATCTTCGAACTTTTCCTTCAAAAGATCCATTGTTTCTCTTGCTGTGTGGCAAGTGGCACCGTCCTGTTGACACCACATATTCTATACGTCCAAATCATCAATTTCCCGCCACAAAAAGCTTCGGATCATCTCCCTGTAGCGATTTCCATTGACCGTAATTGCATTTCCATTTGCGTTTTCAAAAAAACATGGTCCGATGATTCCTCCTGACCACAAACCACACCAAAGCGTAACTTTTTGTGGATGTACTGGTTGCTCTAAGATAACCCTTGGATTCTCTTCATCCCAAATGTGGCAATTCTGTTCATTGACGTAGCCATTGAGCTGGAAATGAGCGTCGTCGGTGAAGAGTATTTTGTTAAAAAAATTCTCATTTTCTTCTTGTTTTTCGATTGCCCAAGGAACGAATTGCCGTCTTTTAGTCTTCTAAAAATGTGTCGTAGAATACAAATTTCTTATAACTTTCTTATAACTCGTAATTATAAGGTTTTAAGATTATAATCTTAATTTCAGAATACGGTGGTCAATTTTTATTTACTTTTTAAAATTTTCTGTTACCATTTGTAAAATATGGTTTTTAATATTTGTTATTTTTTTACAGTTCCCTAAGGTATTTAAAACAATTGAAAAAACAAAATTATGTTCATTTTCGGACCTAACTTAAATATATGTATGAACAAAGACCCTTGTTTTGTTTTAGCTTTTAAACAATTTGTTGACCGCAAATGTTTTTAAACAAGTAACATCAAAACAACATTGTTATATTAATACAATATTATGTTTTAATATCAATACAATATATTGTTAAATTTACTTTGCACATCAATTAAAATTATTAATTAAAAATATATATTTACATATGTACCTACATATATAAATTGTACACATATATGTATGTACATACATACATATACATATAATTTATCTGATTCCAATTTCAAAATAAACATAAAATATTATCTTAAATAAGAAGTTTTTAATTACATTAGTTTATTTTGTTTCCACAGAACATAACATACTTCCATTCGCAAATTGTCAATGCATACCATAGATATATTAACTAATAGATGGGAAGTTAGGTATAGTCATAGATATATTAACTAATGTCTATCTATTTAAGAAAATAATTTCAGCCAATTTGAGAAACAGCTGAGTGAACCGTGTGTATGTATTGCTTTGGTTTCCTCAGAAATAGGTTCCAAAAAGGTGAAATAATATCATTTCTAATTTTGAATACAATTTTATCACTTATTTTGTTACTTTACAAGTAGTTAAAATTTTGAATAACCTTAATTAAATTTAATTTTAATTTTAAAAACAAAATATATCAATTATTAAGTAATATAAAAATTTAAATTCTCTGAATAAAACTGGTTATGAAGAACTTGCTTTACATTATTTTAATAAATATAAACAGCTGAGTGAACGAAATGAATACATATTATAAAATACATATGTATTTTTTTTGACTGAATACCTTAAGATAGGAAAAGACATAAGAAGAAAAGAAACGACTATATCTAACTTCCCATTTATTAGTTAATATATCTATGGGTATAGTCGTTTCTTTTCTTTTGTGTTTTCGTATCTTAAGGTATTCAGTCAAAAAAATACATGTGCATTTTATAATATGTATGTATACATTTCGTTCATTCAGCTGTTTATATTTATTAAAATAATGTAAAGCAGTTATTGATGTAAGCAGTGTTAAAAATATCGGAGATAATTATAGGAAATTTAGCTTCAGCGAGTAGTATATAGTTTTTTTTAGGTAAGTAAGAAGAACAAGAAATTAGTAAAGTTTTTTTTTTTCATACAAATCAAATTCATATTAGAGAAAGGAAATAATAAATTTGGCAACAAAAATGAATCAATATTCTTTTTATATTGTAAATTTTTATATTACAATATTGTTAATAATATTTATAACACTAAAATCTAATTTTACTAAATTTACTTTTAACTTGCTTTTAAATTACATACATATGTACATAAAAAGGTCTTATAAAAATGACCAGTCTTGACTCTTGATTTCATAAGTAATTTCCCATTATCAATACTATTATACCTTATAATAAGTAGCCTATGTATGATTGCTTAACTTTTTTCTTTATTTTATATTTAAAAAAAAAATTTTTTTATCTTAGGTACAAGTGCAAGTGTACAACATCATTTTATTAGTATTACCATATTGAAAAATTGATGTGATTTATCCTGAATTTTCAACTTTGAGAGTTTATAAACGTATTAAAAGAAAATGTTAGATTTTCTAATATATATTTCCAAAAATAATTATAATATTTTTAAAATTCGTTATTAGAATATTTTTTTGAAAAATATAAAATATTTAAATTAAGAAAAAAAGAGATATATATTAAATAATAATCATTTGTTGACACCTACATATATTTTAATCAACTTTAATCACTCTATGTGTATCAAATAATTGAATACACATGTGTAATCAAATAATTGAAATCAGAAATTATATATATATAGAGATAACGCAAGCAGAACAAAAAATGTCAATAAGAATTCTTGAAATTTTTCATATTTTATGTGCCGCATTTGCTCTCTAATATTTTCCTATGCTTTTTTCTCTTTCTCAAATCTCCGCAAGAGTTCTTTTGAAAAAATATCCTCGTGAATATTTGATTCTATTTTAATTTTAGGTAGGTACATTCATGATAAATATTTTTTTTTTATTTTGTTTTTTTTTTTTTTTTCTTTTTTTTTTCAAAAACTTTAATACTTTAAAACTTCTTTTTAGAAGAATGCATTTGAATAAAAGACAATATTGCCATATCATTTGTATGATTCTAAAGTTTTAAAAATTTTTTAAGTATTTATTTTTATGTATAATTTGTACAATTCGAAACCATTATTAGATTATTTACCATTATAAAACTATTTTTAAAACTATTTAGGTAGAACTCGAATTTAGCCAAAATACACGATAACAAATCTTGAATACATGTATTCTTCGTTCGCACAACTTTAGTCTTAAGTCGAAAACAATTAAAATATTTTAAAAATTACTTTATTTATTTATTATTATCTAGGACCTGTGCCACATGCAAAAATAGTAGGCTGAATTTTTATGGAAGGCTCTACAGATTGCCAAAGGATAATAGCTTGTTTGATATATGGACTTCAAAATGTATATATATTTATCTTATAATTTTGTTTTACAAGAGTTTTTTATGCCGAATTAAACGTTTAATTGAAGTCAAGGCTTTTTTTTTATTTTGAAACTTCAATTCGGCTTTTTCCCTTTTTTTAAAATATTACATCAACAAAAATTAAATTAGATCAAAGTTTTCAGATAAAATTATAATTTTTTCATCCAGTATAGAATTTTATACAGCACATTTTTGTGTTTCAAATACTTCTGAATTTGTTGATTGCTCCATCTTTTTTGTTTTAACTGATGAATTTTATTTTCAAATTTTGTATTTATAGTTTTTCTCTCACATTTTTAAAAAATTTTTCGAAATATTCTTTGTATTTTTTTATCGTTTTTAAGTGGAGATGATGTGTTGAATAAATAAAGAAAATATTTCATGTTTTTAGAGGAACTTCACATCCATGGATATACACAACAATAATCTCTGACAGGAAATTTATACTTTAACTCTTTTACAATAGTTTTAAATTTTTCTTTTATGCCAGCCACACCAATATTTTTTACAAATATTGTATTGTTATCGTCCGTACAGAACGATAAATCTACTAGAGCACATGCCATTTTCAAATAAATAGAAATAGTCCATTAAACTTCCTTTTATATGTTTACGTATACCTTACGATTTTTATCAATTTCGATATTGGCATCGAAAGTAGGTAATCTTGCACTTGGGGATGGGAAAAAATCATGCCATATCGCACCGAAGACCACGCCCACTGACCTATATTTTGATTGATAAGTTTAATGTAGGTTATTCTTGGTTAGTAGGTCAAAAACTTGTTTTGTTTGTTTTGGTTTAGGTTATAAGCATGGGTTGTTAACTTATAAGTTGCAAGTGGTTGTATAGTAGGAAATTAAGGTTGTTGGTACTGTAGAAGTTGTTAGGCAAGGTTAATGAACTGAACAAGTTTAGGATATTTAGGTTTTTCAATAAATTCATTGATACTTTGTAATAGGATATCATACAAATAGAAAAATGATTTTTTTCAGGTCAAATCAAGTTTATTTTTTTAAATTGCGCAAAATCGCATGCTTAATAAAATATACCTACATACGTAAAAGGAGATATAAAAGAAACGGAAAAAACTTGTTTTTATAATTTAATAAGAAAATATTCATAGATACTTTTGAATACCAAGATGTAAATAATAAAAATAAAAACAAAACGTAAATAAGAAGTACAAAGTGTAGTTTGGCTTATAAAGAAGATTAATAATTGTTAAAAGTTGTTATTATAGCTTTAAGGTGCAAAATAAAAATAAGAAAAATATGTTACGTAGTTTAGGATATGAGTTGTTTCTCTATATTCTATATTTTGTTCTAAGTACATATGAACTTAAAAAATATTTTGCATTCTTCTAATTTCTGTTTACCTGGTGTAAAATAAATTGTTAAAACTAGTTTGACTCTTTTAAACAATGTTAAAATTTATGAATGCAGTAAAAAAGTAAAAATAAAAACAAAAGAAAGAAAAAAATTATATAATTATAGGTGCATCTGTTATGTAGGATTTCTTTTTTCTGTTCTATAAGAAGATTGAGAAAATAACCTGAAATCTTCGATTTTACTTTGTTTTGTTATTATTACGTTCCATTCTATGCTGTAAAAAATGAAAAAATAATAAAAATCAAAAAGAAGTTAATTGCTTTTGGTACCTATTTTGTAAACATAAGATAAAAATAAAAGACATTTTTATTTTTATGTTAAAAATCTTTTATTAAATTTTTTATTATTATGTTTTTATTTAAATCTAAGTTGAAAAATTTTTTACGATAACCAGATGTTAAGATTTTAAAAATTTTAAATTAATATGTAGAGAAATTTGAATGATTTACTTATTAATACGTGATTTTTTCCTATTATATCCATACGGTAAAGAACTACCATCTTCATTGAATTTTCGTTTTTCCGATTTTGGTTGATATTTTTTTATTTCAGGAATCGTAAGTACATCGTGATTTTTATTTCGACGAATATTTTCTGAAATGACGTATGTGTCTGTAGTATTCAATGAATTTAAAACTGCTTCCTTTATGCTATTAAAATTAATTTTTGGTGAAGCTTGATAACTAAGAGAGAATCCTTTAACTTTACAAACAATTTTTTCGGTATTATCTTTTATACAGTAAATTTTGTAGACGTAGTTCTTGGGACCACCACTTATAAATTCTGTAATATAACTCCCTATACCATAACACTCTAACTCATCTGTCATGTCTCAAAAAATTTTCTGAAAACCAGACATGCTCTAGTTAGAATTTCAACATCATTTATACAGTATACTAAAATATCTTTCTCCATATTAAATTCTGAGTTTCTATTTTGTTCATATCACATTAAAAATTTATTACGCTCATCTGCTTTCATTGTATTAGAGTTATAGTATTTAATTGCTGGATGTGGGCCAATGTAATTTTCATTTTCCTATTTATTAAATAGATGCGGAAAATAACCCTTTTTCAAATTGATTGATAAATTAAAAGCTTTTGGTCATTTTGCCAAGGCCATAGGAAAGTTATTCATAGAATCTATAAATTTAATATTATCAATTATCATAACAATAATTTTTGTACCTCGCATAATTAATTTTGGTTCAAGTACAGTTTTATTGAGTATATAATTCAGAATAAATTGATGGTCAAACGCCTGACCATTATGAGCAATTATGACAATCTTTTTGAATTCCTTTCTTAATTTTAAAATAAATTCCATGAAATCCTCTATCACATTTTTCGTTTTAAAAATTCTCTCTCTTAATTTACATTTTTCACAGAAGTGTAGAGAATCAATGTTAATACATTTAAAGCATCTTAACTGAGCCACACATAAACTTGGAACATGTTCTTTTATTTTTGTAGAGCTAATTTCTTCTTGTGTTGTTTCTAAATCATAAAATACATAAATGCAATTTTCAAAATTTACTTTTGTTTTGTCTTGCTGAATGAAGTATTTATGGTTTTCAGGAACATGATTATCGCAAATCTTACAAAAATATTCTCCACATATATGAGTCCTACTGCTTTTATGACCTTTAAAACAAGATTTGCATTTTCTAATTTCTTCACAGATGCTTCTATTTTTTGAACTGGAAGCCTTATGGCTTTCAAAACATATTTGACCACGAAATGTTCGATTACACTGCATACATAAAATATACATTTTAACATTAAGTGAACAAGCTGGTGAGTTTTGACAGCAAGGACAACTTTTCGAACACCTATGTTCATTTTTTTTAGAATACGGAATATGACATTCTTCACAATAAAATGCTGTGCAAAAAGCAGCTGTGAGCGAAGTTATTACATTATAATGATTATTATGGTATAGCAAGTTAATTTTTTTTCCATTATTAAATCCTTCAAATATTACTTCTGCACCCCTTGCTACATATTTATATACAACAATTTTCTTTTATGTAAAAATTTTTGAAATTGATTCAATTCACGAATTCCGCAACCTTCAGATGGAATTGTTATTTTTGATGTTTTTAATAATTTTAAAGCTATTAAAGTTTGAAGTTTTCCTATATTTTTTCGAATTTTTTCGTATTCAATAAATTTTTCAATTTTAGCTATTGAAACAACAAGTGCGGTAGACATAAATTATCGCTGTTTTCTATTGTTATTATTCCTTTCCTTTTTAAGCATTCCTCTTTATAATTTGAATATTTATTATTTCTACCTCTACCAGAGGGTAATCTAACACGGGTAACTGTTAAACAAAAAGTGTCTGTACTTAAGCCTATAGACATAAAATAAAAATAGTTTATTATTAAATGAAATAAAAAATGCATTATAAATAACTACCTTCAGAATTACTTTGAAAAACATTAGAAATTACATCCCAAACGTCGCTAAATTTTAGTTCATGAGCGGATCTAAAACTGAGATACGCAGGACCTTGATGTTCAAAGCTCTCTCCACAAAATGTTAACCCAATCTTATCCCTGGAATTCACATCTTTCACAGCAATGTTGATTATTAGATGTATATCATCCTTAATCCAGCTAATTGGTTCTCTATTGTCAGGTACGGATTTAATTACAAATTTTATTTTGTGTCCGTTCATATTAAACCGTTTAACAAATGTCGAATTTTCACTTTCGATTATATAAGGTGTTATAGTTTCGGTAAAAAACTTTTGTAAAATAATTTTTTTCGACATTTTCTTTATACGAATTTTAGATGTTAAATGCTTGAATAACAGAATAATATTAAATTTTTAATACAGATTCACTCTGTTAAATGAACAATTACATTGTAATCAAAGGTCACTTTAATAAATTATAGTTGTTTAACTAGAATCCCATTTTAATCCTATCTTAAAATAGAAAGAATTGAAAATATAATTTGCAACATTGTAACAAAAGACATGCTGACAATTAATTATAGTTCTGTAAAACAAAAATAAAACGCAAACTTAGCCCTATCTTAAAATAGAAAATTGAAAATATAATTTGCAACATTGTAATTTTCAAACTAGAATTTAATTTAAAACTTATCTTAAAGTTGTAAATTGTAATCAAATGACGATTTAATAAATTATAGTTCATTTAACTAGTATCCCATCTAAATCTTAGCTTAAAATAGAAAGAATTGAAAAACAAAAAGCAATCTAAATTTATCTTCAATACATTTTAATTAGTATAAATACATCGGGATTTTATACAAAATATATCAGTTTAATTTTAAACAAGCAAGATATGGAGGAATATTTAAACTTCTTCATGACTGCAGAAGAGGCTGCAAGTGCTGCAACTGCTACTACTAGTACAGCAGTGCGTCTTCCTGCGAAAAGAAGAAAGGCGAAAAATGAACATGACGCTTCTACTCATCTTCATCAACAACAACAACTACATCAACAGCATCATCATCAACAACAACAACCACAACAACAGCAACTACAGTAACAAAAAGATTATCAGAGTAAGGCAACATCAAATCCCATCAGAAAAAGGAAACTGGTGGAATTATTTAATTTAAAAAAAAAAAAATTTTAAAAATGTTTAAAAGTTAAAGATATGGAGCCAAGTAGGCTCTATAAAATAAATAAAATTAAAAAGTTAAACACCGTTTACGGTAAAAAATGGGTCTTCGAGACCCATAATATTATGAAGAACGTGGTGATTTTGAATTCGCCACAAATCAGTAATAGTTTTAGACTAATTTTATATAAAAAATTTTGTTTAATAAAAAAAATTTTATTTCAAAGAAATTTTCTACTGTTTTAATTTTATTTTCATTTTTCAGATGTTAAGATTTTATTTCATTTTTCAGATGTTTAGATTTTATTTTATTTTTCAGATGTTTTCAAGTTTTATTTTCAGGTGCTTATTAGAGTTTTATTTTACAGATATTAAACAATATTTGTTGAATTTATCCAAGTATTATGTGTGTCATCAAAACCCAGCCATTTAACAAAAACTCTATTTCCCTGCTTTTTCAGAATTTTTTCTACAAGATAACTATCTGGGTATTTTACAGGTGTAAGCTCAGCTTGATAAAAACCCCCAGAAATTGACTTATCAGTATAGTCCGATAATTGATATGTAACAGGATAAGTATTATTGATTTTATAAATCTTAAATACTTCAGTTGACCAATTCGGTTGATAACCTTTTTCGACATGACCTTTATATTTACTTATTCTTACAAAATTTCCAGTTTTATATTTACTTTTTTGAAAAATTTTAGGCTCAGTATATACATTCCGCAGTATATTTTTTTCATTTTTCAATGTACAGTTAAATCGTTCAACAATTGATGCTTTTAATTCTTAATATTTAATAATCCTAAATAATTTTAATTAAATAATCTAATGAAAGGTGTACAGAAAAATATTTGTCTATCTAAAACATATAAATAAAAAATAAAATTTTTTATATTATTTATTGTGATTTATTTTGTTTGTTTTATGTAGTATATTACAGATTTGTTCCTTTAAAATTACAGGAATTTGAAAAAATAACCTTGAATAATTACATTGTACATTAAAACGTTGTATTGGTACATAAATTTCTCTTTCTAACCTAAATACTTGTTGTTCGACACTTAGATACAAATTTAGATATTCCCGAAAATAGTCCTTTACATTTAACTCAGCAGATTTATAATAGGTCATCACTGCGTGAAGAAAATCGCTTAAATTGTAAAACTGCTCTGCTTCTTCTTTGTTAATACTTATACTTTGCCTGTTCGCTGATTTTAGCCCATGATGAAAGTTCAGTTTTATATCTTTTATTATCAGCTTATCGAGTTTTTTGTTAAATTCGTAATAAAATTTATTCCATTCATGATATATTAAGACAATTGACTTAAAGGCTTCAAATGACTCATAGTCAAATCCAACAGCAATTTTTAATGTATGATTCTTATTGAGAAAATGTGTGTAACTTAGCAATAAATTTGTGTTCTGACCTGGTGCTTCCAATCCTTGAATTTTACTAAAACCTGTTTATATTGTTTTTATTATTTATACGTTTTAGAAACACAAATTTGTAATGAGTTATATTTTCCAAATACATTTTGAAAGGTACTTAAAATATACTTATCGTTTTCTAGTTGATTTCCTTTATTAAATTTTTTTAAAAAAGCATTTATACTATAACCGCAACATCTATACCACGTATAAACACAACAATATTGCCCAGAGACATCTGAATATTTACTTTGTAACTGTTTCTTCTTAAAAATTATACATTGGTTTTTTAAGTAACTTAAAATTTCTAATTTATCTGTTTTCTACCAAACGAATCAAAATATTCAACACAGCCATTCTTAGCTTAAAAATAGCTAACCAATGTGTTCCCGGATCTTCAGATTTATCAGTGTTTACAATTAAAAAAGTTTGTTTTTCAATTATTCTGGGGAGTTGATCCAGAGCAAAAACTCCTTAAAAAAATTTGCGTGTGTGTTTGTTACATCTTAATACGTCACTTATCTCTAGGGTATTCATCAATCAAATTGACTCAAGTCATATACTTTAGTTGTTTCTTTAATATAATTTGATAAAAACTCTTTTTTAATTTTTTTATTTGTTATAATAACATCAATTTTTTCTAGTATTTGACAGAGCTCTTTATTTATTTTATCGTTGTACACAGTTCCAAAAGAGTAATTATGAAAATTATCATTTATAAAATCGCTAGTTGGAAATTTATACTTGAGCTCTTTTACAAACTTTTTACAAGGTTCTTTAAAACTAACTGTACAAATATCTTTCGCAAACAAGGTATTATTATCATCACTACAAAATGTTACATCCAGAAGTGCACAAGACAGTGATATTTTGTCAAATATTCAAATTTACTTTTATGTATGCTATTTATAAGTTTGAGAATATATTTCGGTTTTTATCAATTTGTAAACTTGCATCAAATTCTCCATAAATTGTACATAGCAGTCAGTGTAGATGTAAGTGATTTTGATAGCCTTGCCTCAATTCTAACTGTACCTTGATTTAGTAGACCTTGACACACTTCATTTCCGGATGCATCTGGAGTTAAATCAAAAGCTAGAATGAAAAACCCATTACTAAACATGGTTTTTGTTATCTGATGACCTTTATCATTATGGTAAATTCCACTTCCTGAAAAAAGTGTACTGTATGCTCTTGTACAGCAATTATTTTCATCTGAAAAACTGGTTTCAATTGCTGAATTAGGTATTTGAACACCATTTAAAATTGTATGGGTTTTTTGACCTTTTTCCAGAGTAACCTGCATTTTCTGTCATGCAAAAAATGATTGTGTTTACTGTCCAACTGTCCAATAAAAACATTATCAAGTGATATTGATGAACTATTCCGTGGAATGGTAAGAGTTTTTACCTCTACCCGTTTGTAATTGTATTTGGCATTAGTTTTTTCCAATACAGCATTATGTGCTAATAGCACACTAGGATTAATTGTTACATGTCTCATAAATAAAGTGGCTTCTAAAGTTTTCAGTTGAGATTCATCAGTATCATCTGCAAAGAGGTAAAAATCTGGTTTTCCTAATGTAAGGATAACTCGAACATCGACATTGTTTATGAGAAGTGTAGCTTGGTTAAACATATCTAAATGTAGTTTCCACATAAGTTCCACTACATTGCTATTTTGGTGTAATTTTTGACGTTCTTTTGAACCACTATTATCTGTTTTTGCTATATTTGGCTTATCTAACATCCATCCACCACACTCCAAATGCGTTGTAGCGACATCCGTACCATAATTTAACAATGATTCAATATAAGCTCTGTAATGATTGGGATATATTTGGCGAGCTATCGCAGATATTACGATTTATCTCTTGGATTTTTGAAAAGTACTAAATATTTACAGTTAAGTGAAATATCTCTTGAAAATATACCCTGGTGAAATACATTTTGTGTTGCAAATATTACAGATAAATTTCTATGATGTGATCCTCTAGTAAATAAATCACATACAAACTTATCATGAGAACTTAATATCATATCATCGATAATAACTAACAAAGGTTCTTGATTATCATTAAAATCTGGAATAGTGTTACTATATTCAACATCTTTCATATATAGTGGAACAGCATTTTTATCTGGATTACACCAAATAATTCTATTAATATGTGGTAGCATATTTTCTTTTTATATTTTATTAAATTACGAATAAATTTGGTTTTACCGCAGCAGGATGGTCCCGCCACCATCATTGTAAATGGGTGAAAAGACATAGTTGTATTAGTTAAAACAATCATTGCTAACCTATATTTATATGAACAGCTCTTTTTCTAAATGAATATAAATGTAAATTTAGTTATTTCATTGAATATTATTTTACAAACCTTCGACATGGTTAAACAAGTTTTTATAGTTGACCTACAATTTTTGCAAGGAAATGAAAAACAATATTTGCTAAAAGAGTTAGCCATACTTGAAAAAGGAAGTTTAATTCCAACTGTGTGTCATTTCAAAGCACCGTACCCCGCAGGAGAGCTTAGTCAAGATGTGAAATATAATAACCAGTATTGCGAAAATAAAATAAATGGACTTAAATGGAATAACGATCTAGTTGAATATTTAGATGTAAAATGTATATTAAAACACTATTTAGAGTCAGCGGAAAAAATTTATGTTAAAGGAGAACCAAAAAAAATTTTCCTTCAAAAGTACATTGGCAGTGTTAAAATAGAAGATCTAAGCAGAAATTTACCATCATTACAAAAGATTGAAAACTTTAATTCAAATTGTCCTATACATTTATCAAACAAGAGTTTCAGATATGTTGTTAAAAATTGTTTTAATGTATATATGCATCTTTTAAAAGAAAAAATGTTAGATTAAGACCTTCAATTTTCATACTTGCAATATATGAATTTAAATAACACAAAAAAAGTTTACTTCAACATAAAACAAGAAATTCACGTTATGCATGTATGGGTTTATGCTTACAGATCAGCAAGGAAAGGTCATTGGGAAGAATACGCACGTGATAGAAATAGATTTCAAAGACGTATAGAAAAAGTTGGTCTCGCTATTTCTAAAATCTTAACATCTGATCATCGTAAAAGAATTTTCCAACACAGATTTCTGTAAAATTGTAAAATATTTTCAAATACAAAATTATTTCAAACATATAAATAAATTTGTTTTATTTTTGTTTTCAAATAGGTATCAAAAGCAATTAACTTCCCTTTTTGATTCGTTACAGTATAGAATGTAACGCAATAATAACAAAACCAAGTAAATCAAAGATTTCCCGTTATTTTCTCAATGTTATTATAGAACAGAAAAAATCTTACATAACAGATGCACCTATAATTCCATAATTTTCATTTATTTTTATTTTGCAGCTTTAAAACTATAATAACAACTTACAACAATTATTGATCTTCTTTAATAAACAAAAATACACTTTGTACCTACTTCTTGTTTTTATTTTTATTATTTACATCTTGGTATTCAAAAGTACCTATGAATATTTTTCTTATTAAATAATAAAAACAAGTTTTTTTCGTTTCTTTTATGTCTCCTTTTACGTATGTAGATATACTTTATTAAGCATGCGATTTTGCGCAATTTAAAAAAATAAACTTGATTTGACCTGAAAAAAATCATCTTTCTATTTGTATGATATCCTATTACAAAGTATCAATGAATTTATTGAAAAACCTAAATATCCTAAACTTGTTCAGTTCATTAACCTTGCCTAACAACTTCTACAGTACCAACAACCTTCATTTCCTACTATACAACCACTTGCAACTTATAAGTTAACAACCCATGCTTATAACCTAAACCAAAACAAACAAAACAAGTTTTTGACCTACTAACTAAGAATAACCTACATTAAACCCATCAATCAAAATATAGGTCAGTGGGCGTGGTCTTCGGTGCGATATGGCATGATTTTTTCCCATCCCCAAGTTCAGGATTACCTACTATCGAATTCTGCAAATACAATACAAGTTAATGTTGAAGTTAATGGAGAGCTGAGTCTTGCTTCAATCTTTACTACTCCCTGGTTTAATAAACTCTGACATGTATCAGTTCCCGAGCCGTCTGGTGATAAATCAAAAGCTAGTATAACCTTTTGAAAAAAGTTCTTTTGAAATTTGATGTCCTCTATCAGAGTGATGTATGCCAGTTCCACTCAATAATGTTAAATATGCACGAAAATTACAAAGATTAATCGATTGCAGAGTTTGGTGTAGGCACCCCATTCACATATAATTGTAATTGTGTGAGATTGTGATGATCGAAATGGTATGGATTTTTCGTTCTTTTAACATTAAAATTTTTATTATTAACCATACAAAATACAAGAGCTTTTGGTATTTACTTTATAAATATATTATCCAATGATATGTTGGAAGTGTTAGCTGGAATTGTAAATGTTTTGATTTCACTTCTCGTATAAAAATATTTCGCGTTAGCCTTTTCCAGTACAGTATTGTGTGCTATCAATATGCTAGGATTAATTGTTAAGTGTTTCATGTATTATGTAGCTTCGAAAATTTTTAAATAACTTTCATCGTTATCTTTCTAATGCTAAAGAAATGCTTCTCTAACATTATTTAAAAGTAATTTGGAAGTATTGAAGAAATCTACATGTAATTTTCCCATTAATTCTACTATTGCAGAATTGTTGTATGATTTTTGTCTTGATTTAGAACAAGAATTGTTGAAATCATTGACATTTGGCTTATCCAATTTCCAACCAGATGCTTCCAGATGTGTTTGACTGGAATCTGAACCATAATTTAGTAAAGTAGTTACGTATGCTTTATAATGGTATAAGGAATCTGAAGGAGTGATGTTTTTTCCGTTTAGAGTTACATTACATTGTTTAATTAAAGAGTGTAATAAATTATTACAACACCGGGCTGCGGAGCTGCCCTTGCTTCAGTTCCGGTTCCTATTTTATCGGTTGCACTCCAAAGTGATCCATCTTCTTTTAATATTTGAACTTTAATTTTTATATAGGGACTGAATAGATCTCGATATGTATCTCCATTCCCAAGCGAAACAAATTCAACGGTTGACGGCGATGCCTCTAAAGAAGCTTAAGGATTGTATGCTACCTCTTCTGAACGCAAAATACTTGTTTGTTACTTAAAAACTGGCTTTAAGTAACGAATTAAACTTCCGAATATATTTCCAAAACCACGACCTCTTTGTATAGCTGGATAAAACTGTAATAAAGGTCCAATATTGTTGATTCCTCCTCCTACTTGAGAGGAATAATATCTCACGCAAGCTCCTTCCATGTTTGATAGGATACCATATTTGAGTAGTAGTATTTATATTGGGTAATCAATGCTTTTTAAAGTGTAATACAATTTTTGTTGGATAGTAACTGGAAACAAAATTTATTCCATCACCGTATTGGTTACAAATTTTAATCGCTATCGTTTCAAAACAATTTTTTTCTATGGGTATATAATGAACATTTTCAAATTCAATATTTGTAGATATTCTACAATTTTCTATGTTGATAACTCTCAACGCCCGCACTTTGCTACTTTCAAAAACAGATGATTGAATGATATCTGAATAAATCATCACCATTCAATTCGTCTTTATTATTAGCAACAGCAAAATTGAATAGTTCAGGTAATTTTGTTTTGAAATGTTTTATATTTTTTTTCTGTTAGTAAAGTTTTTACATTATTACTTTGATTAACTTTTATGTAGAAACTATCTTCATCAAAAGTTAGATTCTGACAGTTTTTTAAATACTACATCATCATAAGTTTTAGGCAAAGAGATATAAGTCAAAACTTCATTAAAAAATTCTTTGAAAACTTGATTTCGAGTAAGCCCGAGATTAGGAGTTATATTTTTAATAAGCATTGGCAAAAAATTAAACATCCAATCATCCAAATGCAATTCCGAATCGTCATATGAATAATATGTATAGCCTATAGATTTGGTTACTTTAATTTTTTCGAGAGGTTTTTCAATTCAAGGTTCTCTTTGTTCAATTCTTCTGTTTGTAAAAAATTAAACATCAAATCATCCAAATGCAATTCCGAATCGTCATATGAGTAATATGTATAGCCTATAGATTTGGTTACTTTAATTTTTTCGAGAGGTTTTTCAATTCAAGGTTCTCTTTGTTCAATTCTTCTTCTGTAAATCGTTCAAATATATTTCTGAAAGACCAGCTCTCCAATTTCCATTTCTTAAATCAAATTGAATAGGTAATTTATTTTCGAATGAAGCTAAAGTGTTGTCTGGAAACAGTGTTAAATTATCATTACTAAACAATGTTTCATAGAAGTCATCTTGACTATCCATGTTTGTTAACTTCTGCTTAAACATAAATGTTGAACTATTTATATGTTGTCCATTCCGGTGTTGATGAAGTTCTTAGTTTTGGACTTCTTAGTAAAGGTTTTAGTTTTTTTGTTTCGAGAAACTGTGAAAGTATAGTTGAGGAAATTGAACTATCGAATGATTTTAGTGTCTTCTTTTTTCCAGGAAAAGATACAGCAATGGTAATTACATCACCACTTGGTGTTTCAAACATTCGATAATCAGAGCTTAGAGATGGTCTTCCTACTAATTTTTCATTTTTCAACATTTCAGTTTGATCTAATTTTTTAAATGAATTTTCATCATCCAAATCGTAATGTGTTAAATCGATATCCATATTTGAATATTCTTTTTTAGCGTCATATTCAAACATATCATCAGTAACTAATGGTAAAAAATTGGTCTGTGCTGATGTTGATTTGTATTTAGGTAATTCAGTTTCTGTATATGCATTTCGTTTAGAAGAGAATTTTGTTTGAGTGCCTGTATCAAATGTATGATTATTAGCCTTTTCTGGTAATCTTTTTGTGTGTCTTTTGTTAATTCCATATTTGAGAAGGTTTTGACGATATAAATACCATTTTTGCAATGGTTTTAATTTTTTATCATATAAAACTTTTTTCATTTTTTGATCCAATAAATCCAAGTTTTTATCATCTTGAAATAATTTGCTAAATTTTGAAAATATTTCTTGTGACATAACAATCATTCGATGCATTATGTCTTACTGAGAAGTTTTTCTATTACACCAGATAATATAGTACCAATTAATGTAGGTAAAAATCCTCCATGTTGAATTAATATTTTTCGTTTAGCTTTTATACTTTTCTTAGCACAGGCTAGAAATCTTAATTGTTTTTTATGTTTTTTTAATTTTCCTTTTTGTGCTGGTGATATTTTATTATTTCCATTTAATATATTGATTGCAATTTCAGCAATAGTTTTTATAATATCATAATCACAATATTTAAGAATATTTTCACGAAATTTCTTCTTGTTGCAATTTCCTAGTACATGTAATATATGTTGATTTTTCTTCAATCGTTTCATATTTTTGACAGCTGTTATTCAAATCACCTGTATCACAGTAACATATACAATATTCTTTTAAAAATATTAGTTCTAATACGAAACAAACCGTTAACCTCTTGTGTTAAATCTAACATAATATAACCATATGGACTTGAGGTTGATTCATTATATACCCCTAGGAAACCTTTTATATTTTCCGGATATAGTTGTCTAGCTAAAGGAAAACTTTGGGAGTTGTCTCGAGGGTTTTTAAAAAGCACCAAATATTTACAATTTAGTGAAATATCTCGGGAGAATTTCCCCTGATGAAAAACGTTTTGCGTTAATAATAACTATAATAGATAAATTGCGATAGTGCGAACCTTTAGTAAAAAGTTCGCATACCTGTTTATTTGCAGAATCTAACATTAAATCATTTAAAACAATTAAAGTAGGTTTATTTTCCCCAAGCTCTTCTGGAATTCTGTTATAAAAATTTATATCAGGGAAATTTATGCTTGTTGGAATAGCAGACATTTCTGGGTTACACCATTTTATTTTTTCAATTTTTGAATATATCAATCTGTTAATATTTTTAATTAAGTTACATACAAATCTTGTTTTTCCACATCCAGATGGTCCCATGCAACCATCATTGTAAATGGGTGATTAAAATATATCATTATCGGCTCGTGTTTTAGAAGTCATTGAAAGGTAATTAGATTTGTTCTTTAAATATATAAAATCATAAACGTGTATAACTTATTCTCATTTTAAAAGATGGAGGTGAAAGAAGTGGAAGAGTTTTTAAAATCATATTCCTCTGTCTTATTAAATGAGCATAAGGAACGTATTTTTCACATGTATAAATACATTAAAGAATTTTCAACAACAGAAAAATTTACGTCAATATACGGAACTCATTTTGCTCTTTATTCTTGGGCTTACGACAACTCGTCATCTGGACCGGATATATGTAACTGTTGCTCTATAGAAAATTATAAAATAGAATTGGAAAATCTGATTAAATGGTACAGGCATAATGTCAAGGGGACAAATAGTATCGGAAATACATAGACCAGCCAAACGAAACTTTCGTCGAAGAAAATTTATTCAAAAACGTTTAAACGATACATGGAAAATCGATTTAGTAGAAATGATTTAATATGCAAAGTATAAGAAAGAAATAAATATTTATTAACTGTAATAGATATCTTTTCGAAATATGCTTATGTTGATCCAATTAAAACTAAAAATGCTAATAACGTTTTACTTGGCATGCAAAACATTTCAAACGTGCTGGAACACTCCCAAAAATATTCTGATCAAGGTAAAGAGTTTTTTAACAAAGAATTTAGAAAACTTATGGAAATAAAAAAACTTAATCATTATCATAAATATTCTGAAATGAAAGCATCCATAGTAGAACGTTTTAACCGTACTTTAAAAAATTCAATGTGGAAGCAGTTTAGTTTTCAGGGTAATTATAAGTGGATATCTATTTTGCCCTCATTTAACTTTAACCTAAAAAAGTTACAAAAGCAAACGAGAAATATATTTTGAAGAACATTTACATGCAACCGAAGTTTTATCAGAAAGCAAACTACAAAGTTGGAGATTATGTACGCATAAGTAAATACAAAGAAAACTTTTACTTATAAATAAACTTTTTTATCTTTGTAATACAACTTTTTAATTAATCTAATACAACTTTTTTTCTTTTTTTTTCCACGATTTTATTCATACAACCTTTACTTTAAATTACTTTAAACTAAGAAACAATATCAAGGTCACTAACTGCATGATATTTATCTCATAAAAAACAACTGCATTTTTGTATTAAAAAACTTTCAAACCAACATTTTAATAATGCAAAAAAAAAAACAACTTTTCTATATGCACACGCGCCAACAACATTCCTTAAAAGTTCAAACACCTTTGTCGTGAGCTCATTTGCATGAAGCTTAATAACATTCCTATGCGAACGCGCCAACAACATTCCTTAACAGTTCAAACACCTTTGTCATGCTATCTCTTTCTAGCACAAAATTCCCACGCCAAGGTGCCCCATTACCTACTCCTATGTATGATTGCCTAACTTTTTTCTTTATTTTATATTTTTTAAAAAAAACTTTTTTATCTTGGGTACAAGTGCAAGTGGATAACATCATTTTATTAGTATTTATTGAAATATTGATGTGATTTATCGTAAATTTTCAACTTTGAGAGTTTATATATGTATTAAAAGAAAATGTTAGATTTTCTAATATATATTTCAAAAAATACATATAATATTTTTAAAATTCGTTATTAGAATATTTTTTTGAAAAATAAAACAATATTTATATTAAGAAAAGAAGAGATACTATATAATAATCATGTTGACACTTACATATATTTTAATCAACTTTAATCAGATTTTTGTAGTGTGTGTGTGTAGTGTGTAGGTAGTGTGTTTGATATTTCTTTAAGTGGATTTTTTGCAAGTACATACATACTTGCATTTTTGATTTTTGATGGTATATTTTTTGTGAATTCGTGTAACTAAGAGGAAAAAATTGTAAAAATAGCTATCACATAACTTTAATATATACACATACATGCATATATTAAAAATACTATATGTATATACTTTTGTGTCCTTATTTTTTATGTTATTCCAGAATGTTGCCTGGAACTAGGTCATTTGATTAAAAAACTAATTTTCAATTCTTTACGCCAACGATTCGTGTTAATCCAACACTTAATCAGGGCGTCAGAATTACAAATTAATCTTTTGACATTATTAATTCCCAAAAAACTTTTTTATATTAATTTCCAAAGTTATAAACAATTATAACTTTAGAATTCATTTAAAAAACTTTAACTAAAATATTATTATTATAAATGATGAAATTAAAATTGAAAAATTTAACTAAAAAATTTACTAAAATTTACTAATATAAAATTACAATTTAAATAAATAACAATTACAAATTTTTTTTTTTTAAACTTTATTTTACTCTTTTTAACATTCTTAAATTATCTTAGCCTATAAAAGTTTAGAAAAACAGCTCTTTTTTTTATATAATTTAATTAACATTTAAACTTATCCTATCGTTTTTATTGTTAATTTTATTAATTATTTTATTTTTAAAAATCTAAGTAATATTGCAATTTAGCAATTTTTTTTTTAATATTCAATTTTGGAAAAATTCAGAGTATTAAAACCAAATATCTGTTTTTTTTAATATAAAACCTTAACCTAACTTAATCTAACAAATTACAAATGTACCGCCAAAATTCTCTATGTAAAAATTTTATCATTTATAATAATAACTAGCTGTTGGCGCGTCATAGAATGACGGAGTTAATTATGGTAGATTTTATTTTTATATACATAGGTATTTGTTTTTGCAATTTCGGAATAATGTATAATTTGTATTTTGCCAAATAATGCAGTAAATAAAAAAAAAGTTATATTTGTAATAATAAACCTACAAAAGAAATATTATGTTCCTATCCGGAATCGTACCTTCACACTACTGTGTCAGAGGTAGACACAGTAAGCACTAAATATGTATTAATAAAAAGAAATGGAAAAACACTATAAAAATACTTTGTAACTAAATTAGGCTAACTTAATGTAAAAAGTGTATAGTTATAAAAAATTATCATGCACGAAAAAGAAAGAATAAAAAAAACGATTTGAAATTGAAACCAAAAATAATAAAATACTTATTTGGGTACCTACTACCCGTATATATACACATGATTCCAATTTCAGTTATCCCTGTGCTAATACATTATACTCACAAACCAACAAATTTATTTGGGTAGGTACCCGTAATAAAATTACCATCTAAAAATATATAGCGTTATTTTTTTTTTTTTTTTAGAACAGTGAATATGAAAATAGAAAAATATATTGCACCTACTCTTGTAGAAAATTGACTTTTTTGTTGTGTGAAAAATGCATTGCGTTTAGTAAAAAGTAAAACTACTTCCTATAACTATACTCTGATGGTGACGTGTAGAAGTTCCATTGGTATTTTTGAATCACTTCAAATTCCCTCCTAATTCAGATTTTTAGACATACATATATATATACTTATTCTGGAAAAAGGGCAAATCTGATTTCGCAACCGTCGATAAAATTTCTTCAATATTATATACATAAATGTATATGTATACATCCTGGCTGGCCGGAATTTGGAAAATAACTGTATCTGATTTTATAGTTGTTCGGGGCATAAATTGAAGTTTAGTCTAGAAAGTTTACTCGAAACGATATTATTACATTAGTAATTATTATCATCATCCAGTCAATGGTGTAGTGGTTAAGACACCGACTTTTCATATGAAAGGTCTCGGATTCAAACCCAGACTGGGTCATATAAATTAATAAAAAATAATAGACAGTTTTCTTATAATATATAATTAGTAGAATATAATTAAATTAAAAATAAGTATATATGTCCTATAAATTATAATTTAATATCATATTGTTAATAGCTACATAATAAAATTATAATAAACTATAATTCTTGTATAAGATAATAGATGGCGTAGAAATAAGAGAAACGTCTCATAATCTTGTACAATAGCTACAGCCGAGTAATCAACGGCTTAGTGAATTTAATGATTACAGAAACTGAAACTTAGTCAAATATTAATAAATAAATGACTTTGTGAATGCCCTATGCTCCTTATAGAAGTGGCAAGGAGAGAAAAAAAAAATTATCATTACAAAACGAAAATTTGGACTTTTGACTCACTTCAAAAAGACAGAAGTGCGATGGAATATATATAAAAGTCCATGGGATATATAGAAGATTATAATAAAATTTAGAAAAAAAATTTAGAAAAAAATTTTTAAAAAACAAAAAAATCGTAACAAATATGTACATAGATTACCCATTAAAATTTACAATTCAAAAACAATTATAATAAAATATTTGTTTGGCTTTTTTTTTTAAATGTATAAAATTACATTTTAAAATTATTAAAAACATTTTGTTTGTATAAATGCATATATGGGTATATATGTAAGTCAAATAAAATTAATTAAAAAAAAAATCAATTCGAAGAAATTAATTAATGAAAAATAATTTTTTTTTTGTTCTTTTATTATTTTTTCTTTCCCTTTACCCTTTTGTGATAGTATTATAGTTTTAAAAAATAAAAATAATATTTTCAATTAGAAATTATATCTATACTGTATATATTGTAGCTATGTATATATTTTTTTTTCTATAATAGAACACATCCAACACAACACTTTGAATGCGTTTGTTACACATCATTTTTCCGGACAAATATATATATTAATATTTTAGTTAAAGTTTTTTAAATGAATTCTAAAGTTATAATTGTTTATAACTTTGGAAATTAATATAAAAACATTTTTTGGGAATTAATAATGTCAAAAGATTAATTTGTAATTCTGAAGCCCTGATCAAGTATTGGATTAACAAGAAACGTTGGCGTAAAGAATAGAACATTAGTTTTTTAATCATATGCCCTAGTTCCAGGCAACATACTGAAATAATATATTAAAAATAAATGAAAATCTTTAAAACTTAAGTTTTTAACAATACAATATTTTTTTGTACTATATATTTTTATATTAACTATATTGTGAATCAGTGAATATGAATGTACATACATATTAATTCAATAAGAACAAGTAAAGATCATATTGTAATAATATGATCACTCATTCTGATACCCTTGTGATACTTTTGGCAATAATAATTATGCGTACATAATGAGAATTTTTTTTTTTTAAATCAGTCATATTATGCAAGAAAAATAACATAAAAGAGAAAAAAGTAAATTTTTTTGTAGTTTTTTTTTAAAGCAAAACTAAATTTTGTCTAACAATTAATAATTTACATTATTTTGATTGTATGTATCAAAACAGATACCTTTTAAAAATGTAAAGGTTAATTCTATGTGTAATCAAATAATTGAAATATATACGCATACGATGAGTGATGAGTGGAATTGAGATTTCCCTTCAATACAAATACAAATAATATATTTTTTTTTGAGCCACTATTAAAAAAAAGGTTAAGTAAAGGTTATATAAAATTTGATCCTCTTATAATATATTAGTACTCAATGGTTATAATTAGTTAAACGTTAACATATTTTCTTATGGAAATTTTTGTTCTAGGGATTATTGAAATTGGTAGGAAACTTTATTAAGAGTAAACTTTGAACCTTCCTCTGTAAGTTGATACTAATATGTCAACTGATTTTGATCTTTTAGTACCTTTAAAATTGAAAAGTTAAAAAACTGAGTGTTTTTTTTTTAATTTTTAATATTTCGTTAGTAATTTTTTGTATACAATAATTTATTGTATAGCCCTTTCAGATTAAGCATTGTTAGTTAAAAATTGTGTCAATAATAGTTCTACAAGACTAAATAACAAGTAAGCTCAGTAACCTCAAGCTCAAGTAAGTTAAGATATACACATATGTTTTTTAAAAAAACATTTTACATTTTAAGAAAAAATTTTTATAAATAAAATAATACTTACATTTTTATAAATATTAAAAAGCTTTCCGAAAAATTCAGAACAAAGAGTCCGATCGAAGAAAATTTTAAATATTGGAGCAACACTTCTATGTAACAGTTCTTACCAAAATGGCTCATACAAAAGAAAAAGATTGTATAATTATATTATACATACAAAAGAAAAAGATTGCCTAATATTGGCTAAAAAGCTAGCTAGAAAAATATTTTTCAATGTACAAAGAACAATACTAGAACGAAATATCTTTGTAGATTTGAAAAATCACGAACATTGTACTTTGTTGATAAAGCTATCATAGAGAAATATATAAAAACTTTTTTTATTTTTAATGACAGAACAATGCCTACAATTTTTTTTCATAATACTCTATCTAACTATATAAGTATGTGCATATGTATAATGTATATATGTATGTATGTATATGATCGAAGAATAAAATACTCCGGGCAACGTTGGGTATTCTTGCCAGTACACATATAAAATTAAGATTTTTACAAAAATGAAACATAATTTTATGAAACAAAATCCCTTTGCATTATTAAAAATTCAATAATGTACATACATAAATATGTAAGTACTAGTAAAATAATAATGTTTATGAAACACATTTTTAAAAAGTTTATGAAGAATTTACTAATATTTATAGAGTAATAGGTTTATAACACGAAGTAGCTACCTATACAATTTGTTATGGTCATGTCTATACCACAGTAAAATTTTGTACGAAAAACTTTATTTATTAAAAAAAAAAAAATTAATATTTTAGTACATGAAAGTGAAAACAACGTGGCTTAGGACATAACAAGATTTAAAAAATAAGTTTTTAGTTAGTTACGACAGAGAAATTTAATGTCTCAGATCTTGAAACTTGTGTGGAAAAATCGAAAACAAAAAGAAACTATATGTAGTTAAAAGTATTATTTTAATTTGTAAAATTTTTTTTGTTTCTATTGCATTACTCCTGCATTCTTTGAAATAAGTATGTGGATATGTATTAATAAAAGAAACCATTTTTGCTAAATCATCTAAATTGATTTTGAAAATATTAATCAAAGTCAATACAAAAATTAATTAAAATTTATTTTGTTAAAAAACACTTATAGCTAAATCAAATAAATGTTGTAAAAAATTGCTTGCAGAAGATATTGATATTTTTTTGTAAATATTTGAACAGAAATTTATCACAAGGTAAAGATTACATTTTGTGATAAAATATGCTATATATGGACATACTTAAAAAAACAAAATTTGCTATATAAATTTGAAAATTATATTGTAAATGATCATTTTAAAATTGACTGGAAACTGAATATATTTTGTTTTGTTTGTTTCAAAATAATTTCGCAATATGTTAAAGGGATGTCTAAATATTATAGTCCTAGCGTTTGTCGCTATTAATCAAACTCTGGCAGTTAAGACAACCAAAACATGTTATAGTTGTGAAGGATTAACTTGTTTAAGAACATTGCATAATAAGACAGAACAATGTTTGGACATTTTAGATTTCTGTGTTACAATATATGGAAATTGTAAGTTATAGTTTAAATTATATTACATATTTATATTTTATTTAATATACTTATTTTTATTTAAATATGTCAGCTCAGGTTATTCGCCGCGGATGCTTTTTAAGCACACCCGAAGAATATCGTATTAAATGTGAATTATCTGGAAATACAAAATTAGATTGCCATAAATGCAATGAAGATAAATGCAATGACTTAAACCGAGATGATATATTATGTATACAATGTGATTCGGATTTGGTAATCTTAAAGCGTCGTTAATTTAATATATCCTGTTAAATATTATTAAATTCCTATAAATTTAGTATCCAGATTGCAAATCTAGTCCCAGCAGCATCCAACCAAAACGTTGTAAAGTTCCAAGTGCATCAAATAGCTATTGTTATGTAAAATATGAAAATGGAAAAACAACTCGCGGTTGTTCAGTTGAAGTTGCTGAACAGAAATATTGTTTTAATGACATTAAATGTGTCTTATGTTTATCTAAAGATGTTGAAGCTTGTAACAGAATTGATTTTCAGCCAGATTCAGCTAAATCTCTGTTTTTGTTTTAAGTATTTCCTGTCTGTATTAAGGAAAAGGTAATATTTTACGAAATGTAAAATAAATAAAAAATTTAAACAAAATTGCTTATCAAGAGGTATTTTATTGAGGGAATATTTTATTTACTCCACAATTATGATTGATAAACCAAGTCAGAATAAAATATTTTTATTCAAATAAATTATAAAATTTATTTAATTCAAAAAAAAATTTTTATATTAATTTTTTCATCATTTTTTGTTCAAGTTTAGTTAAATTACTTTAACATATTCAGGAACACTAATTTAAATTTAAAACTTTTCTTTTTTGTTTACATAAATACATAATTACAATTTACAAAATGTTATAATATGAAACCATAAAAACCAAACTTAATAATAATTAAACACATTACTACAATTAAACCTTTAATTCAAGTATTTACATATTACATTTAGATAATTATACTTAATCTAAAATTAATATTAAAATTATACAAAGCAAAATTTATTTTATAAAAAAAAAAATGTATATTTACTTATATTTAATATTTCACAAAATTTTTACAACAAAAATAGTGAAGAACAATTATGAAATTATTTTGAATAGTGATTTTTTGATCACATCTTTACTCATGTTTATATTTATTATAGTTTTGTATTGATTCACATTTATCAACATTCTATTAATCGGCTCATATTTGCCGTAATTAGTCCTATGATATCTAATCGAAAATGTGTTTTCGGACCTGAAACGTGTTCGTGTGTTGATTGAGTTAATTAATATATTGTTAATGTAGTGTAATCTATATAGTTATGAAATACCTGAGTAATAAAAACAATACCCATGACTGTTCGTCTGCATTCTATAGTATTCATGTCAAGTAATTTGAGACGATTGACATATGGAGGTTTGATGATAGTGTGGGGACCAGAACTGATTTGCATACTCCAGAATAGGACGAACTAAGGTCGTGTAAAGAGATTTTATAATATATGGGTCATTAAATTCTCTAGACCATCTTTTTACAAAACCTAGCATTGAGTTTGCTTTACTAATGATTTTGCTAATATGTGTATTAAAAGTAAGTTTACAATCAAAAGTTACACCAAGATCATTAAATTCAGTGACTCTTTTTATTATGTTCTTATTAAAAGTGTAATTATTTGTGATTAAGTTTAGGGAACGCGTAAATGAAATGGCGGCACATTTATGAATGTTTAAAATAAGATTGTTACATTTACACCAGTTCATAAAGTTATTAAGATCTTTTTGGAAAGAGTCTGCATCATTCATTGAGCACACTTCTTTAAAGATTTTCATGTCGTCCGCGTAAATTTTTATGGAACTATTCTGAATAATCTTAGTAACATCATTTATTGAGATAATAAACAACAATGGTCCAAGATTACTACCCTGTGGTACTTCAGAATTAGCAACAAAAGATGCTGAAATTGCTGTTCTGAAAGGAACACTATAGCTACGGTTATTTAAGTATGAATCAATCCAGTTAATTAAGAATTAAGGAAAACCATATTTTTTTAATTTATAGAGTATTACACTATGAGGTAGAAGATCAAACGCTTTACTTAAGTCAGTGTAAACCATGTCAGTTTGGCGCCCAACTTCCATTGTTTTCAAAATAGTTGAAGCTATTTCTGTAAGATTAGTTACAGTTGATCTCTTTTTTACAAATCTATGTTGATCATTCACTATAAATTCAGAACAATAATCATAAATTGCATCAAAGACCATAAGCTCAAACCCTTTCGGCAAACTAGAAAGTTTAGCAATAGGCCTATAATTCACGACATTACTTTTTGAGTCTTTTTTATGAACTGGCCTTATGTACGATTGTTTGTTTCCATAACTTAGGGAACACCCCAGAAGCAAAAGATTTATTAAAAAGAAGTGCTATAAGATTAGATAGGGAATCGGCGCAACGCTTTAAATTTATTTCTGGGAGGTTATCTGGTCCAGGAGCAGAGTTATCACCCAATTTAGTTAGATAAAGCTGTATTGCGGCTGGTGTAAAATTAATATTTTGAAGAGGTCAACTTGCAAAGTCTTCCAAATGGTTAAAATTAGATTCATCAATATCGAAAGAAGAAGTAGAATAACTACCGGCAAAAAAATCTTTAAAATAATTAGATATAACAATTGATTCGTTAGAATTCTGATCTTTGTAAGACATATAATTTGGATATTGATCGGATTTACGTTTTGAATTTACAAGCTTCCAAAAAGATTTAGGATCTGTACGAAGTTGCGAAGCAATTCTACTAATGTAAGCTTCATATTTAAGACTTAGTAAGGATTTGAATGCGGTAAATAAATTTAGAAAATTGGAATAAGAAATATTATCCTTCTTTTTTAAATATGCATTCCACATTTTATTTTTTTTATTTCTAAGAATTTTTCAAGGAACATACAAGTCAAATCCATGGTAAATTACTTCGTAAAATTTATCAATCGCATTATTTAAAACATATATGTCTAGTAAAGAATTAAAGTTAATTGAAAGAAAAAAATTGTTAAGCATATAAAAATTAGTTTTGGAAAAATTAAATTTATATGAGATATTTAATGACGATTTATTTAAACAATTATAATGAAATTGAAAACTGAAAGGGGGATGATGACAATCAATTTTTGAAAGAGGTGTTGCCTTTAATATTCTAGTTATATTTACCCAGTCAGAAGTAAAAAGAAGGTATAGTTGTTTGTTTAATAGATTTTTAGTTGAAGAGACTTGTTGAAGTCCGCATGCAAGCAAACTATCTATAACTGTTGATTCGACATTAGAGGTTAAATTAGTCGGAATGTAGAAACATTCCTCGTCATGAAGTTGCCAATTAATATTTGGCAAATTAAGATCCTCACATATTATGAGTTCGTCAAGGTCATTTAATTTATTATTCAAAGAATCAACAACTGAGCAGAAATCTTGGTAAACTTTTATATTACTATTTGGAGGAATGTAGCAACATAGAATATAAAGATTTAAAACATTTAAATCAATTTTAACTGCTATTACATCACAGTTTATTAAATCAGGTATTTGTACCTGTGAAGAGTTAAAGTTATTCTTAGCTGATATAAGAACACCTCCACCTTTAGGAATCAATGAATTATTTAAAATATCAATATCATTTTGATATCTATCTTTCCTGTTAACTAAGTAAGAATTGTCAAATAATTCAAGAGAATTAATAGAAGGAGATAACCAAGTCTCAGTAAGCATAAATATATCCGAGTTTAGTACTTTGGAATTGAAAAACTTGTGTTGTTTTAGTGCGTAATCCTCTTACATTTTGATAATATAATGAGAGATTACTTGTCCTATCTTTATGCTTTATTGTTGATACAGTGATTAAGTTATTTTTAACTTTTGGCAAAAAAAAAATTATTATAACTTTCTCTCGATCGCTGTAAGTGATTATAGTAGTTACTATTCCAATAACTACGAAATGCTTTTAAGTCTTCTTGCATAATTTTAATGGGCGCGCCAATAGACTCATGATAGTTTACAAAGTGGTCATAAAGAGCTTTGTAAGTCATTTGTTTCCTAACTTCTTCTTTTTGTATGTAAGAGTATCTATACGATCTTGTATTGATTGGGATTTCATCAGAGGTCTTTATCTCGTGTTTAATTTCATTGGAGAACGATAATTTATTATTGGTCTTAAAGAATATCTCCTCATATTCCTTGCAAAGTTTTATTAAGGATTTTTTTCTTCTTGGTTTAAATGATTAGTTCTTAAAAGTTCATTGATATTAGTTTCATTAATTTCATCATAAGATATATTAAAATTGTTGATTTCTACATAACTATTTTCAGAAAGATCTCTAACTTTTAGAGGTTGTTCAAGAAAAAGAATTTGTTCATTATTTGATTTATTTATTATTCAACAGAGCTATAACAATTATGGGTATAATATACTCCTTCAGATCTTAATAATTTTGCAAAACTTACTAAACCGTTAACTGAATGCTTAAAAAAGGGAAAACAAATAATTTTAGATGAACGATGCGTAAAAACTTTTAAATTGTGAAAAGACCTATTAACTAACGATCCGTTGTTACAATATCCGGACTTTAATAAACCTTTTGTTTTAACTACTGACGCCAGTAACTACGCAATAGGCGCCGTTCTCTCTCAAGGCCCAATAGGGAATGATAAAGCTATATGCTATGCTAGTAGAACACTTACAGATTCTGAAGTAAACTATTCTACTATAGAAAAAGAACTATTAGCCATAGTTTGGGCTACCAAATATTTTAGGCCTTATCTTTTTGGGAGAAAGTTTAAAATCGTTACTGATTATAAACCACTTACCTGGATAATGAGTTTAAAAGACCCTAACTCAAGATTAGTTCGATGGCGGTAAACCTTGAAGAATACGATTACGAAATCGTATATAAAAGAGGAACTCAAATTCGAAACGCGGACGCTCTAAGTAGGATAAAAATTGAAAATTTACCACCAAAAATTACGGAAATAAATATTAACGAATCTGAAAATAATACTATACTGCAACTCAGCACCAGAAAATATGGGTGCGGGATACATATCTCAGAAAGACCTCTTAATAAATTTTCTCTCCAATTAATTTTTGAAAAAACTAATGAAACACCTTGTACTAATTTAGAAATGCTTTTCAAAAATAAACAAAGAAGAACAATTAAAATATATACATAATTATTCAGAACAAAGTATGATAGAACTATTTAAAAAATTTATATCACCAAATAAATTAAATGCAATATATACAAAAGATGATGATATATTTAAAATAATCCAAGAAGTTTTTAGTAAACATTTTTCTCAATATAAAATATTTAAATTAATACGATGTGTAGAATTACTTGAAAACGTCAAGGACAATGATGAAGAAGATAAAATAATTAAAGACTATCATGCAAACAATAAACATAAAGGTATCAACGCAACCTTTTTTCATCTTAAAAGAAATTACTATTTTCCTTTTATGAAAACAAAAATTAACAAAATTATTAACTATTGTGATGTCTGTCAAACCCTTATATACAACAGATCTCCACCAAAAGTAAAATTAACTGTTTCTGAAATTCCACAAAAACCTCTTGACATTGTACATATAGACATATATTGTATCAACAATCAACAAATTCTAACTATCATAGACAAATTTTCTAAATTCGCTTCTACCTTTACCTTATCTATAAGAAATAGTTTACTCATAATCAAATCTCTTAAAAATTATATAAGTTTACATGGTACACCCAGAAAAATCGTTTCAGATCCAGGAATGGAATTTACTGGAATAATATTTAAAGATTTTTGCATACAATATGGCATTGATCACCATGTAACTTGTTTCAGCAATAGCAATAGCAACTCCCCCGTGGAACGTTTTCATTCGACACTTAATGAAATATACAAAATTAATTATACAAAACAAAAATCTAAAGACCATGACGAAATTCTATCTGAATCCTTAATAACTTATAATAACGCTATACATTCCGCTACAAAATTAACTCCATTCAAAGTATTTTATGGTAGAACTTATAAATTTAACAATAATTCTCAACGTAGAAACGTTCACGAATATTTAGAAAATTTACAAGAATTTCAAAATCAAATATTTCCTGAAATAAAAGATAGATTAGAAAACCAAATTAATGAAAATATGGAGAAACTTAACCAAAATAGAAACGACCTAAAAGACTTTAACGAAGGGACAATCATATTTAGAAAAGAAAACAAACGTAACAAATTAACTCCTAGATTTAAGAAAGAAATAGGAAAAAAAAACCAACACGTAATACTTCTTACCCATAAAAATAAATTGCATAAATCTAAAATTAAAAAACCTAAATCTAAATTTCAGCTTAACCCAGCTTGTAACAGCCCAGAAAATGGAGATAAATGACCATTCAAATAATAATGGAATCTTACGTTTACATCTTGGAACTGCTAAACTAATTCAAAAAACTAAGAATTTCATTCACATCGTAAATCATATTGAAAATATAGAAAATTCCTTATTGCTATTAGAAAATACTGACGATTTCAAAGACTCTATTAAAATACTTAATCTCAAATTAAATGAATTAAAATTAAAATTTCAAACATTAATGCCCACAATAAGACTTAAACGAAGTCTGATTAATGGATTAGGCTCAATTATAAAACAAATTAGTGATAATATGGATGCTGAAGATGCCGCATATTTAAATAAAGAAATTGAAACAATTAAATCAAATAAAAATATTCTTTTAAATAATATTAACGAAAATTCGCATTTAAATGACAAAATGATTCAAAGATTCGAAACCATAATAAATCACATAAATGATCAACAGGAAAATCTAACAAAATTTCTAAATTATACAATAGACCAAATCCAAAATAGCATTAGAAAAACAGAAATACGGTATAAATTTACTATATAATCATTTAAATAACATCGGCGAAGCCATTATTTTAGCTAAACTTAATATAATTTCAAAAATCCAACAACTCATCCAAATATTTACAATTTTAAAATCTCAAAATATCATTATTAAATCCGATATACACATTTATGAACTTTTAAAACTTCAGGCTTATTATAACAACACAAACATAATTTTTAACATTAAAATTCCTATAATTGAACACAAAAACTATTTCTTTTTCCACATTTTAACACTTCCCATTAACCAAAATGAAACTATCCAAACCATATGTTATTCTTGATAATGATAATGTAAAGTTTTATGACAGTATTTGCCCAAAAATAGAAGGTTATTACTACTGCAAAACAATATATCAGAAAGTAAACCTTCAATCAAAATGTATAGCAGATCTAATAAACAATAAACCAACATATTGTGAAACAGAAGAACTTCAAACAATCATGCAAATTTTTCAATCAGAACCAAACTATATACTATTAATTAATGTTCCAGAAAAAAATATATCCACTACATGTAACCCAGCTATCCAACAAATAAAAGGTACCAAAATTCTTCATTTTGAAAATTGTAAGATAGTAATAAATGATACAACATATACTACAACAAGTCAAGTTCACTGGGGTGAAATCACAATACATCCAACTACATTCAATGATATTCCTACAATCACATTTCAAAACAATAGCACAACACAACTTCAAAAATTGGGAAAATACCAATTTATTAATAAAAAACCAAACAACTTACCTAAAAGTAATAAGTTTGTATAAACTACAAAGAATATTACAACTTTAACATACTATAATTTTCATACATAATAGTCGCAATAGTCACAATCATCAGCATAATTTGCATAATAATATTTCGAATTTTGTTCTTTAAAAGATACCGTACAACTATATATCCAGTATCCGCTCCTGCCAATGAAACTTCAGCAGTTCAGTTTATTTGGCCATCACTTCAACTAGAGGGGGACGAGTTACATCATCAACAAATCAACTAATATAATTATAAGAAATATATTTTTTTCTAACCTATTTTTTATTTTACCTGAATTAAATTAAATTGATTTACCTTTGTAAACCCAGACGCAACGTCAGCTAAATTATTATATTGGGAAACAATTAATAATTACTTTCCCATGATTTGTATTAAACCAATTAAATTGTGTAATGGCTGACATTGCATCTTTTTAATATATAAATCAGAACTTATTATATTAAAACACATTAAGTTATATATAATTTTAGAATCAACTACTAAATATACTAAATTTAAAAATAAAAGATTTGTTTTTTTTACAAGAATTAAATTAACGAAATTTAATTCGCGCCAACAACATTTCTTAAAAGTTCAAACACCTTTGCGGTGAGTTCATTGACATTGATATTACTATCTCTTTCTCGCACAAAATTCCCACGTCAAGGTGCCCCATTACCTACTAATGTGTGTTTAATTTTCTCGTATATTTTATTGCGCTGGTTATGTAAAGCCCTAAGTTCTCTAGCTAACCATGGTTCCGTTGTTTTGTTTTCTTACGGATTTTAGGTATAAAAACATTTATAATTTCAAAAATTTTTAAATAGAAGATAGAGATTATTGAGTTTATATTCTGTTGTGCTAACAGTTCGTCCCAGTTAGTAGATGATAAAGCATTATTAATACTTTGGTAGTCAGCATTACGGAAACCATATACAATTTCATTATTTGCCTGAGAGTGGAATGAAAGTAGAGAACTCAAAGATGATTGCATTACGATGATTAGTGTTAGTAAAAAGATTATCTGTATCATCAGCGAGCTTTACCACCACTCTATCATATGCGTTTAAAAATGCTAGATCTAACCATTTATAATTGTTTTGGGATAACTAATAATTTGCTGTAAATCATTGCCATAAAAGCCACTAATAAGACCGAAATCAATCTCGTCCTGGAAGTTAATTGGTAATAACAAATCGTCAGAATCATCAACAACGAAAGAAAGAGCCGGGCGTTTGAAATCGCTAAAGACGAAAATCTAGTCCTCCTCATGCATATTTAAAATGATATTATGATATACACTATAAAATTCAGAATAAGAGGAATTGTCAGAGTTCGGAGGGAAATAAACAATACCTAGGTATAAATTTCTCGTACCTAAATTAATTTTAATAAATTGGTGTTCAAATTATTGAAAAGTACTAGTAATTACAGGTACACTAGGTAAGTTATTACTTACGGCAAATAATACATCACCTCGCGAGCTATTAGTAAACTGATAATTACGATCGCTGTTGTAAATGGACCAATTACCATCAAGAATTTCTTCGTTTCTAATCGATTAGTTAAGCCATGTTTCAGTTAGAGCTAGTACATTAAAATTGCATGACTTAGCATCAATATAAAGTTTTTTAAGCTTTCCTCTTATACCACTACAGTTATGATAAACAATTTTAATGTTATTTATCTGGTTAGTATTTTGAGAGGTTTCTATTTTATTTATCGAGTTAGATAAAGAGATGAATTTCAAAATCCAATTATAACAAAATATATAATAATGTATCAAAAATGATTGAAATCCAAGAAGGGATAATATTATGTAAAAACCAAAAACATGTTAATTTTTCAGTAATTGTGACCAAAGAAGATTAATTTTAATTGGAAATTGGTTAATAAGTTTTAATAATTGTTCTGTAAAAATTAATAATAATACAATAACAAATAATCAAAAAGAATTTAAACAAAGTTTTGTAATTCAAAAATCAAAAAAAAAATAATTAAATTTTTTTTTAAAAAACTGCTTTTTTTAAACTAAAAAGTAGAAAATAAATTTTTAATTGCAAATTTTTCTCTAATTTTCTAAATTATATTGTTACGATGGGTGTTCCTTTAAAAAAATGTATCTCAATATAGCAATTATATATGTGTCAAAAAGCCCGTACAAGTAAAATAAAAGCTGGAAGCATTAAAAGCATAACTACGAGTATAAAGTTAAATTTTGAAAAAAAGTTCCTTTGCCATGGCGTTTAAATGTAAAGAAAAAAGTGAATTTGGATTAAAGTATATATGTATGTATGTGTGATTTTTTTTTTTTAATCTTTCGAATTTTTATGATTTACAGATTAATGCTATACTTATATGTATGTATGTATGTATGTATACGTATATTTACATTTTTGGATACCTATTATATAATTCTAATATAGGTACTTAAATCGTATGTAAACAAAAAATCTATTGCTCTTGTTAATGTAAATATCAGATATCTACATAATATACACAGGGTTACCACTTTGGTAATTTTCTACCAAATTTGACAATTTTATTCAGATAATATGTTTTTTGATAATTTAGTAATTTTTTGGAATAATTTTGAGAATAGCAAAAATTAAAATCAGTTCAACTATGAAGTTAAAATTTTATATAGCCACACCAATTACATAGCTTTAACGAAATTACAAAACATTAAAGACATATTTTAAGTTTGTTTAAAACAAAATTTTTTAATATTATTAAAAATATTAATTTTTTACGTTTGTTTAAAATGGAAAAATAAGTTACAAAATTGCTAAATTAATTTAAGACACATAATTTATAATAAGCTTCTTCCTGAAAAATCTTGTGAACAAAAAAGCTCGGCTTGTGAATGCGAATGAATCTCACTCGCAAGGTGAACAAGGTGAGGTGAATCTGCTACGGTGAATGTGAGAAAATTGTATGAAGTTGATTGTGAAGAATTAACTTCACGTTCAGCAAGTAGTGAACGTGAAAAATACCACCGGAAATTCCAGACGCAGTGGACACAGAAATTTGCATGGCTAGAAGAGAAGAACAGAGGTGTCTAAGGAACTGGATAAAGGAAATAAATCGGGTTGTAGAGTTTAGTCTGCCAAAAATGAATTATAGTTTAAGTTATAAATATATACAATTTTTTGAGTTCTAGGTTTTACATATTTTACTTTAAAAATTTTATGTTCCTTGACAATTAAAATTGTTTATTGATAAATAGTTAAGTGGTTTAAGTTTTAACATTTTTTGTTTCTTCAAAATTTGTTATTTTTTTTTAAGTTTTTGTATATATGAATTGTTTTGTTTGTTTTATTTTGTTGCATTTGCATATATGAATAATTGTTTTGTTTATTTTTTTAATATATAAATAAATTTTAATATCAGGTAAAACCATTGTGTTCCAATATCCAACATATTTTGGTGACTTTTTTGTCCATTTGGTAATATTTTAAAACCAATTTGGTAAACAAATTTTTTTCTGAGTGGCAACCCTGAATATACATATGTATAATCACAGACTATATTACTATACAGACATTTATTTCAGTACAAAATTTTTTGTTATAAAATTTAAAATTCAATCGATAGATTGGCTCCCATATAAGTAAGTATGCGTACAAAGAATCAAATTAAAAACGAGGAAGAATACAGTTGCCTTTGTTAACTCTTAGATACCCGTACGAACCGTTAATATGTTCACAGCCTGTCACTCTGCTCACAATATTATTTTTTTAATATTTTAGTATTTTAAAATAATTTGGGTGAATTTTATAATTTCTAGAACTATGGATTGTACATATATTCAAACTATATGTTTATATGTACATTCTTCAAAAGCAGATTCTAACCTTTCACATAACGATTATCAATCCAAAACTTTTTCAAATATTCTATAGTACCATTTAATACTAAGCGGTAAATGTATATTAAATTTACTTAGTACAAAATAATAAATATAATTTTAAATATTATATTATATTATATTTAAATATTCCATTGACAGAATAATTTCTTATAAGTACAATAAAATACATATATGTATGTAAATACGGCGCTATATAATATACATCTATACTCTTATCATTCATTCACTAGTGACATATACGATATATAAATAAACATGATATTATATAAGTATGTATATATATTAATATCATATAAATAAAAATTCTTCAAGCAACCGTTATGTTGTTTATTTATTTACATTTTTTTGTACTACGCATTATATCCTCAACAATTTCAAATTATCGAGTAAAACAAAATGGAAAAAATTTGTTGAAGAAATTTGTTAGAAAATTTTAAAAAATCAAGTAACACTTTCGTCAATTATAAAGTAACCCTATATTATTAAAAAAAGTTGTTAACAGAAATAAAAGTATAATGTTGAAGCTTTAATTTTTGTGTATTACTTCAAAAAAATTTTAACAGGTGTTTAAAAATAGGAAATTTTCAGTTTTTGACCCCTTACAGCTCCTAAACCGGGGGTGATACAAAAAAAATTTCTGAAATGACTCATACTTATTTTTAAAGATCTAACTTCTGTCAAAACTTCAAGTTTCCAACTTAAACCGTTTAGAAGATAGAAGGGTTGAAGGATCTTGCAAAATTTGAGTTTCACATAACGGTAAATTAAGACACCGTATGCCACAAATATATATTTATTGTATATAGGCTTTTAAAGCTAATAAAAGTAATAATCGTTTGGCGTTTTGAAAATGAAGATATACCTTATACAACTTGTGCTATAACAATTTAAATATAGAGCTTTTTTGAACCTTTGGGGAGCTGTAGCTCCGTAACGGGTGGGGCTACAAAAAAAAGTTATTAAAAATAAAATTAATATTTTTGTGAGATCTATCAGTAGTTAAAATTTTATAGCTCTATTGCAAAAAAAATGTGGAGATCTAAAAGTTAGGTGTTCGAGAGCTACCTTAAGGTTTGGTCCAAACTCAACCAAAAAAAATAGGGAACCTACAAATTACTCCAAGAATATTTTGTATAAATTTAAATCTTAAGCTATTTTGTATAAATAAATATCTTAAGCTAATAACCTGTACGTTTGACCATTTATTGAATCTTAAATTAATATTGATCTCATTAAATTAATTTCATTTCAATTAATTCAAATATTTTATTAGGATAACGATACAAAGTAAATTTCAAAATTTAATAAAATTTCCTTTTTTCCGCACCACCATTGAGGTAAAGAAGTAGGCGCATTTTTTTTGTGTGGTATCCCGAAGAGGCCTAATCCACTTTATTAAAAATATTTACATATTCACATTAGCAACTAATAACTTAAAATTAAAAAAATTAATTAAAATTAAATAAAAAATGAAGATTTTTGATGGTGACTTCGTTAATTTGGTAGATTATTTTTGGTTGTATGGAAAAAATAAAATTTATAATTCAATAGATAGTTTGTTTTAATTTATACCAAATATGTGCTAAGTTTTAATAATTTTTAGTTTTCTATAATTTTTTGTTTCTATTTCTTGGAATTTTCGTTTTATTCTTGTGTTTTTCTTTTTATTATACTCTTCAATATTTATTTTTTTTGATAGCCAAGTAGCATGTTTTCTTAACAAAACTAAAATCAAATATACTAAAATTTGGTAGGTAAGTGTATATTTTAATTTATGTAATATATTTACACATCTCAAAAAAGTATTCGGACGGTACTTGCAATGAAAATTTTGTTTTTGAGTAATTTTTATTAAATAAAAACCATTCTGAATTGAGCTCATAATTTTGATTTTCCTTTGTTAAAATATTTTTACAAGATTCGCAATTTATTTTATTTAATATTTTGAAAATTATATATCTACAAACATATTTCATTGAGTTTTCTTCAATTATATTGTTTGAGATATTAACCGGTATATCATAAATCAGCTCTTCTTCATCTAATATAGTTGTATCTTTTTGACTTATTTGATTAGTCAAATAAGTGACTAATCTGATTTCCTACCCCGTTAATAACTGAAACTTCAATTAACATAGGTAAAAGTAAATCAGCAGAATCCTCTTCACAATTAGCATAGTCCGAATGTTCATTTAATGGTTAAAATTTAATGCCTTTATGGTTATGGATTTTAATGCCTTTATGGTTAAAATTTTTAAAACTATACAATCCTTTATTGTTTAATCCGTCAAATAATTTATCCATTTTTGCAAGAAATTCTGCCGTAGCGTCTGCAGAACTTTCATTATTAATAAATTTTCCAGCTTGTATCATAGAAAACTTTTAAAATTAAAAAATTGCAACTGAACATGTTTGACTAAAAATTTGTGTGGTATAACTCACTCTCATTTTATCAAAAGTGTTGGGATAAATATGTTATAGTTTTAGCTTACGAACCATTCTAATAGTATTTGCTGAATCTAAATTGAGCATTTGTTTATTATATGCCAAGGAACTTTACCATGAGGTGTTATAGTGTAATTTTTTAATAGAGTATTTCTAAAGGATTTAAATAAATGAGGATAATCATATATGGCATAAATTTTCTGATTATCAATGGAAATAAAAGGAGATCCTTTGAAACACCTAATTTCTTATACAAACTTCTATTACTAGAACCTTGATCACATGTAGTAATTTTAATATTTAAGCCTACACTTATTGCTAAGTTGATATAATTTGTAATTATTTTTAATATTTCATCACAACATAAACCGTTTTGGGACGCAGAATAGCCCAGTACGAACATCCAATTAGAAAATAATCCTCTTACTTGAAAAACACAAACATATTTAGCCAATTTGTTTTGTCTTTTTAGACCATTATCTTCAAAACCTTGTATTTCATCATGATGTCTGTTATAGTTCAAATTCTTTTTAATCATCATCTCATCAAACATGAAAACAACATTTTTAAATTTTTCGTCCATTTCTTTGACAAAGATATTCAAATTTTCAATTAAGCAATCATTTCGACCTGGTTTTAGAAACCTTATGGGGGCCCAATTATATAAAGAAGATTTTGAAGGAAGTTTAAAACGTAATGTATTTCTAAGATAATTGTACGTACGAGCAGATCATAAATTTATGCTTTGAGCTAAAGATTTTTCGTCTTCTGAATATTTATTTTTTTTTGTTTTAAAATCATATTGCAGAATGTTTTGCTGCTAAAGGAAATATATTTTCGGTTATTAATTTCATGTTGAAAATTACATTTTTTGTCTTTTTTTATTTTCATTTTTAAACTTAGCTTTTAAAGTAATTATAATTCTTTTGTAATTCAAAATCTTCTTGGTTAATTTTCTGACACATTCGGTTTTTTCTGCTAAAAGCTTTTGGCAAATAGTTTCTGTTTTAATTTTCTTAATGCAATTATTGCAAAAATCGGCACTTGATCCCAGACAATCTTCTGTTTCAACTGGAGGAGAACATCGATTTTCATAATAATTAAGTTCTTCCAATTCAGTCAAATCAAAGTTATATACATCAGATTTCTGCACAAGACTATCTCCCAAAAGTTCTTTCACCTTTTTTCAATTTTCTTTTTCCGAACCATTTTATTTCGAAATGTTTTTCACATATTCTCTTTTTTGGAGCATCTGCAGCAATATCTTGCTTGCAGATAACCAGAAAGGAAGCGAATTCCCATTTTGTGAAAATTTAAATAATTTCAGATTTTTTAAAACACGTTCACTCAACCCACAAGACAAAATACAACATTTTTTGCTCATTTCCCTTTTATTTGTTTCTGAATTATTCATTGTATTTTCTATTTATTTAGAAAAACAAGGTTAATTTTAAATAATGGTGTAACGGCTATTCACACATGTAAATTATTTTTGTATTTGAATTAACTTTTTCTTCAACTATACTAATAATATGTAATAATTAATAATAATAATTTATTTTTAAAAACAATAATGTAAAAAATGTTCTTTGTGCATTAATTTTTTCCATATGCTATGTATGTATGTACCTAGTTAAATAAAATTTCATTTGTTTAATTTTCATTTGTATGCAAAAGCAAACAAAAATATACCACTATAACCTATCATAACTAATTTTAACTATAGTGGTTAGTGGTCACTACACTATACATGTGAATATACCAAATACCAATTTCATAGTATTATGTATATTAATGCTGCCCATACACGGCGGACTAGGTTGAAGACTTGATAAGCTGTATCGTGTATGGGCAAGTTGTAAAACCATTTTGATGGTTGAAAAGTTGGTTGGAAGAATATCAAAAAATTTTGATTTTTGTGGGCGGAGTCTTTGATTTGTAGTTGAGTTGTATCGTGTTTGGCAAGTTGTACAACTTAAATGTCATTTTAACATTGAGATTTTTTGATTTGATAAAATAATAAAAATATAAAGTACATAATAACAACGGTTGGATGATAGGTTGGAAAAGTGTGTGGTATGGTTCTTAAATCTGTCCACATACCAAGTTTGCAACCTAGTCCGCCGTGTATGGGCAGCATAATACAAAATAATTTCTATTCATTATAAGCAAAAGTATGTATGTTTGTTTTTTTTCCAATTGTGGGATCCTATATTTTTTTGTATTTTGTTCTAGTTAAAAATCGCAAAAAATTTACTCAGAAATAAATGTCTGTATAGTTAATGTAGTCTGTGGTATAATGGAACAAACAAAAATTTAAAAATTATTTCTTTGTGTGTGTGTTTCATGAAAGAGAAAAATGTATAAACTAAATGTATAACATTATATTATGTATGTATACAAATTTAGTTTTGTCTATATTTAAAAGGCAACAATAAACACACACATGTCAAGGCAAATTTCATATTTTATTTTACTCTGTAATAATTCTGTTAAAAAATCTGTAATATCTTTGTATGAAAATTTTATTATTTTGCTAATTTAGTTAACTTCTCTACTGTTTTTTGGTATTTAGAATCATATATTGTCACCGGAATTTAAACTGTGTCTAAAATTTCAAGTCTCTAGCTCAACGGGAAGTGTGTTTAAAATAGCTTGCAAGATTCCACGATTCCTTTAACCACGAGTAAGTTCAATAAAAGCTTTTAATAATAATAAAAAATCAAAAATAAAATTCAAAATGTAAGTAATGAACTAGTATTTGACGAAATAGTATTAAAAGATATTGAAAATATAAATGAAATTGTCGAACTCAAATACCAACCAAAAGCTAAATATTATATTATAGAAACAATCATTGTAATTATAATAATTATTTGTATAGTACTTTCTGCAATAGTCTTTTGTAAGTTTAGACTGAGACATTTAATGAAAGTTATTAAGCAGACTCAGCAGAGTCTTCAATTTAGGGGGGGAGAAGTTATGTCACCTCACTCTAACAACAAAAGTTGCCCAAATAATTCAAGTTCATCAACTTTATTTCATGTTTCAACATAACAGGATATATTCCCATATAAATAACATAACCTAACTTCGGACGTTATTTTAAATGAAATTTGACACTATTATTTTTACTTTTGCTTTCAACTAAAATTCTAAATTTAATATATTATATATTATAACTTTTGCAATATCTATACAAGTAATTAATCATGACCTAATTCTCATAATCAATCAGTGAACTAAATAAATAAAATAATTAAAGGAATAATAATAAATTAAAGGAATGTATTCTTAGAATTATATTTACATTTCATAATTTTATGTTTAAGCTAAAACTTATAAATATTGTAAATTGTAAATTTAAGTTTAGTTTTTAGTAAGATCTCAATCATTATTGGCATTATGGCATTATTTAAATAAATATTTTTGTCTAAAGATAAAATTGGTTTTCTTTTATTGCTAGAATATATAAAACTCGTAAGTCTAAACCAATCCTCATATTAAAGCCATATTTACAACGAATGTTCATTTGGTACTCCGGATGGTTTTTTTTGTAGGTGGCGCTAGAGTCATAGCTGTCATACAACTTCAAGTGTTTTTTATACCAAAAACTATCTTCTGATCCTCTAATCAGCACAAAGCGCTCCAAGCTAACCGGCCATGACTACCCTATTGATTCTGTATATAAGTATTTTGAAAAGGTTCACAGGGAGTTATAGCTACCATACAACTTCCAGCTCCCATTAGAAATATTTCAAAAACTAAAAAAGTTAGACACCTGAAAAACTTAGTACTCAACTACTCACTACAAAATTAATAAATACATATTTTACAGTTTTTTAAAATTCTGAGTGATTTGAGTAGCTGAGATACAACTTCCTGAAAGGAAAAGCTGCCATACAACTTCCTGAAATTTCAAAAACCAAAGGTGTTACCGACCTAAAAATTAATACGCAGATACTCTCTCGAAAATGAATAATCACTTATTTTACTGTTTTGCGAAATTCTGAGTGGTTTAGGTAGGTGCCATACAACTTCCATCACCCAGAAGGAATATTTTAAAAATCAAAAGTTTTTATAAGTTTGTTTAAGACAAGCGTTGCCATAAACTCAAATATTAATGAAAACAATAAAAATAATTAATTAACAACATTTTCTAAATACATAATTATTATTGTATTCAAATATTAAATTTAAATTTTTTCTTTTTTAAATTAAAAAATTAATTACAAAATTTACACACATTGTATCCAAATATTAATTTTTTCTTAAAATAAAATGAATTAATTAGATTAAATTTGTCTTTAAAAAACTATACTATTTTAAATTGGCCAAGAAAGCGGAACGGGCGCAGCTAGTATACTATATATTATGTATATATGTATTATAATAATATTTCGAATTTGATCGCATAGGTAAATCATAGGAATAATTACATATTATATAAAATTTTAATTTAGGTAAACCTTAATGCAAATGAAAATTAATACATAAATATTATTTTATTAAGTAAAAAGTTTCATGAAAGAAAGAAAGATATTTTTTTTCGTGAAGTAGTCCAAAATTAAATTGTTAATTTTTCTTATTATATTTTTCTTAATCAGAACCTTAAGTTTATGTAAGTTTATAATTTTATTATTAATTGTTTATTTATTGAAATTATTATTTTAATCCATTTTTTTTCTTTAAATAAAAGTTAGAGATCAAAATTATGCACTTAATTTTATTTAATTTATTTTCCTTAAATCTAGGCTCGGTTTTAATTATTGTTTATTATTTCTATTTATTAATTTTATAATTATTTTTACTCCAATGGAGTCTACCGTCAATTAATTATGCCTGTGTCAACGCCCACCATTCACGACTCCATCACCTATTACTCATTTGTTTTGAGAAATTCTGGAGAAAGCGACCCGGGCAGGTTAATATTGATTCATTTGTTTTGTTGAGTGTCTATATTAAGTTTTAAGTTTTACGGTTTTGAGTCAAATTTTTAAGTCTACTCTCTTGGCTTTGGTAAAACTTTTTTACTGTCCAGATACAATGTTTTCGAAGCAGTATTGTTAACAAATACTGCAAAATATTTCTATGTTCGTAACAAGGTTTACTTTTGTAAAACCAATCTTTTAGATTTTCATTTTCTGTAGTAATATGAATACATTCTTTAATCATAATTTCACGTAGGTATATTTTGTAATACGCTTTAATTAAACTCTTTGATTTTCCATCTTAAACTGTTACTTTATTTTAATATTTTGGTTTATTTATAACTTAGAACTAACGCTACTATTACTAATTCATTACATTTAATTTCTTAACATAATACTTAATTTTGGTAATTAATACCAAATTGATTATTGACAAAACTTAGTACAATAGAATTATTGCATTCCTTCTTATTATTGTTTAATATTAAATGTATGGTTGATTATGATTAATCAAATGCATATCAAATTATTATTGCATATCAATATATTATTTGTAATATTTGGGGTCAATGTACATATTTACCTTGAATATTTCAAATATTTCAAATATGCATAAAACAAATGCCATAAAGTTTAATCACCCATATAAATGTTATTTGATTTCATATTTATTATCAACTGATAATACTATATGTTATATGAATAAATGCAATTCATTGTACTATTATACTGCACATTAGTTATATATTTATATTATAGCTGTATATTTTATACTATATCTCCCTTCGAAAGAAAAAGTAAAGGAAAAAAAAAATTTTTCAAACTGAAAGTTTGTTTTTGTCTACTAAAAAAAATTTCATATTTGTGTTTTTTTCCTATTTTCTTTTCATTCAAATTTTAAGGTAGAGACTTGAAATTTCCTTCATTAGATCAGATTTCGATGACAATACATGATTTTAAAATAATAATATCGAAAAACATTAGAGAAATTAGCTTAATTTCAAAATTAAATTTTCATACAAAGATATAACAGAATTTTTAACTGAATATTACAGAACCAAAATAAAACATTTTATCTAAATTTTCTAAACTCACCAATCCCAATACCAATACGTATACGTAATACATAAATGTTTTTTTTTTCTATAAAAGACTATTGTTTTTTATGTAGCCATTGCATTGTATGCGTACATAAATAAAAGCTGGAGGCAACAAACGCATAACTATAAACTTATATTTTTAAATTTTGCCTCCATATATTAATTTTACAGACTTTAAAACTTATATATACTTATATTTATGTATATATTTGACATATTGAAATAAACTTTTTCAAAGAAATCTCGATTGTAACAATATAGTTTAAAAAATTATAGAAAAATTTGCTATTAAAAATTTATTTTCTACTTTTTAGTTCAAAAAAGCTGTTTTTTTAAAAAATTTTTTTATTTATGTTATTATATTATATTTTTCTGAGCCGGCCGCTTCGTTTAATTTTATTAATGTAGGCCAAGATATTAAGTAAATATTAAAATTTAAGACTGATTACGATTATTAAATAATTACTTTACGTTTAGAACTATTTAATTTACGAATTTAACTACTCTATTTTTATGTACAGTTTCTTCTTTATTTTATAAGTTTTTTATTGTAATATTTGAATCTTTTATATTTGTTATTACAAATGGATCATTATATAATGCATCCAACTTATGTGCATTTTCTCTTCTCAACAATACGTTATTATTTATTTTGAAATCGTACCCTTTAGCGTTCTGATCATGAACTCTTTTATTATTTAATTTAGCCTGACCTAATAAATACTGAACGTTTTTATTCATTACTTGAAGGTTGTATTTTAATTCTTTGCTATAATTATCAAAATTATATATAGGCTCAATTTTGCTATTAAATACGAATTCTGGTAGTACTGGTGTTTTACCAAAGACTAACTCGAATGGAGCATATTTTTCTTTAAAACTCACATTTGTTGTAGTATTGTGACAGTACGTAAAGTATGGTAGGTGGTAACTGTCCTAATTGTCTTTATTTTCGTTTATATATTATGATCGTAAGTATTCGTTAAGAACTTTATGGTTTCTTTCTATTGTTCCTAAAATCCTAACGTTTCATGATGGTAAGCTGTTGAGCATTCATGTTGAATATTTAGTAAAAGAAAAACTTCTTTCAAAAGTTGATTTTTATATTCAGTTCCTCTATCTGTTAAAATGCTTCTGATAGGTCCGAATATTAAAAAACAATTCTCAACAATATCTTTTGCAACTATTTTAGCTTCTTTGTTGGGAATTGGTACTGTTATTAAAAATTTGGTCAAGTCGCATATTATGGTTACTGCGTATTGGTTATTATTTATGGTCTTGGGTAAGGGACCAATTGTATCTATTACTACCCTGTCAAATGGCTTTTGAGGAGTTTCTGTTAATTGTAAAGGTTCCTTATGTTTTCTTTTTATTTTATTGATTTGACATTTTTTACAGTTTTTAATATATTTCGCAATGTCTTTTGCCATTCCTTTCCAATAATATTTTGTTCTTATTGGCATATAATCTTTTTTGTCCTACATGTCCTCCGAAAATAGGATTATTGTGCTATTTGTTTAGTATGTTATCTATATCAAGAACTTTTTCTACCGTTTTCGGTGTATTTATTATCGCGATTTTTAATTTATTTAGAATTCTGAGTAAATATAATGTCATTATTGTCAATTTCTTTAATATTCAACTTTTCTGTTTCTTTTTCTAGCGCGCCTAAAAATAACTCTAGTTACTTTTTGTTTTAATTACGAATTTAATCATTTTTTTTTTAAATTGATTATACATTTTCTTTTTAGCACATTTCCAAACAAATTTTTAAAAAATTTGCCTATTAGTTTCACTCTACCCGCCGTCCGTCTGTTTACATGATGAGTTTACAAAACTTCTACACCGTTAAAGATAGAGAAAGAAAATTGATTTTGTGGAACAACTTTTTTATGTAGCCCCATCCATCAGGGAACAACAGCCCTTAAACTTTGAAAAAGCCCTATTTTTAAACGCGTATATTTCATGTTTTACTTAACATTTTTTTAATCTGAAAACGCCATTCGACAGGAATTTTTTTTACCTGTATAAATCAATATCAAAATTAAATATAGTTTTTAAATTTAGTATTTGAATTTACCGTTATGTGAAAACCAAATTTTACATGAATTTTCTAGCTTAATAACTCCAGCACGCTTTTTTTTTGAAATTTTGAGGTAAGAAAGAACTTTTAGAATAAGTATAAGTTGGCTCAGAAATGTTTTTGGTAGCACTCCGTCTTTAAGAGTTATTACGCCTCAAAAATTGAAAATTTGCTATTTTTATACACCTGTAATTTAAGCACCTGTACAAATTTTTCTTTGGCAAAACATGAAAATTAAAGGTTCAATAATATAATTTATGTGTGTTAACGGTTTTTTTAGTTATATAAGGTTCCGAACTTACAGCCCTTTTCAAAATTCCAGAAAAATCCTATTTCCACGTTTTCTTATTTCATGAAATTTTCAAATTTTTGTGCAAGTAACAATTCTAAACTGATTGTATTGTCTTTTGAAAATGTGCGCTTTTAAAAACCGTTAGTTTACATTCTACCTTATTTTTAAATATTTTAGCTAGCATTTCTTTATTATTTATTATAATCTTTATTTTGGGAACGTTCCAATTTTTCTATGATTCATAAATTTTTATATTTTTCTTTTCATTACAAACTTCCTCAGAAGATCGTATTTTACTATCAGATTTTTTATTTTCGTTTTTATCTATTTTATTATTATTGATTACCGATCTTGTTTGTACCTTCATAATTTGAACAGCATTATTATTATTTTCATGGGTAACTTGCAAATCTTTTATATTTATACGTGACAAAGTGTCTGCTACTATGTTTAGTTTACTTTTGATATATTCTATTGTAAAATTATATTCTTCTAGGTCTAGTCTCATACGTGTCAATTTAGATGATGAATTTTTTAGTGACAACAAGTAAGTTAATGATTTATGATCGCTTTTAACGACGATGTGTGTACCATAAATATAAGGAAATGTGTTATCGCGAAATGGATAGCTTGTAACTCTTTTTCAATTGTGGATTTGTTTGATTCACCTTTTGTGAATGATCTTGAAGCAAATAAAATTTGTAATTCTATTCTATTATAATTTGAGTTAGAGCAGCTCCTACAGTATCTTTTGATGCGTCTACTACCAATGTAAATTCTTTTGAAAATCTGGATAATGTAGAATAGTAGTTTTTAGTAATGAATCTTTTAATTTTTGAAAACATTTCTGACATTCTTTATTAAAATTAAAAATTGCTGTTTTTGTTGTTAATGCATTTAAAGGTTTTGCTATATTTCAAGGTTTTTGCAAAAATAGGTATGAATTTACGGTTATAATTTGCAAAAGCCACGAAACGTCTAGTTTCATTTTTATCTTTTGATACTGGATATTTAGAGATTACTTCATATTTAGATTCAACAGGATATATACCTTGATGAGTACATTTATAAGCTAAACTTCAGATATGAAAAATTTACACTTTTCAGACATTAATTTTAGATTGTATTTCTGACATATTGTAAAAACTGATTTCAAATTTTTTAAATGATGGTTTTCCGAACACGTCGTTACAATAATATCATCCATATAGAGAAAACCTTGTAAAGGTGTTGCATCTGCGAAAGTACGTGACATCATTCTAGAAAATGAATTTGGACAGACGTTAAGTCCAGATGGAAGAACTTTCCATCTATAGCTACCTGTTTGTGTGCTAGAAGAAGTTATATCTCTTTTGATTGTTTATCTAGTGGTACTTGATGAAAACCTGAATATAAATCCAATACTGAGAAAAATTTTATTCTACCTTGATTATCAAGAATATCTTCTATTCTTGGGAGTGGAAATTTGTCAATACACATCCTCGATTTATTAACATTACCTTTCTTTGATACTAGTATTACTGGGCTATTGTAATTAGATTGATACTTGGTTCAGTCAATTTATTTTTAAGTAATTTCTTGACTTGTCTAGCTATCTCGTCCGTTTGCGCATGGGCTTGCCTATAGTTTTTGATGTATACTGGATTATCATCCATGATCCTTAGTTTTTGTTTGTAAAAGTTATTAACAGACATAGGGTCTGATTCTAATTGGAATATGTCGGAATACTCATGACATAATTTAAATAATTTAGGTAGATATAGTTTACTAGAATTGTTATTGGGTATAATTATTATTCCTATTTTTATTAAAATGAGACTGATTATTTCTAAATTTATTTTTATTAAAATTATTATAGTTACTACGTTTACTGTTAAAATTATTGTTAACATTTTTATTCCTAAAATTACGATTTTGAGATTTTGTGTTGAAAGATAAAACTTGTTTTTCTTTAGTCTCTGTATTGGTTTCAACAATAAATTTAGCTACAACTTCCTTGGAATCTTCAAATTTGGAAGCTGCGGGCACTGATTTAACCAAATCAGAGCGAGCTGAAGCTCTACACAAATCGATTGTTTTCTCAACCGATAACTCAACTGTTTTGCTAGCACTGATCCCTTCCATAACTAGGCATCTTCTAAAATTTTCAGCTTAACTTTCTGCTTGTTTAGCGAAGTCTTGTAGGGGAATTCTGTCTGTTTTTAAGGCTTGCATTCTGCCTTCTAATATTTTAGAACTTTCCGATTTAATTTTCGTTTTTAGTGTTTCAATTATTTTATTACCGTATTATATTCATCTGTTATACATTCTCTGGCTTTTCCTTCGAGTTTTGATAATATGAACAATTTTAAAAGTGCTTTTAGAGTGAAATTTGTTGCCATTTCCTCTAATAAGTTCACTGAGTCAATAAATGATTGTTAGCTTATCGGGTCACCACTATAATTCTTATTTATACGACGCTAATTTTAAAAATTCTGGGTTAGATAAAGTCATTGTTTCAATTATTGAGTCTCCAATACTTGATTCAGATTTTACAATTTCGGATTCAGAATTTTCATCATCTGACATATCAATTAGAGAGGATACATCATCTGGTATTTTTGTCTCACACTCTAATATTTTATAAACCCTTTTTAGTCTATCCCTGGCAAAAATGAAATGTTCTAATAAATCTTTCTTGTTTTCGACTCTTTCACACAGTACCTGTTTAATCTTGATCAGATGCTTTCCGTAATTCTTATTTTATTTTTATCTAAATATGATTTTTTGATATATGCTTTTTCAGTACGGTATTTGTCGCTTTTAAGAATTCATGTCTTGCTACGATTAAACTCTTATACATGGGTGTTTGATTTGAGAATGATAAATAGATTAATTTTCATAAAATAACAAATGCTTCGTATAATTTTTTTTTTGTTTAAAAAAAAATCAAGATATTTATTCATTATTTAGAGAGAAGAGAAAAGAAATTTAAATTTTATAATATAACGAGATTTTATAATATACAAGATTTAGTTCAAATTTAGTTTTGTTTATTATCATAATATAATATTTAATAAAGGCTGTAATTCTTTTATATTAGAAAAGTCTTTTAATTTAATTTTTATAATTTTTAATATAGTTTTGACTATATATTTTAATATTTTAATAATATATCATTTAGACTTTTATTTAAGTAGTTAAACTTTAATTTATATGATATTTAGTTTTTCCGTAACTTAATTACTTATTAAAAAAATTTGATTCTTTATTTAAGATACATAATCATTTATTGAATTTAATGTTAACAGTAAAAAAAAATCATTTAATTATTTAGTATACTTAATACGTAAAAAAAATTAGGATTCGTTTGATTTTTTATTAATTTTAATTTATTTTATGTAAAATAGTAATTTTCAAATAATAATTTTATTTATAATATGCTATATTTTTAATTTTACAATAAAAGATATTTAAATTTTGACTTGTCTGTTTTTTTCGTTTTACTCGACATGCGGCACTCGTACTTGATATTTTGATATGATATTATTCCTGATGTTGTTGTATATCATGTTAACTTCTTCCAACACTTTTACTACTGCAATCACCAACAGGATCCAATATAATATTATCGTGTTACTCTTGTAGTATCTCTACAATGATGGTGTTGTTTATCTCTTGTTGTATATTTTTGATTTTTTATTGCCCATTTTAATAATTATATTTAGTATTCATTTTTTTTTTTTTATGATTTGCGTTTTCTTTTTTTCTTTTAAGTTCTAATTTTATTTTGTATTTATATTTTTTATTACATTTTTTTATGAATAAAATTGATTGTTTTTCTATATAGATTATTTTTATAAATCTTTATTAATAATAATAGTTCTTTTAGTTAATATTTCCTTCTTTTTTTTATAATTGTGCCAGTGCCCACCTGCAGTTATTGTCACCTGCAGTTATGTATTCAAGTCTATTTATTTCTACCCAAGAGGAGCCTAGGATTTCACATCCAGTTTCTCTTGCGTAAGTATACATGTCTCTTTTTTCACTAAATTTGAAGAATCCCTCGTCTGTTATTATTCTGATTTTCTTGCAATATCTTACACTTCTCACTTTTGTCATTATTTAATTATTTAATGTTAACTGTTTATTTAATTTTTAACTGTATTCTATTCAATTTTAATTGTTCTTAACACCAAAAGTTTTTATTTATCACTTTTAACACACTGAAAATTTGTTATTTTTAACCGAACCGAATAATTAATTTAATTTAACTGTCACAGTCGCCATATAATACGCTTTAATTAAACTCAATTGATTTTCCATCTTACTGTCACAGTCGCCATGTAATACGCTTTAATTAAACTCGATTGATTTTCCATCTTAAACTGTTAGTTAATTTTAATATTTTGGTTTATTTATAACTTAGAACTAACGCTAGTATGTAATAATAATACATTATATTTAATTTCTTAATAAATTATACTTAATTTTGGTAGTTAATACCAAATTGATTATTGACAAAACTTAGTACAGTAGAATTATTGCATTCCTTCTTATTATTGTTTAATATTAAATGTATGGTTGATTATGATTAATCAATGCATATCAAATTATTGTTGCATTAATATTTGGGGTCAATGTACATATTTACCTTGAATATTTCAAATATTTCAAATACGCATAAAGCAAATGCCATAAAGTTTAATCACCCATAGAATGTTATTTGATTTTATATTTATTAACAACTGATAATATTATATGTTATATGAATAAATGCAATTCATTGTACTGTACTGTACATTAGTTATATATTTATATTATAACTGTATATTTATACTACAATTTTGAAAATGTTTTTTATTCTTAAAAAAATCTTGAAAAATCGCACAAGGTATTTGATCAACTAAATTTCCAAAATTTGTACTTTTGATATAATGTTTTTTATAAATTAAAAATTCAGAGGGACATGTGATAACTTCATCTGGCTTTCGCAATAAATTTTCGCAAATTTGACAATGATATTTCTAAAGTTGCTTAAAAGCAATATATTCCGCCAAATACCGTAAAGATGCCAGATTAATATAATTTCAATATTTTCAAATGTATCTTCACTACAGATATCCCCGTATTGAGATTGTAAAATTTCTAAAGAGTTTTCAGTATTTGGACTTGTTTAATTTTAAACATCATTCAAATAAACTTGATTAATATTTTCCGAATCAGTTCGAATTTCCGTAGAACAATTATTTAAATCAATTACCTCCATTTCGATAAAATCGTCTGAATCTTCATTATCATTCTGAATACAATTAGTATGTTTGTCATAATGAAGTAATTTAAATGAAATTTTTTTTGAAAAAACTATGTTTAATTCAGAACCTGACGGGTTTTTATTGTTTCCTCCTTTAGCTCTTACTACTCCAAATAAATTTTCTATTGTATCTTGATTTAATCCTTTAGTTAATAAAAAAATATTCTCAAAATGAAAGAGAACTTAAAATATTATCAAAAAGTAAAAGAGTTGCAGTCAATGTTTGTTTAATTCCTTCTAAACAATATACTCTGGTATTTGACAAAATTTTTATTTGCGTAATATATTCTAAAAATTCTTTTATAAATTTATAATTTTTGTTATTCTTTTGCAATGCACAGTTATATGCATATGCATTCTTTTAAGCTATTGCTATTCATACAATCAAAAAGTTTATCAATTTTTCTTTATATTTTGCTGCTGAAAGGGCTTATACACTTGAAACAGTTTTATATTATTTACACTCAACATTGTATCCAGCCAATGGTGTAGTGATTAAGACACCGCCTCTCACTCGTAATGGAATGAGAGGTCTCGAATTCGATTCCCGGCTGGGCAGATAATTATAATAATAAAATATTTACATATCGCAAAATATAAATACTTATATCATAATATCTAATATCTAAAATGAAAATATTAATTATTAACAAATAAATATAAATAAATTACCTATTGAAAATCCTATATCTTATGTTTCTGAAATACTTTATAAACTAAATAACTAATATTATAATAAATAATAACCTATATCAACATGTGCATGTGTCAAATAGAGATGTCATATGTGTCATGTACGCCATATTCAACTGACAGGGTTACGAAAAAAACACGACGACATCTGAAGGAAAAGACATTGACGTCGTTCCTCTACAGACAGATAGTTGAATTCAATAAACACCGTGGATAAGGATAATATAGGAATATATACATAGGAAAAAACGCTTTATGTCAGAGATAAGACCAAATGACATTCTTCCTACAGTAAGGCTAATCCTGCTGTCCCTGCTTAGGACAGTAGAAAAAGATTTGCACAACACTACAAGCCTCGGATACACAAAGAATCTCCCAGTAACGACCTTCAGCAGGAAAACAATGATACAAATAGGACAATGGAATGTTCGAACTCTTCGTGAGACATCAAAGCTTGCCCAAATCGAAAAAGAAATGACATCCTATAAGATCAACATCCTAGGAATTAGCGAAATGAGATGGAATAATAGCGGTGAAATTACCTTTACCAACGGGAACACCTTGACAGCGGGAAAGATACAGGAGGAGGAAGTGGTGTAGGTATCTTAATCGGGAAACAAATCAGGAACACCATGGATAATTGGAAACCAGTGGGTGAGCGGATTATTCTAGCCCCGGTTTGGTTAAGTACAATAATGGAGGCAGAATAATCGAATTGTGTCAAACCTTCGGGCTAGTCATCTGTGGTACCATCCTCACAAGGACATCGATAAATATACTTGGACCTCTACCAATGGTCCAGATCGTACCAGAAATCAAATTGACCACACTTGCGTCAGCGGAACATGGAGAAACAGATGTGAGAAACAGAAGAGGAGCAGATAAAGACAGCGACCACGAATTGTTCACAGGGGATTTATCAAATTATATAGAAAGAAGCCTTATAACAACAAGCGCAAACGCTTCAATACCAGAAAACTCCAAAATGCCCAGACCGCAAACAACTTTGCCTCCACACTTCGCGAAATATTACCACCAGATAGAAATCATACATGGAACAACATTATGGCTAGACTACAAGAAACTGCTGAAGAAACAATTGGGTTCGTACAGCCAGGAAGGAAAAAATGAAACATGAGACCTCATAAATAAGAGAAGAATCCTGAAACAGCTAACCAATACCGATACAGGGAAACAACAATATAGAACCCTAGAAAAGCAGGTCAACAAAGCTGCTAGAAAAGACAAAAGAAAATTCTTCGACATGATAGCGTTCCAAGCTGAACAACACGCCAACGAGAACAACATGCGTGAATTGCATCGATTAATAAACCAACTCACAAATCCTAAAGGCAACACAGATTAACCAATCAGAAATAAAAATGGCGATATATTAAAAACTACGAAAGCCCAAATTGCAAGATGAAAACAACACTTCGAAACAGTCAGCAATAATCAACAAGCGACTAACGAAGTTACAAACAATGAAGTTCTGACATATGGCAGCGAAACCTGGCTTGTAACCAACAGTCTAACCCACAAGCTGCAGGTTTTCGTAAATAAGTTTCTCAGGATAATATGTCGCATATTCTTGCCGAACACAATATCCAACGAAGCGTCTATAGCGAAACAAATCAGGCGTAGGAAATGGAAGTGGATAGGCCATACGCTTAGAAAGCCAAATGAAAGCATAACACGTATGGCGTTAGGTTAGAACCCTCATGGTACCACAAGACGCGGCTGTCTGAACATCACATGGCGCAGAACAATTCAGCAAGAAATGGTTAAATGTAGCATCTCCTTGGATGACATTAAAATATCAGCGCGAAATCGCGTGAGATGGAGGTGTTAAGTGAAAGCCCTATGCTCCCAAGAGGAGTAAAAAAAAAAAACACTCAACATTGTACATATACCGACAGCAACAAACCAGCTAAAAATTTGAGTTGCAAGTGAAAAACGCATTTTATCAAAGTTATTGGATGAAATATGCTTATTTGTCAGCTAAGGGCACATTTTGATAACTTTGTCCTTTTCGAGCTCGAATAGCTCAATATTTACGTCAAAATTAAATATTCCATCTGGTGTAGATAATTTATTTTTTAAACATAAATTTCTTAAAGATTTAATTAAATGAACAAAATCAAACATCGCAAATACTATTTCGTTATTCCAAATAAAAAACGGGTGTTCAGCATTAACACCTAATAATTTGTAACACTTTCTGTTATTTGAACCTTGATCACAAACTATTCCTTTCACCTTTCAGCCCATTGAATATAATATTTTTCAATTTTCAAAAATAATATTTTTCGGGTTTTCTGCATCTATACTGGTTTTAGAAACAAAATTATTTAGAACACATTTCCAATTATCAATCAAACCACGAAACAAGAAAACACAGATTTGTTTGCCTATATAACATGTCCTTTAAAACCCTATATCTTTCAATCCATCTAATATATCTAATTTTTCATTATAGAACTCGCTTCTTATTGTTATTTCATCAAAAACTGTTATAAAATGCTTCCTTCGTTTTGCCATTTCCGAAATTTTATTGCGAATTAGTTCCGTAGCAGAATTTACAAATTCAGGTTGAAGTCTTTTGACTGAAGTCCATCTTTGCAATGTTGTTGTATAAGGCATATAAAATAATAATTTTTCTGTTAAACATTTATATGCTAATTGAGATCTATAATAAATATTTTGTCAAAGATAATGGTAATGGTATATAATGGTAATACCATTGTACTATTTTTACTATTTTACCGTTTTATCATTTTTTACTTTATAAAAACTATGTATGTACTTAAAAGATTTACAAATGCTACGTTATCCTTACCTTCATCAAAATCAAATCTTTCTCTCCAAATTTTTCCAACTAATAATTCAGATGATGGGAATTTAAATATTTTCAGATTAGGATGTTCTTTTTTTGATGTTTTGTAATGTTGCAAACTACAAATTTTTCAATTTCTTTTCTCTAAATTAATTTTTTACTTATGAGTTTACAATTCTTATATTTTATAATTTTTTCTTTAAAAAATTGCCGCTTATCAAATTTAAAGCAAACGTATCTACATATAGTGTAAAAATACTTCAAATTCTTGTTTATTATAGGTACTTATCTAATTTAGATTGAAGATTGAAGAACAAATACTTACATAAATTTGCTAAGTAATTCTTACGATCATAATTGTGTGAATGTACGATCAAAAACGATCAAAATGGTGTGAATTTTAGCAACTATTCCTGGATGCAGTGCATATTTTATATAGCGAATATACAATTTCCAACTACGAATTTATAACTACTAATATTTTATGAAGTATTCATCAAAAAGTACCCTTCTTACTGAGTTTTTATACCCGTACGATAGGATCGGGTATAATAAAATTACTCCTCCGTTTGTAACACCTCGAAATAAGTTAGATAGATATACCTTCAAAGGTATGGATCGGATCAGAAAAAAATTCTAAGACGATTGAGCCATGTCCGTCCGTCCGTCCGTCAGCACGCTAACTCAAAAACTAAGAAAGCTAGAATCTTGAAATTTGCACAAAATATTCTGGGAGTAATTTGTAGGTTCCCTATTTTTTTTTTGTTGAGTTTGGACCAAAACTTAGGGTAGCTCTCGAACACCTAACTTTTAGGTCCTCACATTTTTTTTGAAATAGAGATATGAAATTTTAACTGCTGATAGATCTATAGAGCCATCCGTTACGGAGCAACAGCTCCCCAAAGGTGCAAAAAAGCTCTATATTTAAATTGTTATAGCACAAGTTGTATAAGGTATATCTTCATTTTGAAAACGGCAAACGATTACTGCTTTTATTAGCTTTAAAAGTATATATACAATAAATATATAGTTGTGGCATACGGTGTCTTAATTTACCGTTATGCGAAACTAAAATTTTGCAAAATCCTATAACCCTTCTATCTTCTAAACCAGTGGTCGGCAAACTTTCCAGTAGTAAGATCACCACAGATAAATTTATTAATCTTACGATCGACTATTAAATTAATTTTTTCTAATGATTAAAAACAAACTTTATAATTTCAAAAGTGCATTTATTCATAAATGTGAAAAAAAAAAAATTAAAAAAATTGATGATTTTTAATTTGAAGGATGGTACTGTATTTCATCTGATAATTTTTCTAGATTGGGTGAATAATTTGTAGTAGCGATTCTTAAACAATTATCAAGGTTATGATCAGTAAGCCTCGACCGATATTTATTCTTAATAAATTTCATATTTGAAAACGTAGATTCACATAAATATGTTGACCCAAATAAGCACATTATTTTTAAAGCCACGTTTTTCAACACTGGATACTGAGTTGCAGCAACACATCGCCAAAAATTTTCCTTATCTCTTGAAAATTAACAATTCAATTTCATATTATTCTGCAGCGATATCATCTCTACTTGGATTTCAGTAGTATCATAGTTAAATTGATTATTTATTTTTTCTGAAATAGCATCTAAGTCGTTATCAATAAAAGGATACATAACAAATTTTACTATATGCTCAATTTCATTGAAATCTGAAAAACGCTGTTCAACTCTTTGATGAAATTGGTTAAAATTATTACATGTTCGTCGTAAGAATAATTTCCTGCTCTTTTATTTAACGCAATCAATAAATTTGGAAAATGTTTAGCATCTTTCCCATTTAAGTTTGATCTCCATAATTTTAGTTTTTGACAAAAACTACGTACTGCACTAATCAGCTGCATTACTGTCTTATTTTTACCTTGCAGTTCTAAATTTAATTCATTTAATTTTGCAGTAATGTCTGTCAGAAATACCAAATTCCTAAGCCAGGTAATATCACTTATTTCATCATAAGTTTGGTTATTTTCTTCCAAAAAAGTTATTATTTGTGGTAACAATTCAATAAAACGCTGCAAAACTTTCCCTTTACTTAACCAAATATAAAAAACTAAAATTGACGAAGCCTACTGATCATCTTAAACACACGTTATTTTAAAATTTTAAATCTATTTTGTTTTGGAATGTGAATATTACTGACTATTGAGAATAAAAACTTTTTATAATTATTTTAGTACATTTATTACATGGGTTGTGCCTAAGCTATATTTCTTATTGTTTTCGCAAATCTTTAAAAATCAAAACTATTTGCCTGTAAAAAATATCATAACGTTTTTTTTCCAAAATAGAAAACGCCAATCTTTTATTATAAAAGTGAAAATATTTCATTTTAACCAATTTTGGTTTCCAATCGACTAGGAAAACCTTGAAGATCGACCAGTCGATCGCGATCGACGGATTGCCGACCACTGCTAAACGGTTTAAGTTGGTAACTTGAAATTTTGTTAGAAGTTAGATCTTTGAAAATAAGTATGAGTCATTTCAGAAAGTTTTTTTGGATCACCCTCCGTTTAGGAGCTGTAAGGGGTCAAAAACTGAAAATTTCCTATTTTTAAACACCTGTAACTTGAACACCTGTTAAAATTTTTTTGAAGTAATACACAAAAATTAAAGCTTCAACATTATACTCTTATTTCTGTTAACAACTTTTTTAATAATATAGGGTTACTTTATAATTGACTGAAGTGTTACTTGATTTTTTCAAATTTTCTAACAAATTTCTTTATGATCATTCATACATACACGCATCCATACATACATATGTACATGATTTTTTTTTCTTCATTCAAAAATATTAGGAGTAAAAGGCAATAAAAACTGTAAACAAATACAAACAAGGTAGAATGTAAACCAACGGTTTTTAAAGCAACGGTTTTTATGTCTTGCCAAAGAAAAATTTGTACAGGTGCCTAAAAATAGCAAATTTTGAATTTCTGAGCGCTAATAGCTCTTAAAGAAGGTGTTGTTTAAAAAAATTTTCTGAGGAAACTTATACAAATTTTAAAAGTTCTTTCTGCCCTCAAAATTTCAAGTCCTTATCTAAAAGCATTTCGGAGTTATCAGTGTAGAAAAATAATGCAAAATTTGGTTTCTACATAACGGTAAATTTATATACTAAATTTAAAAAAATTGTATAATTTTGATATTATTTTACTAAGGTAAAAAAAGCACCTGTCGAATGACGTTTTCAGATTGAAAAAATTTGAAGCAGAACAAGAGGTATACGCATTTGAAAATAGGGGTTTTTCAAAGTTTGGGGGCTCTAGCTCCGTAATGGAGGGCTATATTAAAAAGTTGTTCCACAAAATTAATTTTTTTCTGAGACCTACCCATGGTTAAAATTTTCTCTATCAAATTTCAAATTGTTTTTTGAAAATGTGCTAAAAAACCAACATAACATTAATATTGAATCTGCTAAGATGTAACAAAAATGTTTGAAATTTGAGTCATCAACAAGAGAATATATGCATAGATACATAAATTTATTATAATTTTTTTTTTTTTAGTGCATTTCTCTGCCAAATAAATGTGAATAGGAAATTACAAAGCTTTTCCTTTTCAGACGTGGCTGTAAATGTCGTAAGGGGGAAATATTCTTGCGACGTGTGTGGGTTTCGAACCCATACTGCCTCGGTGTTTACAGGGTATTTTATACACTCTTTCCGACTAGGCCACTGATGACCTGGTATATAAATATTTAGAGATATAAAAATAACCAAAAAAAAATTTGTTTATATAATCACAGACTAAATAATACATAGGTACAGACGATCAGTTTCATATAAAAATTTTAAGTTGTTTATTGTGGTACAAAATTGAAAAGTTCTCTGGCTCCACTATTAAAATCCATTAAAATGTAGAGAAAAATAATCAAAATAAAAATTTCTATCCATATTCCATACCATACTCAAATTTTCTTTTCTTTTTTCAATTTTTTTCTTTTCGATGAGATCAAATATTTACATGTTTGTATGTATTTATAAAAAAAATATATAAGTATATTATATTACACATGTTTATACATAATATTAAAAATATTCTTTTGTTAGTATTAAATTTACGCAAGAATAATTTTTTAGGCAGACTATATACAAAGATTATAATAACTATAAAGATATCCCACGCCATACATTAAAATGGTTCAGCTAAAATTTGAAGTACATTTTTTAATTATAAAATTACTCTGGTTTCTCTCTCATATTTTTTTTTTTTTTTTTCCTAAGGGAGGTGGAAATCTTCCAAAGACATCAAGAATTTCCCCCTTTGTAGTGTCAGATTCTTATTGACTAAACCCACCTCGCCCTTTAGCCAATATAATGGGATGAAACCCTTACCTGCGAACGCAGTATATTGGCTAGGGAGTTGGGACAGGAAACGATAGGAAACGGATACGGAAACATTGAAGTAGAAGTGGGACTGTAAGGAAACAATGAATCCGCCTATTATTATTACTATTTGCTAACAGTGACTATAGTCGTTTCAACAGTTACAATATGTACTACACCTTACTACATGAGGTAATTATTGAAGGCAACCTCCACTGTCATTGTAGCGGCTATTATTATTGGAATTAGTATATAAAATGCATAAATGAAAAAGATTAGTGAGATGAGAAATAAGTACAATGTGAGTGTTTTTTTTTATGTTCTTTGCAATACAAATCGATAACATATTGTGTGTGAGAGATGTGGATTTATAAAAAAATTTGGATTTGCCTCCATAAAATTAAATTAAAGAATGTTGTATTTTCTGAAAAAAAGATTTTTGTTTTGGATTTCTTAAGAACAACTTTGTAAAAATTTAAAAAAAAAACTTAATATTTGTTTTATTCTATATTTTATTTTCTTATAACACCTTATAATACCTATGAGTATTTACAAAAAAAAAAAGTTGTATTAGGTACATATTAGTTAGTTTCTTAGATTTTATATATAACTACCTAATTGTATTTCCACTAATTCTAAATCTTATTTAACATTATTTTTAAATTTTGAATATTCTGATGTTTTACATGCTTGTTTGCTTGTATGTACATATAATAAAATTATTGATTTTCTAAAATCTGTGTTTCATATTTTCTGGATGTGTTATCTTTGAATGTAATCCAAGAACAATGTTTTCGTAATAATACAAGCAATAATTTAAAATTTGCATCTTATGTGAAGAGAATATTGAGTCCTTCTCATCAAACCAAAATGTATAAGGCGATTCTTGGGTACATTTTACAAATTTATCAATTATGATTCTTTTAATATTTTCAACTTCTTTATTTTCTGTGAAAATTTTTTCAAAAACTTTTATATGAATTTTGCAAATATCAAAAAACATACCAGACAGTGCATATAACCTACCAAAATCAGTTTCAGTGCGATCATTTTTTTTATGAATGAACATTTCTGAATGATGGGTTAAAATTTCAGTTGGTTTCACAATTTCATAATATAACCGATAAAATATCTACTAGATATAAATTCTATAGGCAAATAATTCGAATTACAAGAATCTAGGTTTTCTTTAAAATATCATATCAATTTCTTTTAAATATCATTTTCCTTTACAATATTTTCATTTTATATGATATCAGTATTATTATTGTAATTTTTGGCAATGGTTTGTTGAGTGTCTTCTAAAATAGCTTGAAAATCAATTGGTAACAAAATATCATCATCTTCTTGACAATTTGATTTTCTGTTGAAATTAGGCTGACAAATTTTTAATGATAGTAATTTGGCTACTATTATGTTGAATCCGTGAACTGATGGATTCTTACAGTGACCACCTTTAGCCCGGATATAAGAAAAACAATTTTCTAAGGGCTCTTGGTTAAAACGACTTGTAAGTATAAATGAAATATTTGGATTTTCGTTTAATATTACTTAAAGATAAAATACAATTGGTTGTTTGAATTAATCCATTTATGCAAAATATGTTATTTCCTTGATATTTGAATTTTTCTAAGTATACAATTAATTCTTGTAATTTTTCGCAATTATGATTATTAATTTGAAATCTACTTCAGTCAGATCTAAACAGTCAAAATATGTATCAATTTTTTTTTTAAATTTTGCCGTAGAATTTGCGTCACTAGATGTATTTTTTTGAAACTGCTTATTTTCTCTTGCAGATGAAATTGCAGCGCTGTGACTTAATATTTGTACTGCTAAGCTGACACACATTTTTCAAAATTTGTTGGCTCAATATGTTGTTAATTTTGTCATTTTTGTAACTTTGCCGTGTTCCAATTCAAAAATTTCTCTAATAACATGAAATTTTACAATTCCATCAGGTGTTTCAAAGTTTGCTTTTAACAGTACATTTCGAATAGATTTAATCAAATGAGGTACATCATACAATAAGTAAATTTTATTTTCATTATGATAGAAGAATGGTTTATCAATTGATGCATCAAATATCTTGAAACATTTGCGATTGTTACGACCTTGATTGCAGGTTACAGCTCTTACTCTGAAGCCTATTTTAGATATTATATTTAGATTTTCTTTCATTATTTTTGATAATTCAAGTATTGCTCCTAAGTACTTGGCATGGTTTCCAGATTCTTAGTATTTCAGCTTGCAATACACTCGATTTATTGGGAAGTCTGAAAGCATGTTCTGAGTTTTTCTGCAGTCCATTTTTGACCCATCAGTGATGCGTGTGATGTATAATTCATCCAAAGGGTTTCTTTGTCCCCATTCCCTTCTTGATCGAATCTTTACTTTGAAATTCTTAAAAATTTCCATATTTAGAATAGTATAGTCTGTAGAATCTGGCAGATCACAAGCTGTTCAGCTTAGAATACTACTATGTCCATAAGGTTTTGTGTGCCAGTGCGCCAGTGCCCATTTTCTCTGAGTCTGACGGCACTACAACAGGCTAGACATTTTGTATGATGGTCAGCGGGAAGGAGGTAAAGAAGTGCATCTAATACATTACTTGGCGTCGATTTTAACGCACCTGTAATGCTGATACATGCACCTCTCTGTATCAGCATTACAGGTGATACTAATGATCCGTAGGTAAGAAATAGGCGTACTATAGCTGTGTACATCCATAAAGCCATTCTTTGTTTTAATACCCATTTTTACCTAACATTTTCCTACAAGAACACAGGGCTACGCAGGCCTTTTTGGATAGACCAATATTTAACGGTTGTAACGATAAATGTCATAGTAACACTAATATTTATTTGCACTTTACATTTTTAGCTTATACTTTATACATTTAGTATCACTAACGTAACATATATTTATAATTAACAACACCACATCATTATACGGGTAATAAAAAAATTAAATATTTTAAGTAGATATTAATAAAGTTAGTTAATAATGCAATAAAAGTAAATAAATTTAAGATTAGATAATTAATATTTATAAAATCAGTTTTTAAATAATAATACATAATACATATTAAAAGTTCATGAAAGTTGAAAAATGTTTTTACAAAATCAATTAAAGATATGTGGTATCTATCCTATTCAGAAATGTTACAAGGAAACCGAGGAGTACAGCAAGGGTCAATAATGGGACCTAAACTTTTTAATTATTATGCACATGATTTTCCTCACAGAATAATGAACCATAATGAAGAAGTATCATTTGCACTAATGTACGCGGATGATACTTTTCAATTGTAAGTCACTCAAGAGACCCACCAGAAGCTCTTCAACATATTAAAGTCCACTCAAACTTAATATTCAATTATTTTAAAAAATGGAATATAACAATTAATGGGGAGAAATCAGCCCTTATTTGCATAAGAAATGCAAGTGGGAAAGATCCAAGAAATATAGCAAAAAAAAGTAAATTACTGTCTTTAGAAATTGGCTATTCTTCTGTTCCGTTACAAGAAAATCTTAAGTACTTAGGTGTTAACTACAACAATCTATTTAAATTTAACCAACATGCCAAAAAAATCGATTGCAAAAGTAGCAATGACTTATTCCAAATTAAGGGGCCTCTTCATTAACGAAGACTTAACAACTAACACAAAATTACTAATGTATAAACAAATGATACGTTCAATTCTAATATTTGCATTTCCAATATGGTTTACAATCTCTCCTACGTTCGCGGAAAAGTTACAATTGTTCGAAAGAAAAATTCTTAGGAAATGTATTGGAAAAAATTTTGAAACTCAACAAAAGCGATATTCTAACGTCTTTATCTACTAGAATTTTAAGGTAAATCCTTTAATGTCATATATGATATCAATCGCGGAAAATTACTTAAATAAATCACAAATACATCCAAACTCAATAATTAAAAATATTTTTGAAAATGAAGACAACTTTAATTTTAGAGATAAGTACTATTTATCACCTTGTATTATTAAAAACGAGAACTGCTGCGCAGTGTTTAAAAATATTGACAATATTAACTGTTTGGCCAACTTCTATATATATGGCAACCAAACAAAAATCAACATCGAGGTTGATTAATTTGCGAAAAGGTTTCAATGTAATATTTATCTATGAATAAACATTTCGAATTAATTAAAAAAAAAAAAAAAAGGGAAAAGAAAATAAATAAAAAAAAAAACGAAACTCCTTGAGTTAAATACTTATAATTTTCATTATTTTAATTTTTGTGTTGTTTTCTATGTTGCTTTTACTTTTCCAAAATCTAGTTTTGAATCAGCAATTAGCACAGTTCAAGGCAGGAGACCGGGTGCAAGTCTTCTAAAAAAATAAAAAAAAAAAAGCAAAAACCAGATAAAATAAAAAAAATCTCAATGCATTTCCTGATTGTCAGGAACAACAAATCTTCAACATCACTAAATAAAACATTATAATTTAGTAAAAATACATAAAAAAAGAAAAAAACAATGTAAAATGCATTAAATTTAGAGTTAGTAAACAATGTAAAAAAAAGGGATAATAAATTTAACCTTTAACCTATGTGGTACTTATCCTCAAGAAAACGTTTCTAAGTTGTACAGGACTATGCTACAAACAGCATAATTTTTATTTTCATTCACAAAATCTTGTTCATTCATTAATTTTTTATTTTCTATCAATGATCTTTGATTATATTTTAAAACTCTTTTTTACTATCATAAAGAAACATTTAGATACCTACTTAATGACATGTTTTACAAGTGCATTGTAAAGCGTTTTCCAATTTGAGTGATATGATTTCTTTTAAAAAAAAAACACACTAATTGTTAAGGAAATTCAAATGTTTTTTATTTAATGTGAAGTACAATCGATACAAATAAGTTTTGAATAAACCGTCATTCAAATGACTTCCACGACTTCTTTTGCAGGAACAAATTCGATGAACCCAATTTTCGAGCACTTTTTCCACTAAATCAAGTCGTATATCATGAATAGCACGTTCAATATTGACTTCTAAGAAGCTTGAAGAGAGTGTGGTTTATTGCTAAAGACCAATGAGTTCAAATAACGCCACAAGAAATAGTATAATGATGTTAAATCACAACTTCTTGGAGGCCATTCAATGTCACAATTTCTTGAAATAATCGAATCTCACTTTTCCCGCAATAATTTGGTTGTTGCACGTGCTGTGTGACACGTAGCCCTATCTTGTTGGAACCAGATGTTGTCAAGATCAACTTCTCCCAATTTCGGCTATAAAAAGTTGGTTATCATCGATCTATACTGCTCTCCATTGACAGTAATTGTGTTACCAGCTTCATTTCGAAAGAAGTACGGACCGATGATTCCACGAGACCAAAAACCACACCAAACTGTTAATTTAGGTGAATGGAATGGTTGTTCATGAATAATTTGTGGATTGTCTTCTCACCAGAATCGACAGTTTTGTTTATTTACCGCACGATGAAAGTGAGCATCATCGGAGAAGATGATTTTCTAAAAAAAATCGTTATCGTTTTCAAGTTGTTCCAAGACAAAATCAGCAAATTCATAACGTTTACGGGGGTCGAATGGCTTCAGTTCTTGAGTGATAACAATTTTATACGAATGCAAGCCCAAATCCTTTCTCAAAATCTGCCAGGTTGTGGTTTGAGACAGTCCCGATTCTTGAGAACGTCTTGAAAACGACAAATTGCGGTCTGCAGCAACACTTGCCTGAACGGCAGCAATATTTTCATTACTTCGAGCGGTTCTTGTCTTATTGGCACTTGAACATTATGTAAAGAAAATGTACGCTCGAAATTTTCAATAATTCGACGAATAGCGTCGTTGGATAGTTAGCATAGTTGGACGATTATTACGAGCATAAAAATTTTAGATTCGATTTTCGCAAACATTAAAAAAAACACAATATTTTGTTTTAACACCTTTTAATTTTTCTTTTTTTTCTTTATACAAAAAAATAACTTATATTCTACAATTTAATCAACAACTAATTTCACAATTTAAATATACTTTAATTTAATTTATTTAATTATACTTTTTATTTCTTTTATTTAATTTTAAATGTTTAATACGGAGCTTCGGTGAGTTTAAAATCCAGAACAGAACTTAATTTTATTCGTTTATTTCCTGATATTTATATTATAATTTTTGCTTATTGAAACAATATTTTGTTAGTGGTGTCATTACCGTTTATAACACCCCCACCGTTTCTCTGAGGCTCCGACGAAGTATTTATTATTATGATTTTCTTATGTTTTTTGTATAAACATTTTATTATTAAAATTACAATAATTATAAAAAACATAAGAAAAATATTGATAGATATATTTATTACATGATTTTTATATTTTTGTTTACAATATCGTTAATATGTTTTCTATTATTTTCTATATTTTTTACATGAAATTCTTCAAATTTTATATAATTCAAAGTTTTATTTTCAATTATTTTTGTAGTATAGAAAGGTAAAATTATTTTGTCATTAATTTTAGTATAAAAATTTTGATAAGTTTTTTCTTTTATTTTAATTTTACAATTTTCGTACCTTATTAAATTGTTACCTGTTATAGTAATGTTAAAATTATTACAATTGTGTTGTATATTTGTTTTTCCAATATTTTTGGTTATAATTATGCCTTGAATTATTTCTTTAACTTCTTTATTTAAAAATTTTTGCATATTACATATGTGCTTTTTCAAATTTAAATATACTATTGATACATTCATTTTCTATAATTTTTCAGTTTTTCTTTAAGTTATTTTCGACATTTGAATTGTAACAAATATTAGTGTCGTCTATAAGAACGTTATAGTTCTCTAATAGAATAGTTTTATTATTTTTATTTGGTATTGGTTCAATGTGAATTTCAGAAAGCGGTCTTGCACTACATTCTGGAATTAGTAATATAATAATAATTTGTTCTAAATAAAATTTTACAGTAATTTTAATATCTTGAATGCTTTCAAAATCAGAAAGCATATTTAGTTCTTTTTCTGTCAAAATGTTTTTTGATAGTATGACTAATTTACTTGTAAGTATTACTTGTTCCATATCGTCAACGTGAGTTTTGAGTAGGTCAATATCATAATTAATTTGATACATATATTGCATATATTTTATTTCGTCTTCTATTTCCAAAATGTCATTATTGGTTTGCATATTAAAAGAATTTAGGTATTCCAAAATTGTATTTTGTTGAATTTTAATTTGCTTTGTGATATTCTTGATTTGGTCAGAAATTCGATTATTAATTAGTATTTGTTTATTATTCTCGTTAATAAGGGATATGGAGTTCTTAGATAATGCTTCAATTTGTTCGTTAATAGCTTGTTCATCATTATAGTCCATTGTACCGATAAGGTATTTTAGTCCGGTTCCTACTCCGTTAAATAAACTTCTTGTATGTCTTTCGTGTGGTTTAATATTATCTGTCTTTTTATCTAGTAGATCGAAATTACGTTTAATTGTATTGTACATAGGGTTACTAAAATTTAGTTGTATTATTATTTATTATATTTTTGTGTATGTTTTACTCTACTGTTACTTTTACGCTACTGTTTTTATATTCTGTTATGTTTATGATATGTAATACCTTTTAAAAATCTCTGATAATTTTTCTATTACCTAGATTTATTGTAATAAAACCATTGTTGTTATCAATGTTTTGTACTTCTAATTTTTGTGATAATATTAAAGGTATGAATATTATAATTAAGAGGGTAATTTTGAACATTGTGATCTGAAAAGAAGTATTTATTTTTTTTTTATTTTTATTTTTTTTTTTTTTGTTTTTTAATTTGTAGTTTGATTTTGATTTCGTTTTTTCTTTTTAACTTTTATTGTTTTTGCTTTGACCGATGGGTTACTATTATCTTGAAATCTCTTTTTGGGTTTGACGTGAGAATTATAATACTTTAGACCAGTATCTTTATTAGTTATATGGTTTTCATCTAATATTTCTATTTTCATTTTTCTGAATTTCGAGTGGTTTTTTCCTCCTCGCGGATCTTTTACAAAGTTTAAACCGGGAGATATTTCAATATCGGTTCTATTTTTATTAAGAGCATCTATTGTTTTGTCTTTAATTTTTCGAATTTTATTACGGATATTTTCATAGTCAGTATCCTTAACTTTACCATTTATGAAGTCGATGGGTTTATGGTTGGTTGTCGAGTGAATGGTATTATTATACATTGCTATAATTTTTAGAATTTTTTCCTCAACGGTGTCCAAATTTACTCGTTCGTCATGTTTAAGTAGTCTAATATGCTCGTTAATAGTGCAGACGTTCGACAATGGCGTTCGGAGTATGATTATTATTTGAGGTATAATGAATTTCAGTATATTGATTTTGAAGAAATTCCCGTAACAGGAGGGCTTTGAACCCTAATTCGTTATCAACTACTATTTTTTTTTAAATTCCCACAATAGATAAATATTGTAAAACGGCTCTTTTGAATTCGGTCCAAGTTCGGGAATTAATTTTGATTGCTTGCGCAAACTTAGTAAATTTATCGATAAAGGTTAAAAATAATGTTTGATCTAGGCTATAAAAAACGTCAATATGGACTATTTGGTTAGGACCTAAAGGTGTTTCTGTTATTTTGAACTTTGTTTTTACGGATTTTCTTTCATATTTTTCGAGATTACAAATCTCGCAGTTGTTTATAAATTGCGCTACTCTATCGCATAACTTTGGGTGGTAGTATAGTAACTTCAGTTCATTGCATACTTCTGAAATTTCGCGGTGATTATTTTTTAAATGCTCTTTTTCTATAATTTCGGCAAGTTGCTCTTCGTCTACTATATCTTCTAATAATTTGTTACATTTAATTAACTTTAATTGGCCACTAGATGAAAAATGTTCGAAAAATATTTTTTCTAAGGTTTCTAAAATATTAGAATCTTCAATATAAATTGCCTTGATAGTTTTGGGATTTTTCAAGACAGTAATGGCTGTTTGTTCATCGAAATTTATAGTGTGAATTACTTTCCTACATTTATTAAATATTTTTAAGTTCCTAATTCTAAGAGAACCTGAATTTGTTTTATAAATAGAAATTTGAGTTTTAAATACATTTAAAGGAGATTTACTTATTGGTATACTATTATTTTTAATAAGGTCATTTGTCTCGTTATTTCCGAACATTTGCTGTTCATTAAGGTTTACTTCTATACGTGATAAAGCATCGGTGTTACCGTTTTGAACGCCTTTTTTATATTTGATTTCGTAATCAAATTCGGAAAGCTTGAGACGCCAACGAACTAGTTTTGAGTTAGGTTCTTTTATGGAGAAGAGCCATTGGAGTGGCTTATGGTCTGTCTCAATTACGAATTTTCTTCCGAAAATGTAAGGGCGAAAGTACTTTGTGGCCCATACGATTGCCAATAATTCCTTCTCTATTGTACTGTAAGAGTATTGTAAGAGTAAAAGTTATGTTAAATTCGGGATAAATAAGGATTGGTTCATTTATAAGTAGTCTTTTGAGAGTTTCGAAACTTTGAACATATTCAGGATTATCAATTTTTAGTTTTACATTTTTCTTTAAGTATTTTGTCATTGGTTTAGCGACTTTGGAATAGTCCTTAATGAATTTCCTGTAATATCCTGATAGTCCGAGAAATTGTTTAATTTGTTTTGGAGTTTTGGGAATAGGAAAGTTTTTGACGCATTCAATTTTTTTAGGATTTGGTCTTATTCCTTCTAAAGTCACAATATGACAAAGAAACTCAGTTTCTTTTTTCATAAACTCCGATTTATCTAATTGAATCATTAATTTGGCTTCTTCGTGCCTTTTAAAAATTTTTTTCAGCGAATCTATGTGTTCTTCAATAGATGCTGAGAAGATGATGATGTCATCTAAATACACCAAACAAATTTTATTTATATTTTAAAACATGGTTCATTAAACGTTGGAAGGTAGCTGGTGCTGTTTTAAGTGCAAACGGCATTCGAATAAATTCGTAGTGTCCATTATCGACAGTGAACGCGGTTTTGTGAATGTCGCGTTCGTCAATTTCTATCTGGTGGAAACCTTTAGCAAGGTCAAACGTGGTAAAATGTTGGCATCTTCCCAATTTACTTAGAATGTCATCTATATTTGGTATAGGGTGCCTATCGTCCAAGGTAATTTCGTTTAGTTTCCTATAGTCAATAACGAGTCTCCATTTCTGTGTCCCACTGGCGTCCTCTTTCTTTGGGACGATCCAGACAGGAGCAGAATATGGGGAGTTGCTAGGCCTAATAATGCCCTTGTCCAACATCTCGTTAATATGCTTTTGTACTTCCTCTTTGTGAATTTGAGGGTATCTATAAGATTTAGTGAATATTGGAACGTCATTAATAGTACGAATACGATGTTTGATAGCGTTTATGAAAGATAAATCTAAGTTTTCGTTATAGAATAAATGCGAGTATTGTTTTATAAGTTGTAATAAATGCATTTTTTCAAAGTTGGATAAATGTTCATTACGAATTTCGCTTAGGACATTAAATTTGTTATTAGTTTCAGCAATTATATTAAAGTTATTATGATTTACAATCTCAGTTTCTAATGGTGAAAAAGTTATAGATTTATTACCGCTACTAAGAATATTTGCTTTTACAACGGCTGTATAGTTCTGTACTTCATATATTCCTTCTTGAATTGTGATTTCGCCATCTGAGGACTTCCTTTCCTGCAGATAAACGAGACCATCTTTTTGAAGTACTGGTATAGTTAATTCATATTCACCTTTCTGAGTAATATTATATTTTGTTTCTTTATTTTTATTTTTAAAATGTATTTGGATTTCATTATAAAGTGTGGTTAAAAGTTGTTGACCTAAGTCGATTTTAGTTTTTAATGGCATTTATATATTATTGCCTATTAGCCCGTCATAATTGTCATGAAAAGGAAAGACATACATTTCAACCTTCTTTGTTGAGTCTCCCAATTCTTTAAAAAGAGGTATAACTGGTTTATGAGTTATTTTTACATATTGATTTATAGTTTTAATAATTATGGGGGTTTGAAGTTCTGTTAAATACATTGGATGACAAAGGTTAGGATTTATAATAGAGTGTGTTGCTCCGGTATCTATTATAAATTTAAGTGGTCTAATATTCCCACTAACTAAGATATATGGTAATTGAGATTCGAGGCCGTTAAAAGAAAATTTGCTGGTAATTCTGTTTTGTTAACACTTTTCTGTGTTTCTCCAATGTTTATTTCCATTGGTTCAGATTCAGAAATTTGATTATTTCTGTTATAATTGTTTGTAAAATTACTATTATTTACAAATGGGTTGTTCATGTGTGGGTAGTTGTTACTATTATTGGGATTATAATAGTTTGAATTTCGATTTTGAGAGGAATTCCATTGGTGGTTCCTATTGTTATTAATACTGTTATTTTGATTGTTCCTATAGTTGTTATTATTATTCTGGTTATTCTTATTATAATTGTTATTATTTCGGTTGTTCCTATTAAAATTGTTATTATTTTGGTTGTTCCTATTAAAATTGTTATTATTTTGGTTGTTTCTATTAAAATTGTTATTATTTTGGTTGTTCCTAATGTAGTTGTTATTATGAAGCTTTGTATTATTAAAGTTTCTAGAATTATTGATAGTAGCGTTATTATTGGTACGATTATAATTGTAATTGGTTTTGGTGATTGGGTCTCCAGAAAAGTTTTTATTTTTATTAATAGGATTAAATGTCTTTTGATCACTAAAATTATTAAGGTTAATATGTGCGTAGCATGCTTCATGTAAAATGTCAATGGCGGACTCAAGTGTTTTAGGGTCACGACAATATAAAATTGAACGCATTGGTTCAGGCATTTTGTTCTTAAAAATAGTTAGAGCAGAGTTTTTATTATTACTAATTGTTTGTTGAGCAACTGGCTCCTAATTCTAAGCTAACTTTTATATTTAATCTTCTTAATGTATTTTTAATTTCGTTGTAGAAATCGATGGAATTTTTCTTAAAGGTGGTAGCTCTCAGTTGGTCAAAAAGTTCTTGAAGACTACACCGATCGCTAAAATTTTTTACAAAAACGTCTTTTATTTCAGTCCATTTCTTAATGGGGTTGTTTATTTCCACTACTTTCCTCGCTTTTCCCTTAAGTTTTGATTTAATCAAATCTGCAAATATACTTTGACTTATGTCGTCATATTTGGCTAATAAAGGGCTTACCCTATCAACCAAATCTGTGAAATTTTGTAGTTCTTTAAAGTTTCCAGTAAAGTCGGGTAATTTATCGAGATATTTCAGGGGGTCAATAGTAAGGCTTAATTGAGTTTCAGTCATTTTTATTTTTATTATAATAATTACTTAAATATAATGTTTTTTTTTTTTTTTTTTTTTTTTACAAAAAACTATTACTAATTTTAAATATTGCAAGAACGCTTTCTATTGGGGTTTTTTTTTCTTAAAGCTTAACCTAATTGTACTAATCGCTATTTCTATAATTTTAATATTTTAAAATTTCTAAATTATTGCTTACGTTAAAATTTTAAAGTTGTTTTTGATGTTGATCAGCTTCGGGATAAACAGGAACTTAAACAGCAACGAGATGAACAGGAACTAAGCAGCAATGTACAGGATAACAGGAATACAGGAACTGGATTTAATATTCGCAATCACCATATAGTTAGATTTTTATTATTTTTTTCTTTTGTTTTTTTTTTCAAAAAAAATGTTAATAATTTTGTATATTTATTTGAAGTTTATATAATATAATAACATTTATATAATAAAATATTTTTTTATTTTTGAATTTCATATATTTTTTTTTTTTGTTTTTTTTTTTTTTTTAATAATAAATAATTTAATTTATGTTATAATATTGTTCTTATTCTTCCCATGTACACGGAGGGTAAAATGGGATTGTGTCCTCGTCGTCACTATCGACAAACATTGCAAATAATTTTTTTATTAGTTTATAATTTTTAAATATATATAGGTTCCCCTTTTTTTTTTTTTGATTTAATTTCATTTATTTTTTCTTTTTATTTTATTTTATTTTTTTTTTTATTTAAAAAAAATTTTCAAATTTATCTTTTGTTTTTTTTTTGTAAACAATTGAATGAAAAAGAAATATACAGTCTGTTAATTTTATTTTAAACTTTTATCACTTCGTTTGATAAAATTTTCTTTTTTTTTTATTTTTGCAAAAAAAAATTTAACACTTCATTTGTTAAAACATTTTATATATTTTTTTTTCTTTTTATTTTGGAAAGTCTTTCACCAAAAAATAAAAAGCTTTTCACGAAAATGTTTATAAGTTAATGCACTATAAATGTGTCAAGACACAAAGCGTTTTCTTTTATTTATTTCTTCTTTAAATTACAAAAGAAAGCACTTAGCGCATCCTACCGACTGCGCCAATTTTAGATTCGATTTTCGCAAACATTAAAAAAAACACAATATTTTGTTTTAACACCTTTTAATTTTTCTTTTTTTTCTTTATACAAAAAAATAACTTATATTCTACAATTTAATCAACAACTAATTTCACAATTTAAATATACTTTAATTTAATTTATTTAATTATACTTTTTATTTCTTAATTTAATTAATTTTAAATGTTTAATACGGAGCTTCGGTGAGTTTGAAATCCAGAACAGAACTTAATTTTATTCGTTTATTTCCTGATATTTATATTATAATTTTTGCTTATTGAAACAATATTTTGTGGGAACAATAAAAGTAGGATTAGTAGGAATTTTGTCTGTGTGAAAAATAATTGTTTTTATAATAATGTTCCAGATGCTGAATTTGCAGGAACTTGTATATAGATTTATTGAAAGTAAATCTATGGGATAATTTAGTTTTTTATGTCATATAAAATTAATTGGAAAGATATTATTTTGTGGGAACATTAAAAGTTCGATTAGTAGGAATTTTGTATATGGGAAAATAATTATGTTTTTATGATAATATTGCAAATGCTGAATTTGCAGGAATGTGTAGATTTACTGAAGGTAAATCTATGGGATAAAAATTATTTACTTTTTTTAAGAATAAGGTGTCGTATTAACATAATGTGAATTTTGTCTATGGGAAAGAAATAATATGTATTTCTATAATGTGCAAATGCTGAATTGACAAGAATGTTTTAGATTTATTGAAAATAAATTTATGGGAAAATAATTATATTTAAAATAAAGCTTTCTTATTGTTAGTGGTGTCATTACCGTTTATAACACATAAAATGGCGAAAACGCTCGAAAAATTGCAATTGGAGAACGATTATTTTGATAATAAATAAAATAATATGTAAAAAAAATATTTTTTAAAATATGCTTTTATCGAAACCAAATTCGCCCCCTAAAAAGTAGAAAATAAAATTGATTGCAAAACTTTAGCTTTTTTGACTGTTATAATATAAAAGTGAATTGCTAGTGCAAGCATTTTGGACTGTTATAATATAAAAGTAAATTGCTGGAATAAGGTTAAATAAAAATCTAGGAAATTTGAAGTTCGTGTTTCTTTTTTATTCCAGCAATTTACTTTTATATTATAACAGTCCAAAATGCTTGCACTAGCAATTCACTTTTATATTATAACAGTCAAAAAAGCTAAAGTTTTGCAATCAATTTTATTTTCTACTTTTTAGGGGGCGAATTTGGTTTCGATAAAAGCATATTTTAAAAAATATATTTTTTACATATTATTTTATTTTATACTTTTAGTTTTAAATGAAACACATAATTTGAATTTAAAAATATGGGATATTTTTTATTCATACATACATTAATTATTGTTTCCTCATTCATAAGGGAATGAGAGGTCTCGGGTTCGATTCCCGGCTGGGTACAATAATTATAAAATAAAAAAAAAAAATATTCCTATATCGCAATATGTAAATACTTTATATATCATTATATCACGTACACCCCACATTCCTACCAGGAAACAAGGGTTATAGCTACCTGGCAAATTTATGTACCACGGTACCTGAATATAAATAAATAAATAAATATTATGTACATACGTACGTACATATTTACATACGTAGTTTTCATTTTTTGTGTTGACGAAATTTTGTTTGTAAATCATAATGCGTAATGCGCAAAAGCATAATTTTGTAATGATCTTTACTTTTTAAATTCTTTACTATGTACATACAAAAATATATTATGTATGTATGTAGTTTGAATTTGGCAATTGGAATTATTTTGAATAAAATTTTATTTGTATATCTATATACACAATATACATAATAAATGTTCCTAAATAAAACACATAAAACAATAATTTTTAACGACATGCATATTCAATATGCAATAAAGAATGTTGACAACAAATATTCTGATTGAAATCCTAAACAAATGTTTTAAAACAAAATAATTTAGCAACATAAAAATATTGTACCTATATATTTTGTGTTTTGCTAAATCCTAATACAAAACCCATGTGTACATCAAGATTGATTGAACTAAATTATTATAGCAGGAAAGATCAAATACATGTGTATTGTATGCATGAATTATGAATAAGAAGAAAAATAAAGTTTTGAATCTATTATACATAAAATTTTATTTAAAAAATATTGATGAATAGAGTTAAAAAAAAAAAAAAAAAAAATTCTACATATACGAATTGGATTCGAACCACAGTCCACACATTAACACTCACTTTTAAGACCTGTACACTTTCTTCTGCACCATATACGCATTAATTCAATATGCATTAAAGAATGTTGACAGCAAATATTTTGATTTAAATACTAAACAAATGTTGTAAACAAAATAACTTAGCAACATACATAAAAATATTGTATGTATGGATTGTGTTTTGCTAATTATGCTAATACAAAACACCAGGAAAGATCAAAAATATAATGTGTATGTTTGTATGCATGAATAAGAGATAAAAATGTAAGTTTTAAATTGATATATACAAAAATGTATACATATTTTATTCAAAAAATGTTGATGAATAGATAGTTAAAAAAAAAAATGTTGCATGTGAACTGGATTCGAACAACATGATCCCCACTTTTAAAACCTGTACACTATCCTCTGCACCATACTACACTTACAAATGTTGCTAACAGATTACGAAGGTAATAAAAAGCGTGACAGAATGACAAATAAATAAATAAATAAATAAATAAATAAATAAATAAATAAATAAATAAATAAATAAACCGACAGCGACGAGTTAATATAAAAGCATATAAAATGAATAATTTTTAAACGTTGTTCTTGCGTATGTCTCTGTATGATGAAATTGTAAACATTACTGAATACAATGAAAAAAAAATGACAGATCATGACATACTACAAATGGCCGAAACGTCACTTAGAAATCATATCACTCAAATTGGTAAACCCTTTATAATGCACAAAACAAATAAAATGTTTTCATTTTTATCTTACTTGTTTTGTTTTACAATTATGAGATGTAGATTGTAGACTATATACAACGAAAAAAATTTCTCTCAAAAGACGTTAATAGCTTTTTTATTTTATTTTTGATTTTTGTTATGAGAAATAAAACTGATAAAACTTTCAAATTTCATGAATTTTTGTTTTGTTCTACGAGGGACATCTTTATAGTTATTATAATCTTTGCTATATATTTTTAATATAGAAATTACAATTACGATTCTATTATTTTTAATTTTTTAATTGAATTTCCAGATTTTTTATGATTCTAGCATTTTTTCGTATTCTGTATTACATAATTTTTCTTTCAGCCATGTTGCATGCTTCCGTAGTAAAACTAAAATAAGGTAGTCAAGAATACTTTTACGGTGGTTAAAGCATTCTTTTTTCTCGAACCAGTTTGAAAAGTTTTCAGACTTATTCGTTTCTTGCAAACACAAATCTACTATATTGTGTTTAATTTTGGAGCTACAAGTAGTCAATTCGAAAAAATTGTAAAAAATTTTTGCATGAAATTTGCATATCTGAAAAGACAAGAGTAGCTATAGATAGTTTAATCATTTAATTTGTATTTTAATTTTATTAAATTCTGTACACTTAATGAAAAAACGATAACAAGCATATATTAAATGTTTTAATAATAATATTTAACTATTGATATTTTTTTATTTGTTAATATTTCGAAAATGTAGCAAAAAAAAAAAATTTTTTATTCTAATTTTCAAATAAAACAATTTTTGTTTTCTAATTTCTCTCTATGAGCAACAAGTTTTAAAGAAACTATGATTGTTAAAATTATTAACAAACCTCAAAAAATAATTCCGATGGAACTTCCAAAGAAAGTTTTGTTTTGGAATAGTTTTTATGGAATAAGAACTATTCTGAATAACATTCATTATTTTTTGCTAAAATATGTCTACAATTTTAGCATTTTATTTTATTAAGTATTTTAAAAGTAATGTATCCGCGCGGTGCAGGGTTAAAACTTCCATAGTTTTTTTTTTTTATTATCAATATGAAATTTACAATGAATTAATTAAGTATACAATGATTATAATAAAATTTTAAAGACCTTAGCATGAGCTGTGTGGTCGTATAGATTAAACAATATATGAATTTATTACTATTATATTCTTATTGATTCTTATTTAAAATTAATTAGAGACTAGTAAGTTTAAACTACAAATCTTAGATTTTAAGTTTTACTATAATACAATCTTATCCTACACAAAGTGTATTTGACTACAAAGATAAATTCCAATGGCATAGTTAAGTTTTAATTTATTTTGAATTTAATTTAATTAGTTCAAATTATGCGAATTACTTAAAAAATTTGTTTACTTCTTTTTTGAAAATAAGGAGATTGGTTATGGCTTTCATTTCGTTTGGAAGATTATTGTACGCCTTTAAACAGTTGTACAGACAATTTTTCTTCTGTTTACCCGTTTTAAATAATTTTAAATAGTAGTTTGATTTGTTTCTAGTATTGTGATTGTGTATATCGACCATCCTATCTAAGTTGAAATTGTGTTTTAATGTTTTATTGATAATTTTGAAACTTAAAAAAAGGGTTTCCCGATACATATATGATTAAAAATTACATATTTTTCGGAATATAGTAAATATGTTGGATGAAACATAGGGTATCTCTTTATTGTTTTGATTGCCTTTTTATTTAAAATATTTAATTTATTTATCGTGAAAATTGATCCACTACCGAACAGAGGGTTCAAATAAGTTAATTTGAGAAAGTGTATACGATGAATAGATGCTGTACAAGGCGCTATCGGAGAAGAAGTTTGGAATTCTTTTTAAAATGAAAACATATGGACAAATTTTTTTTATAACATGGTCGATGTGCTCACACCATCTTAATCTATTATCAACTACAAGATCCAGATAATTAAACGTTTTCACAATTTCGATTGGGTAGTTTTTATAGTGAATATTGAAATTGTGATCTGTTTTATTATTAAATACAATTATTTTGGTTTTTTTGCATTTAATAGTAGACGATGTTTATCCAGCCATATATTGATAGTTTCTAAATCATAGTTTATTGCATTTGCCAAGTCAGCTAGGTTTTTTTCAGCATATTTTAGTACAGCATCATCCGTGTAAAGCTGAAGTGTTCCCTTTAAATTTAGCTAACATATATCATTAATATATATTTGAAAGAGGTCAGGACCTAAAATAGAACCCTGTGGAACACCTTTTCCTATTGTCTTTGCCTGACTTTGAGAAGAGTTGATGCGAACAAATTGTCCATTAGAAAGATATGATTTAAAAAGATTCAGTTGGTTATTGTTATAGCTTGGATTAGATAATTTAATAAGTAGAATATCTGGTCTGCATAATCGAATGCTTTTTGCAAATCAAAGAATACGCAAGAATCCATATTGTTCCTGACTAAGAATAGGGTTGTGGTAGAGGAAATGATGCAATCTATTCTTGATAACTAACTCGAAAATTTTGGTAAAAGCTGGTAAAACTGAGATAGGGCAATAATTAGAACAAAGTTCAATATTTTCACTTTTGTAGATTGGTGTTACAATTGAGAAAATTTGGGATAATTGAAGTTTAAAAAGCAATATTAATGAACTTTATTAAGATTGGAGTGAATTGCAATTGGAATTTTTTTATAAATTTACAAAGATATGGTCAAATTCTGTTGCGGCAGAAGATTTTAATTTATTTATAGTTTCTTTACCTTCCTCTGCATTGGTGGGGTATAAATTAAAATTTTCATATATTGTATTGAAACTTATTGAAATAATTTAGATCTAGTGGAGAGTTGTTTATATTAAGTTCTTTAGTCACATCGATAAAATAATTATTTAGAATTTCCGCGATTTGTTGTTCATTACTAATTAGTTTGTAATTATGGATTTTGTAATTATTTTGGATTTAGAATTTACGTCTTTATTGAAGGTTGTTTTTTTTATACAGTTTCCATAGAAGTTTACTATCACTTGGATTCGAGCAATTTCGTCAGAATAATATTTCTTTTTCGCTTGCGTAATTAAGTATTTTACTTTCTTTTTAAATTTGTTATATAATTCCGATGTGTGTAAATCGTCCGGATATTTCTTTTTGTATTTGAAATACGTACCTCAAATTTTGATTTTATTTAAGATGCTATCAGTCATCCAACAAGACTTATTTTTCTTACGCAAAGAGATCCTCTGTGTGTTATCGAGTATTTTGGTGCTGAAATCTGCAATTATTTCGTCAAAATTAGTATAGGAATCGAGCCTTGACCAAATTGAATGATTAGCTATTCTATCGTAGTTTAAAATTGTTTTAAAATTGTTTTGAGTTTTTTTGTTGAAACTTATTAGCAGTAATTAGCAGTAAAACATGGAAAAAATATTCGTATTTACAGAGGTCAGTTATGAAATGATCAATTACCGTGTTACTAGTTACACCTTTTTTAGTAGCAAATTTTTCAGAAATATTGTTGCAGATAGTAAATTCATTACAAAGGAAGCTATTTATATAATTTTTCACGTTTAGGTTGTGTTTCTCTAATAAATTAATATTTATTTTATTTTTTTTATTTATTTATTTATCTCCCCTAGTAAGCCCAATCGCTCGAGTATATGTATATATTAAATTTATTTTAACAAATTTTTACAATTTGGTATTAAAAGAATTATCCAAACAGTGTAATTTAACTAACTTAAAGACTACGATTATTTCAATAATCGCCCAACATTAGCGAGTTATTAAAAGTATTAGTAATTTCGCTTCAATGAATTCCGATTTTTCTTTTCATGTGCTCTATAAATAGCTATTATATTTATTCTTTCTTTAATCAACTTCACCACTAAGATTTTGGATTTATGAAATTCTACTTGAACAGCAAGAGAACTATCTATATCGTGATTGACATAAATAGCAACTCCCCCATAGGAATCATCGCGATTAGAGAAATAGCAATTAAATTAGGGAGATTAAAGAACTTATTTTGGCTTTCATTTAACCAAATTTCAGATAATACAATAATGTGTAATTTACATTTATAACAGGAAATCAGTTGTTCTAAGTCATACAATTTATTTCTTAAACTTTGGATGTTCATATACATAATATTAAAATTGTTAATATATTGGAAATTTATATGAGAATTATTCACCTCGGTGAAGTAATGGATTTTTAGCTGATCATCAATATTAATTATATGATTAAATTAATCCACCATTAAATATTAAAAAAATACAGTCATGAATATGATTGTGAAATAATTAGATGGTGAAGTTGAAATGCAATAAATATATTTAGTTGGTACACAAACCATAAACCCAAAACATATATTTATTGTCATTGAAAATTAGCAGAATTAGTTTAAAAGATTGACCAGTGAGGTGAAATAAGTTATTACACCATAAAAATCTTAATTTTTCTGATATCTTAATTGTTGACTTAGGAGTTCCGTTAAATTCGAAATTATTGCAACTATTGTAAATCATATGTAACAGCATAAGGACAGACAAAAATTATTGATAGTGTCATTTTATATTTAAAGGTGTGGAACAAGTATGTGGAATATGTGTAAAAAAAATATAAACATATGTGAATGAAAGTGCATTATTGATAAATTTATAAAGTGCAAATGTTTGTAGTGAATAAAAAAAAATAAATAAATAAACTAAACAAATTAAAAACAAAATTTTTTAAATCAAAGCAAAAATTTGTAAAGGAATATATTGCACTATGTTTTAATTTCAATGCAAGCTGTAAGAAAATAATTTTAAGTATGTAATAAAAAATTGTATTTTGTAGTATTTTTAAGTTTAGAATAAGATTGTGATAAGTAAAGTGTTTACTAAAAAGAGTATATATAGTTAATATTTGATTAGTTTTGGTTAGTACTATGCTTATTATTATATAAAGTTTGGTAAAGTTTTCAAAAAAAATTAGTGGTGTAATTGTTCAAAAAACATTTGTAACTATAATAAAAATATTAAATTGAAAAGATTGATATGTGATTATAAGGTTAGTATTAAAATTATATAATAAAACTAAATTATTGTTGTTATTGTAATTGTTATTGTACTTATTATTGTTGCTACCTAAAAATTGATAATTATATATAGTTAGTAAATTAATGTTGATTATTAATAAAATTAAAATTAGAAATATAGGCAATATTGTTAGTTATGCCAGATTTATTAATGAAAAAAAATATTTAATTGAAAAGATTGATAAGTGATTATAAGGTTAGAATTAAAACTATATAATAAAACTAAATTATTGTTGTTATTGTAATTGTTATTGTACTTATTATTATTGCTACCTAAAAATTGAAAATTGTACCTGGTTAGTAAACTAATGTTGGTTATTAATAAAATTATAAATATAAGCAATATCGTTATCATTTTCAATTCTAAAAACCTTGGATTTTTCAGCAAAATTTAATATTGTTTATTATAAATTATTATAAATTAGTTGTTTAGTTAAGTATATATTTTTATACCCTACACATTAAGTATAGGGTATATTAACTTTGGTATGGTGTTTGTAACCACCAAAAGGAAGCGAGTTAGGTATAGACATGTATATATATTCTGAATCAGGATCACCACCGGAGTCGATTTAGCGATGTCCGTCCGTCCGTCCGTCCATCCGTATTTTTCATGATTTGATTTTCATGATTTGATTTTCATGATTTTCCTCACAGAATAATGAACCATAATGAAGAAGTATCATTTGCACTAATGTACGCGGATGATACTTCAATTGTAACTCACTCAAGAGACCCACCAGAAGCTCTTCAACATATTAAAGTCCACTCAAACTTAATATTCAATTATTTTAAAAAATGGAATATCACAATTAATGGGGAGAAATCAGCCCTTATTTGCATAAGAAATGCAAGTGGGAAAGGTCCAAGAAATATAGCAAAAAAAAGTAAATTACTGTCTTTAGAAATTGGTTATTCTTCTGTTCCATTACAAGAAAATCTTAAGTACTTAGGTGTTAACTTCAACAATCTATTTAAATTTAACCAACATGCCAAAAAATCGATTGCAAAAGCAGCAATGACTTATTCCAAATTAAGGGGCCTCTTCATTAACGAAGACTAAACAACTAACACAAAATTACTAATGTATAAACAAATGATACGTCCAATTCTAATATTCGCATTTCCAATATGGTTTACAATCTCTCCTACGTTCGCGGAAAAGTTACAACTGTTCGAAAGAAAAATTCTTAGGAAATGTATTGGAAAACATTTTGAAACTCAATAAAAGCGATATTCTAACGTCTTTATCTACTAGAATTTTAAGGTAAATCCTTTAATGTCATATATGATATCAATCGCGGAAAATTACTTAAATAAATCACAAATACATCCAAACTCAATAATTAAAAATATTTTTGAAAATGAAGACAACTTTAATTTTAGAGATAAGTACTATTTATCACCTTGTATTATTAAAAACGAGAACTGCTGCGCAGTGTTTAAAAATATTGACAATATTAACTGTTTGGCCAACTTCTATATATATGGCAACCAAACAAAAATCAACATCGAGGTTGATTAATTTGCGAAAAGGTTTCAATGTAATATTTATCTATGAATAAACATTTCGAATTAATTAAAAAAAAAAAAAAGGGAAAAGAAAAAAAATAAAAACAAAAACGAAACTCCTTGAGTTAAATACTTATAATTTTCATTATTTTAATTTTTGTGTTGTTTTCTATGTTGCTTTTACTTTTCCAAAATCTAGTTTTGAATCAGCAATTAGCACAGTTCAAGGCAGGAGACCGGGTGCAAGTCTTCTAAAAAAATAAAAAAAAAGCAAAAACCAGATAAAATAAAAAAAATCTCAATGCATTTCCAGATTGTCAGGAACAACAAATCTTCAACATCACTAAATAAAACATTATAATTTAGTAAAAATACATAAAAAAAGAAAAAACAATGTAAAATGCATTAAATTTAGAGTTAAGTAAACAATGTAAAAAAAAGGGATAATAAATTTAACCTTTAACCTATGTGGTACTTATCGTCAAGAAAACGTTTCTAATTGTACAAGACTATGCTACAAACAGCATAATTTTTATTTTCATTCATAAAATCTTGTTCATGCATTAATTTTTTATTTTCTATCAATGATCTTCGATTACATTTTAAAATTCTTTTTCACTATCACAAAACAAATAAAACGTTTTCATTTTTATCTTGTTTTGTTTTACATTTGTGTAGATGTAGATTGTAGACTGTATACAACGAAAAAATTTCTCTCAAAAAGCGTTAATAACTTTTTTATTTTATTTTTTATGTTTGTTATCAGAAATGAAACTGATAAAACTTTCAAATTTCATAAATTTTTTTTTGTTCTATGTGGGACATCTTTATAGTTATTATAATCTTTGCTACATATTTTTACTCTAGAAATTACAATTTCGATTCTATTATTTTTAATTTTTTAATTGAATTTCCAGATTTTTTTATGATTCTAGCATTTTTTCTTTTTTCGAATTCAGTATTACATAATTTTTCTTTCAGCCATATTGCATGCTTTCGTAGTAAAACTAAAATAAGGTAGTCAAGAATACTTTTACATACAATAATTTTTCAGATATATAATTAGGTAATAAGCCATATTTAATTTTAAATACTTGAATTAAAACATTCATTATTACGTTTTGCCTTACACTTAACCACTTTAATGTATTTAATATATATAATCTAGCTGTATATCTACTAACTTTTAATATAATCATCATTGATTTATTTTGCAGTTTTTGTAACCTACTCATCATACTTTGGCTTGACATAAAAATTATTGAAGAGCAACACTCAAAGTTGGGTTTTATAATAACATTATATAAATTAATTGTGCAAGCTAATATGATATTCTTTCTAATTTTTGAAAAAAAGTAAATTTTTTGAGCAATTTTTTACAAATGTAATCAATATAAGATTAGAATTTAATTCTTTCGAAATTTAAATTATTATCAACAATCACCCCTAATATTTTATTTCATTAACTATTTCTGTATTTTCATTATTAAAAACAACAAGGTTATTTTTTAATTTACTATTAATGATCAAACATTTAGTTTTATCAATATTTATTTTTAGTTTATTCATTTGGAACCATTCATTTAAATTTTGTAAATCTAAGTTTATTTTATTAACGCAATCATTTACATTCTCATCTATTATATATAAAAGGGCATCATCTGCGAAGAGTGGTATTTCATTAAATTTAATGCATTTCTGAATATCGTTGATGTATATTAAGAACAAAAATACTCCAAGAACTGATCCTTGAGGCACTCCAAGCTTTGTGTCTATTGCTTCTGAAATGCATTCTTTTACTTTTGTATGTTGCTTTCTATTTTGTAGATATGATTCAAACCATTTTATTTCAGTACCAGTAACACCATACCTTTGAAGTTTTTTTAATAAAATTGATCTATCTATTGTTTCAAAGGCTCAGCGTAGATTGAGAAATACTGCAACAATTATCCTCTTATCGTCCACTGCATCCTTCCAATTACAAGGTTTTCCACTTTGATTCTGATATGATTTCTTTTCAAAAAAAAACACACTAATTGTTAAGGAAATTCAAATGTATTTTATTTAATGTGAAGTACAATCGATACAATTAAATTCTGAATAAAACGTCATTCAAATGGCCTCCACAACTTCTTTTGCAGGAACGAATTCGATGAACCCAATTTTCGAGCACTTTTTCCACTAAATCAAGTCGTATATCATGAATAGCACGTTCAATATTGACTTCTAAGAAGCTTGAAGAGAGTGTGGTTTATTGCTAAAGACCAATGATTTCAAATAACCCCACAAGAAATAGTATAATGATGTTAAATCACAACTTCTTGGAGGCCATTCAATGTCACAATTTCTTGAAATAATCGAATCTCTAAACTTTTCTCGCAATAATTCGGTTGTTGCTCGTGCTGTGTGGCACGTAGCCCCATCTTGTTGGAACCAGATGTTGTCAAGATCAACTTCTTTCAATTTCGGCCATAAAAGGCTGCTCATCATCGATCTATAACGCTCTCCTGTAACGGTGTTACCAGCTTCATTTCGAAAGAAGTACGGACCGATAATTCCACCATACCAAAAACCACACCAAACTGTCAATTTAGGTGAAGGGTATGGTTGTTCATGAATAATTTGTGGATTTTCTTCTCACCAGACTCTACAGTTTTGGTTATTTACCGCACCACTCAGATGAAAGTGAGCCTCATCGGAGAAGATGGTTTTCTTAAAAAACTTGAATAATTTGTAAACATTGTTCTTGCGTATATCTCTCCATGATGAAATTGTAAACATTACTGAATACAATGAAAATGATCTTTTTGATCATGACATACTACAAATGGCCGCACCGTCACTTAAAAATCATATCACTCAAATTGGAAAACCCGTTAGTTATAACCAGATTAAGTAGTGATTCACAACTGTGCCCTCTTGTAAAGCCTGATTGCAATTTAGCGATTAAATTATTTTTCTCAAAATAGTTTTTAATTGTTCAAAAACAAGTTTTTCTAATATTTTTGATTCAATACAGTTCAAATTCACAGGACAAAATTCTTTACAATTTTTTGTTCCAGCTACTTTCGGAATGGCAATTACAACAGTTTCTTTTTAAGTATCTGGAAAAGTACCGGATTTCAACGATTCATTAACAAGTTAAAAAATTCTCTCCAATTAAATAAAAACATTCAATAAAAATATTCTTATTCATCATATTAAGATCTCTTTTGTTATTTAGTGATTTTATAACATTATTCAATTCTTCAATACTAATTAACTGGAATTTAAATTGATAAGGATAGTTCTCAATGATATTATTATATTGCTTAAATGTTATACTATTATTCATTTCACTTATACTATCTACAAAATATTGATTAAATTTTGTAGCAACTTCAGCCTCTTTTGAATATATTTTACTCCCGAAACAAACTTCTTTGATTTCATTCCTTGGTTTTCTTAATATATAACTTTTTATTTTAAGCCACATAGATTTTTTGTTTATACCTATGCCACTCATTTATATTATTTATCAAAATTGCTCTATGGTATTGTTTAACTTTTTCTACATTCATAAGTCTTATTTCTACTGTATACCATTCACAGCTTTCCCTTATGGTTTGCTTTTTTACAAATTCATTTAAGATATTAATTAGTGATTTGCTAAAAATATCAGCTTTCAAATTACAATTTGTATTTGTAATATACTGTTAGCAATTCACTTTGACATACTTTTGCTCTAAATATATTCTTATTGTATTTAAAATAATAAAAATATTTAATTACTGATATTTTTTATTTGTTAACCAGCCTTTGACCCGTCATAGAATGACGGAGTTAATTATGGTATATTTTATTTTTATATACATAGGTATTTGTTTTTGCAATTTCGGAATATTGTATAATTTGTACTTTGCCAAATAATGCATTAAATAAAAAAAAAAGTTATATTATATTTGTAATTTATATACGTACAAAAAAAAAAATTATGTTTCCATCCGGAATAGTACCTGAACACTACAGTGTCACAGTCAGACACACTAAAAATGTATATACTAATAAGAAGAAATGAAAAAAACACTATAAAAATATTTTGCAACTAAATTAAGCTAACTTAATGTAAAAAGTCTGTAGTTATAAAAAATTATCATGCACGAAAAAGAAAGAATAAAAAAAACGATTTGAAATTGAAACCAAAAATAATAAACTACTCATTTGGGTACCTATTACTCATATGGGATATAGAAAATAGAAAAATATATTGCACCTACTCTTGAAAGTAGACTTTTTTGCTGTGTGAAAAATGCATTAGGTTTAGTAAAAAGTAAAACTACTTCCTATAACTATACTTTGATGGTGACATGTCAGAAGTTCCATTGGTATTTTTGAATCACTTCAAATTCCCTCCTAATTCAGATTTTCAGACATACATATATGTATACATACATATTATTTATACTGCAAAAAGGGGAATTGGATAATAACTGTATCTGATTTGATAGTTGTCCGGGGCATAAATTGAAGTTTAGTCTAGAAAGTTTACTCTAAACGATATTATTACATTATTAATTATTATCATTATCCAGCCAATGGTGTAGTTGTTAAGATACCTGCCTTTCTTACGTAAGGTCTCGGATTTAAACTCCGGCTGGGTCATATAGATAAATAAAAAATATTAGACATTTTTCTTATAATATATAATTAAATTAAAAATAAGTATATATGTATGTCCTATATTTTTGGATATTTCATTTATTTCTTGCTCCAAACTTACAAATGTTTTAAATTATTATGACTTAATTATAATATAGTGGTCGGTTTTCACCTTACAGCTAAACTATAAAATTTTTATTGTTTATTTAAACATATGTTATTTTTAATTCGAATTTAATAAGAGGAAAGGAACTGAAAACCTCTTTTGACCTTTGTTGACTTATAACTAAAAATAAAAACTGACTTAGAAACTAGGGAAGGAATAATTTTGAATATATCAAAATGATTAATTAAACAAATTTTATATTAAAGAACTTTGAGAATCATTGCTCCTAATAATAAATGAGTTCTTTCTATTTATAATCATATTTCCAATTGTTTTGATATTTCCAATAGCATGAAGTCTTGTAGTAGAAAAAAAGAATGGTTTGTCTAACAATAATTTCAAAATTTTATTTTGTTTAATTTGTATTCGGTCTAGGTTTGATTTAGCACATGAACACCAAATTTCTGAGCCATAAAGCATCAAACTTTGTAAAACTGATTTGTAAATCAATATTTTGTTGTCTTTCAACAGGAGTGATTTTCGGTTTATTAAGGGATATAAAGTTTTTGTGACGATATTGCAATTTTTATTTGCGAAATCTACGTGTGTTTTAAATAATAGTTTTTTTATCCAATTGTAACCCTAAATACTTTAAGGACTCCTCCTAAATACTAAGGGTAATTTCAACACTATCAAGTCTTAAATATATCGTTGGTAATAAATCAGGCCTGCGTTTCCTACTAAAAAATAAGCCTGAGTTTACAATACAATTAATTTTTATTTTCCATTTATGAAAATAATTCTTAATAACATTATATCCTTTTTCAAGATTGTGAGATATAGTAGTGGGGTTCTTATGTGTACTAAATATTGCTGTATCATCGGCAAATATACCTAGTTTACAATTAACGAGTTTAGGGATGTCAGAAGTAAAGATATTGAATAAAATTAGACTTATCATTGAGCCCTGAGGGACTCCAGCATTTATTGATCATACATTAGATTTGATTTCATTTAATTTTACAAAAATTGAGGGTTTGCTAGGAAAGCTTTGAATAATGTTTATAAAGTATGGTGGAAAATTTAGATTTATCATTTTGAAAAGTAGACCGTCATGTCAAACAGAGTCAAAAGCCTTTTCAATATCTAGGGCTAAAATTCCCGTAGATTGCGAATTTAACCATTCTTAACAGTTTGAACTGTCCGAGGGAGTTGATGGGAGCGAGTAGATGGTAGAGTGATTTTTCTAAAACCGAATTGTTCGTTTGGCATGATATTATTATTTGTGATATAACGAGTTAGTCTAATTTTTAAAATCTTTTCTAGAACTTTACTTATGTTGCTCAATAGTATAATTGGTCTGTAGTTTTCATCCGACTTATTCTTGTTTGGTTTGGGAATGCATATAACCATGCCTACCTTCCACAAATCTGGGAAATATCCAATCTTTGGGCAAGTATTACAAATTTTTACTAATAATATTTTACCCGATTTGTTAAGAGTTTTTAAAAAGATCTGTTTAATATGGTCTGGACCTGGTCTGCTTTTTTGTTATTAAGTTTTGCAAGGATATTATTTACATTTCTATAATAATAATTATTATTATTACTATTATTATTGTTATTATTACTGTTGAATGATTCGATGCTCATAGTCACCACTGATTCTGTGCGAGTATCGCTTAAATTTTCTATTAGTCTATGCTGTTGTTCAAAATTGGATACAAAAAGTTTTTTCTTTATTAGTTATAAAGATTTTGTTATCCACGCAGAGTAGGGGGATAAGTTTGCCTCTATTTGTTAAAATTTTCGTTATTTTCCAGAATGCCTTACCGTTTCTCGAAAGATCTTTTAGAGTATTTTGCCATTTTTTGTTTTGAAATTCCTGGATTTTGGTTGATATGACTGTTTGCAGAAGGTTAATTCTCATTTTAAAAAATCTGTCTCTCGCTCTTTGCCAAAGCCGTCTAACGCTCTTTCTTTTATTTATTAAGAGCAGAATAGGCTGCGGTAGGATTGTCTTTTCATGTTTTTGAATAATAATTTTACGTGGTGAAACTTTTTGTGCACTATCCAATACTATTTCTTGAAATAGCATGATGTGTCTGTTTATTTTATCAGTGTCGGGATTATCCAAAAAGAAGAAATTTGAGACAAATTAATTTTAGAATCTAGTAGTTGTTTAAATCTGGACCAATTTATTTTGTGGTAATCGAAGTAGAATTTATTAATAGAGTTATTAACGTTCAAATTTATATTGAACCTTATAGGTGTTGCATGAATTATTAGAAAGCCCTTAGAACATTATTTATTGCCTTGTTTAGAAACAATGATGGTCAGAATTAAATTCATTAATACTATACGGGTTTGAAAGCTTTTCTGGTAGGTATATTTGACAATATGAGATCTAACGTCGAGGGGTTGCCGCGACTCTGTTTGGGAATATAAGTACTATTAGTTGGATATAAAAGTGAATAATTACTACAAGTCAACATACTGTTCAGCTGGATACCCCACTGATTGTTTCTCAAACAGTTCCAGTTTACATGTTGGCAGTTAAAGTCTCCCATTATTATATATATTTAACTTGAATTCTGTTAAACAATTTAAGATGAGGAATAAAATCTTTACCTAAGCTAATGGTATAAGAACCGCCTTTAAAATATATACCTACTAAAGTCACACTATCATTATTTCTTAAATTTAATTTTATAGATAATGTTTCGAAATATTTTGTTTCTAAACAAGGCAATAAATAATGTTCTAAGGGCTTTCTAATAATTCATGCAACACCACCATGTTGACCAATTTCCCTATCACATCTATATATTTTATAATTTTTATTACTTATACTTTTAGTAGAATCTAGCCAGGTTTCACTTATTATTGAAATGTCAATTTCTTCTTTCTCAATATAATCATAAAATTTAGTTTTTTTGTTTAGAAAGCTTTGAGCATTCCAAAATAAAATTTCCAAATTATTGCCATATACATTGTCAAAGACAAATTTTAAAGTTAAATTAGTAATAATCTGAAATTGAACTTGTTTGCTTTGATGTCTATTTAATTTAGTAAGCAACTCATTTACAATAGAAATTATCTCTTGATAGGAGAAATGCTTCATTGTAAATAATCTGAAATTGAACATGTTTGCTTTGATGTCTATTTAATTTAGTAAGCAACTCATTTACAATAGAAATTATCTCTTGATAGGAGAAATGCTTCATTGTAAATAATCTGAAATTGAACTTGTTTGATTTGATGTCTATTTAATGTAGTAAGCAGATTTACAATAGAAATAATAGAAAACAACTCATTTACAATAAAAATAATGATTCATTGTTAGTGTTAGTAACGTTTTGATTTATGTTGTTATTATTATATAAGTGATTATGAGTTAAATTTTGTGAGTGAGATTTTGTAATGTTGCTATATGTGTTAGAAAGGTTAGTATTATTAATAAATGAGTCAGTTTTTATGATATTGTTGTTATTGTAGCTACTTGGGCTATTATAATTATTAAAATTACTGTGTGTATGTAGTTTTGGAAACATGTGCTCTGAATGAGTGTTGATCACAATGTTGTTTTTGTTTAATGATGGTGAGTCTGATTGTTTTTTATTTTTTTTTTGTCTTAGTTTGTCTTGTAAGTTCATATAGTTAACACGTGATGGACAATTTTTGTACCCTGCAGCATGGTTTTCTCCACAATTTTTACATTTATAATTTAATGGCTGATTATTATCCCGAGTTTTATACAGTTCACAGTCTGACTTTTTATGGTTTCCTGCACAAACGCCACATGATGACTCAATATAACATTGTTTTGCTGCATGTCCTTAGCTTTGGCAGTTGAAGCATCTTGTTGGACCTGAGGATTTTTTAATGTAATATTAAAATCTCACAATTGTGCTATTAATTGCTTTAATTTTATTTCGTAATTCTAAAAGTAAGATCGAGTTTCTTCCCATATATAAAAGGTATGTCACATGGTCAGTGTGTCTAGATTTTCGAATATTTATTTTTTTTATTTCAAACACATTGATGCCATAGTACATAATTTCGCTTTTAAACTCATTAATGTCCACGTGTTCATCCAGACCGTACAACACTATTTTTGAAGGTGTGTTGCTGGGAATTTCATGTGTGTAATAATACCATTTGGTTATATTGTTTTTAACATTTTTATTTTTTTCAGAAAGTGTTTTTAACAAATTATTATAGTTGGTGATATCTTTGCAGAACACTTGTACTCCAATTGAACAGTTTTTAACTTTTGCAGTTTTCAAATTATTGAGGTAAGCTTGCTACGGAACATGTTGACATTACAATTTTTAATTGTTATAAGTGATAACTTACATAACTTTGGAACATCAGACTCTATTTGTCGCACTATGATCTTATCCTGGTCCAGTTGATTCAGTACAGCAAATCTGTTTTCGCCTTGGAGATTCATTCTTTTTGCTTCAATGTTATTAGCATTGCCAATTACCGGCAATGAAGAGAAGTTTTTTCGTTTTCCGGATATTTTGTTAATTTTTTGCTTAAAGGTTGAAAATTACTAGACCTATTATACTATTAACTCGTATATGTGTGTATATGTATTACAATTGCACTCTACAAAGATATATGACGTACAAATTTAAAAGGAAAAAATTTTAATTCGAAACAAGTTAAAGATTACCCATTACAATTTACAATTCATAAACAATTATAAAATATTCCTGCTTCCTATAATAAAATATTTGTTTAATTTAAATCTATAAAATGACATTTTAAAATTATTAAAAACATTTTGTAAGCTTGCATTTATGCATATATTTATGCATCTTGAAATAAAAGGTGTGAATATAAAATGTTCAAACAAAAATGTAAATATTGTTAACATATACATTCCACCTTCTTCGAATTTAAATATTTATATTACTCTTTTAAATGTAATAGATTCGATTTGCTGTAATTCAGGTCCTAATGATAGTAATTCAGATCTAAACGTAGTTGTGATGATTACCCTACATTTATGAATTTGAATTCTCTTTCAAGTAATGATCCTTTAGTTATTTCAAAATATTTTCTTGAGTTTTTCAACACTTCATATTCAGTGATTCTTCCTTTTCGCCAAACGAAAATTGTTTCTCCTTTATGGACAGTTGTCAAAAAACGTCTCTTAATGACATAAATATAAATGAAGAAATAGTTTCCAAATATCTCAATAAACTCGGCGATGATACTTTCCCCGGCCCTGATGGTATACCGGAAATAATTCTGAGCAAGTGTTCTAACATTCTCACTACGCCTTTAACATTACTCTTCAAACCTCATTACATTTCGGACTTTTTCCTCCTTTTTGGAAAATGTCTTATATCAGAGCAATTCACAAAAAGAATGCTAAAAATGAAATTACTAACTATCGTTCGATAGCCAAATTATATTCTATTCCAAAATTATTTGAACTAATTATAACGGATTCAATTTATAATTACTGTTCTAATCTTTTAATTGATAACCATCATGGTTTTGTAAAACAAAAATCTACTGTGACAATTCTAGTTGAAACAACGTCCTTCCTCCTCAATAACATGGAAGAAGGTTTTCAAACAGATGTTGTTTATACTGATTTTAGTAAAGCATTTGATCTATTGCCACATAGTATTTGATTATTAAAACTAAAAAAATATGGCTACCCAGAGTTTTTCCTAAAGTGGATATATTCTTATTTGTGTGATAGCTCCTATAAAGTTATATTCAAAAATGTGATTTCAGAACCATTCGTGTCAAATTCCGGTGTTCCACAAGGTAGCCACCTTGGTCCTTTACTTTTTATTTTATCTGTAAATGATGTTATTTCTATCATTTCTAATTGTGCGTTTCAAGTTTACGTTGATGATATGAAAATCTTTAAAAAGATACATCTAATAAGGACGCCGTCCTTATGCAGAATGACCTTCAAAACTTTAACAATTGGTGCGTTAATAATTATCTACTACTTAATGTAAATAAATGCGCATTGTTATCTTATACACGTCGTTCTAGCCCTATTTATTTCAACTATAAATTGGATGGTATTAGTGTACCTAAAGTTACCTCAATAAAAGACTTAGGTATGTATTTTGATTCCCAACTTAGCTTTAAAATTCATTATAATATTATTATAAATAAAGCTAATTCATTATTGCGCTTTGTTAAACGTTCTTCTAAGGAGTTTTCTGAATAAAGTTAATTGATTTATGTACTTAAAATTTTGGACGTGAGGTTTCTGATGTTATTTTCATTACAGAGATTGTCAAGGGTTATGTTAAATCTACTTTAATTTCTAGTAAAATTAATATTAAAAATCTTCAACGCCTTCGCTCTTGCAATTTGTTTAAAATCTATAATCATAGGACTAATTATGGCAAATTTGAACCTATTAATAGGATGCTTATTATAGGTAACAAACATAAACTTAATATTAACTTTACACTTTCAAAACATTCTCAAAAATAAAAATTATACAATCGCTATTAATATAGGGTTTTCCAATTTGAGTGATATGATTTCTTTTCAAAAAAAAAACACACTAATTACGACTTGATTTAGTGGAAAAAGTGCTCGATAATTGGGTTCATCGAATTCATTCCTGCAAAAGAAGTCGTGGAGGCCATTTGAATGACGTTTTATTCAGAACTTAATTGTATCGATTGTACTTCACATTAAATAAAAAACATTTGAATTTCCTTAAGTTTTTTTTGAGAAGAAAGCATATCACTCAAATTGGAAAACCCTGTATTAGGATTTTTTTTTGTTTTTGTTTTCTTGTCGCACTGTAAAGTATATATACCTATGTATATGATTTTTAATTTTAATCTTAGTTCTAAGTTTATTTATACTTAACAATTATGTAATTTTTATTATAACTCTTGTTGTATAATTTACTAGTTATTATATATTATAAATTTTATGTAAACTGTTTGTGTAAATAAATAAATAAATAAAAAATAAAATGTATGTATATGTCAAATAAAATTAATTAAAAAAAAAAATCAATTAGAAGAAATTAATGAATGAAAAATAATTTTTTTTTTTGTTTTTTATTATTTTTTTCTTGCCCTTTACCCTTTTGTAATGTATCATAGTTTTAAAAAAATAAAAATATTTCCTATTATTATATCTATACTGTATACATTATAGGCTATGTATACTTTATTTTTTTCTAGAACACATCCAACACAACACTTTAAATGGGATGCGTTTGTTACACATCATTTTTCTGGACAAATATTTATATTAATATTTCGAATACGAAAATTTTTTTTTTTTACGTGGATTGGTGTGAAATCTTCGAAAGATACAGACCGCCCCGTAGCAGAAGTGTATGCCGGATTCTTACTGACTAAACCACACCCTTCCCTTATTAAAACTATTCAAACTGACTAACCATTAAATTTTTGCTATCTTGTTTTAAATATAAGTTTTATGTACTTTCCCTAAGAAAATCTGTACTTCGTACTATATCTAAAGGTCTTTTTCTTTTAAGCCTTCCTATAATAATTTGATTATTTATTAGTTGAGCAGCTTCAAGATTTATATGCTCTTCTAAACGAGCTTTATGCTTTATGGCATATCTACTTATTTCATCTATAACTTTGGGAATTTGTAAATCTCTGTGAATGTCACTATTACGTACATACCAGGGAGCACTTACTATGTTACGTAGGACTTTATTCTGAAAAGATTGTATTTTTTCAATATGCATTTTCTTGGCACAACCCCAAAGTTGAATGCCATATAACCATATAGGTTTAATTACTTGGTTGTAAATTAACACTTTATTATATATTGGTAGTTTAGACTTACGCCCTAGGAGCGTGTAATTTTCTCTATATTTATTTTCAAGTTCTAGTTTTTTTCTTTTTAACGTGTTCATTCCACCTTAGCTTGACATCCAGTGTCATTCCTAGGTATTTTGCGGAATTTTCAATTGATACAAATACACCGTTTAAATTTATTTTAGGTGGATTCTTTATATTTCTATAAGAAAAATTAACATGCACAAATTTAGATTCATTTAGTTTTATTTTCCATTTGATAGTCCAGTAACATATTTTTTCACTTGCTTTTTGTAATTTTTTTGTAGCTTCATCAATATTCGATCCTACTGCCAAAATTGCAGTATCGTCAGCAAATGTTGCTACAGTTACATTTTCTACTTCTGGTAGATCACTTGTATAAAGCAAGTACAATATAGGACCTAGAATACTGCCTTGAGGCACACCTGATTTTATTTCTCTTAGTGTAGAGTACTCTTCGTCTTATTTAATTCTAAATAATCTTTCATACAAGTACGATTCGAGTATCTCTACATATTGTAACGGTATCAATCTTCTTAATTTAAATATTAAACCTTCGTGCCAAACTTTGTCAAACGCTTGTGCTACGCCTAGAAATATTGTGGAGCATATTTGTTTTTCTTCTAATGCTTTTTCTATAACATTTGTTATTCTATGAACTTGGTCAATTGTTGCATGCTTGGATCTAAAACCAAATTGATGGTTAGGAATTAAATTTTTATTTTCTATAATTGGCTTCAGCCTTTTTAACAATAAGTTAAAGTTTTTCATAAAGTTTTGACATAATGGGTAGCAGAGATATTGGCCTATAAGATTTCGCCTCATTTAATGGCTTCCCTGGTTTTGCTATTATAATAACTCCTGCCACTTTCCAAGCGTTTGGAACGTACTTCAATTTTACTGCCGCATTTATGATTTTCTCAAAAATCTTAGGGCTTTTTGTGGAAGCTCTTTTATAATCTGAGCTGTAATAAGATCAAAACCTGGGGCTTTTTTCAACTTTAGAGTTGTTATTATTTCACTAATTTCTTCTTGTGTAAATGGATTAATAGTGTTTTCTTCTATTATAAGATCGTCTAATAAACAAAGATCAGAATTTATATCGTTTGGTTTGAATATATTTTCTAAATGATCTGCAAATAATTCGACTTTATCTTTATTATCCTTTGCCCAAGTTCCGTCTGGTTTCATGAGCGGCGGCGCGTGCTTAATCGGCTTTTTTACACTCTTCGTTGCTTTCCACAACGAGTAATTTGATTCTTTTGTTGCCGATAAACCTTTTATATAATTTTCATATGCTACTGATTTTAGAATCTTGATTTTTCTTTTAAGAGATTGTGATAATCTGTTCAAAATCTTCTTATCATCAGGGTGATGAGATTGTTGCCATCTACGTCTAGTTCTTCTTTTTCGTTTTATTAAATCAGTTATCTCTCTGGGATAAATATTTGCTGCTGACCTATATTCAATTATTTTTGTGTTATTCAAGGCAGCTTTTTGAATTATATTAATAAAACCGTCAAGTTCCAGATCTAATTGTTCTTTTGATTGTAAATTTATTTCTAAATTAATGATTTGATTTATTTCTAAATTAATGTGTAATGATTTCATATTTAAAGCTTAACCAATCTGTTGTATTATTTGTCAGTGTGGGCTTATTTAGTTTTCTAATTATTTTTTCATTCAAATCTAGTATAACAGCAGAGTGATCAGAATCTAGATCATGGTTATCTTTTAGATTTATATAGTTGCCTGAAATTATTTTGGTTATGAAGAAGTCAATTAGATCTGGAACCTTGTTGGTGTCTGTGGGCAAGTTGGTTTGCCAGTCGAATGATGGCAACAACCTAGCTCTTTCTTTAGCTTTCTTTAGCTCTCTATCTCTAGTTGAGGTTGTTCTAGAACCCCAATCAGTATGTTTGGCATTATAATCACCTCCTAGCAAAAATGTATGTCAATGGACATTTAGGAGTTCTTTAAAAATATTTTTCTTTATATTGCATCTTGGTGGACAATATACTGCGCGGTCTTGTTTAGTAGATAAAATTTTGATCATAGAAAGCTGTATTTCTTCAGACTCAATTTTGAATTCTTCATTATGTTTTATAGTGCCTTTTATTAGAATTGCACTACCTCCTCTCGGCTGATTACTAGGATGAACTGCCTTATAGCATTCATAACCTAGAATCTTAAAGTTTGAGTTTATTGTCAAATGAGTCTCTGATATCATACATATATCAATATTTCTAGACCTTAAGAAAATTTCTAGTTCATGTTTTTTATTTAGGACACCATTCGAATTCCAAGTTGCAATGTATTTTATCTAGATACATTTTTTACAATTCTTTGAAGGGTATGAGATATATAATGTATTTCTTTTCTATTTTATTTAATCTTATGGAGATTTCATCAATTTTTAGCAATAAGTTTTGCATCACGTGCTTCACATCCTTGTCATTACTTTTAGGTTTCATAACCTTAGATTGTATATTTTCTTCTGTTTTAGATTTTAAGAACTCCATTCACAACTTTATTAGATATCGGTGTAGTTTTTGCGGTGTTTTCATTACATTTGAATGTTTGGGTTTGCGCATATTCAATCTTCTTTTCTGTAATTCTTTTGCTACCAAACAACCACGATAACTAGCAGGGTGTGCCTCGTTGCAGTTTACACATATGGCTTGGAAATTTTAGTTTTTACTACATTCTATTGTCATATGATTTCCAGCACATTTTACACATTTAGCCTGTCTTTGGCAGAATTTTTGTGTATGTCCAAAACTCTGGCATCTTTTGCATTGAGGACTCTGGCATCTTTTGACTTACAACTTCAGAGAGCCTGAATTTTCACTCTCATGTGCTGTAAATATTCTATTTTGTATATTTTATTTATTTCCTCCAAATGGTCAAAAGATAGCATAAACAGTGGAAGCTTTGTTACAATCTTTATATTTTTATCTTTAGTTTTTTTAATTTTATTTGTCACATCTAGACTTTTGAAACCCCTATTAAGAAGTTCTTTTTTAATATCTTCTGGCTCACATGATGGGTGAAGATTTCTTACCATAACTTTAATTGGTCTAGTCAGTTTGTTTTCATACGTATGCCATTCCAACTTCGCTTTATTTATAGATTTTGTTAAAACTCTATAATCATTTTCGTTGTCAACATTAATTTTTAGTTGATCATTATTCATCATGTTGACTTTAACATTTATATTTTTTTCTTTTATTATTGTTATAATATGAGAATAGTTTTTTATATTACTCAAAATTACCGGAGGAGGTTTATATTTTTTAGTGACCTTATTGTTTTCTTTAAATTTTTGCTCTTGAGGTTTACTTTGCGGTTCCGTCTTTACGGTTAACATCTGGAGACTTATCCGCTTTTTGTTTCTTCGGATTTCTTTTCGTATTCAGAATCCTATCAGTTTCTCTGATTAGTTCTTCCTCACCCGTTTCGTATGTCCCAACTTTAGTATCAGTAGATACATTTGGCACACTATTTTTTCCTTTTTTAATTTTAAATTTTCTGCCTTAAGTTGAGGGATTTCTCTTTGTAAATCTTTACGCAAGATTCCCAACTCGATTATTCTGGAGTTGACTTCAATATTACTGTCTTGCAGTAACGAACTTTGATTTTTATTATTACCCTCGTGGGTTTTCTTTATATTGCCTTCATGGAACATTTTTTTTTCTTTATTACCCTCTTCCGTTTTCTTATTTTCGTCACCTTTTTTAGGTGGACATCTTTGAATCTTCGAGCCCTTCAAAAAAGGGTTTATTAATTTATCATAATTATACATGTTATTAATATTATTATTATTATTATAAACCACTGGCGACTCATCTGAACGTCTTAAACATTCAGCCAAGCCCTTGCCGGCAGCCGTGGTCTGTGCCGACACTTTGGTAGATATCCCTACCGAATTTTTACTATTATAAGACATTATATTATTTTTTATTTTAATATGCTTTTTATACCTACAGCCAGGGTTTCTTACTGCCGCCCCTCTGGGATCAGAGGCAGACCAGGTAGCCGTCTATTCTGGAACAGTTGCTCCTGGATTTTTCATTGGATTTTAGTGGACTTGTACCACAAGCATACCTTACTGAGGGTATTTCTTATCCCCTACCCACCGGGAACGAAATCGAACACGAAATGAGCAAAAAAAAATTTTTGTTCTAATTTCCAAAGAAAACAATTTTTTTTTTTCTAATTTTTCTCAATGAACAACAAGTTTTAAAGAAAATATTATTGTTAAAATTATTCACAAACCTCAAAAAACAACTCCAATGGAACTTCCAAAGAAAGTTTTGTTTTGGAATAGTTTTTATGAAATTAGAACCATTCTGAATCTGATGAATAACATTCATTATTTTTTGCTAAAATCTGTTTACAATTTTCGCATTTTATTAATATTTTAAAAATAATGTATCCGCACGGTGCAGGGTCAAAACTTCCGTGGTTCCAACATTCGGAAACAAATAATTAGGAAGGATTTTTGATACATATTTCAACAACAAGACATTTAAAATACAATTATGAGAGTTTTCATAGTCGGTTACGGAATCAGAGATTTGCTTTTTTCAGAATATTTATATATACGTATACGTGAAATTTTGAATTAGGATGGTTTTTAGAGTTGGATTCCAAATCATAGTATTCTCTTTTTCCAAAATATTTATATTTACGTATGTGCGAGATTCTGAATTGGAGGGATGTTAGAATTAAATTCAAAAGCAGGGTTATACGTCATTATGGTAATCATTTCGTATCTAACTGTAAAATCTTATCAAAAAATAATAAAATCAATAATATATTTTTATAAATTTTGGAAATAATTCATTGTTTTAATACTGAATTTAAATATTACAGTTTATGAAGCTCCCCGTGGGGTATTTTATGAGTGATAAGATCCTAGGGGACTTTTGACTCCGGGACTTTTGTCATATCGCCGTCCTATGCTAATGAAAAATTCTTATTTTTTAATGTAATTTATGAAAATAATAAAGATTTGACTACAGCACTTTCTAACCACAATTAAATTTTAATGAATTTTAATTTTTAAATATTTTGTAATTTCTTCGATATTGATATACATACATACATGTGTATGTTTAGAATCATGATTTTATGTACGTACACACCAGCTACAGGGCCCCTAGTTATAATATAACATACAAAATAATATTAAATATAAAATCAACATTTTAGAGTTTAATTAAATTTTAGAATTTTATCAAATTTTAAGAAGATTTTATCAAAAAAAATTTTATTTTATCACGATTCGGAATGTTTTGTTTTTAATATAAATTTAAATCTGTCTTTAAAAACCAAAATGTTTTTAAATCTGACTATATAAAAAATCAATATGAGGGATGCATTTTGAGGATCCAAAAAACTGGTTACTTGATGAAAAGACACTAATAATTTTTGTTATTCTAATTATGGTAATATTAATTTTGATATTTTTTAAACGAAATAATATTATTATTGGGACTTCTAACTCAAATAAATGAGTCAAAGGCAATGGGCCTTTTGACCCAAATAAATGAGCAAGAAGTTCCAATTTGACTTCTTGGTCATTTATATGAAATTTTATTTTTATTGTATTTTTTATTTAATATTTTTTATTTTACATTTTTGACTTGGAATTTAAACAAGGTAGAATGTAAACCAACGGTTTTTAAAAGCGCATTCAATACAAACTGTTTAGAATTGTGATTTGCACAAAAATTTGAAAATTTCATGTAATAAAAAAAATGTGAAAATAGGACATTTTTGAAATTTTGAGGGGCCGTAAGTCCGGAATCCTATATAACTAAGAAAAGCCGTTAACACACGTAAAAATATATTAGTAAACCTTTAATTTTCATGTCTTGCCGAAGAAAAATTTGTACAGGTGTCTAAGTTACAGGTGTCTAAAAATAGCAAATTTTCAATTTTTGAGGCGTAATAACTCTTAAAGAGGGGGCGCTACCAAAAATTTTTCTGAGAAAACTTATACTAATTCTAAAAGTTCTTTCTTGTCTCAAAATTTCAGGTTCCTATCTAAAGGGGTGCCGAAGTTATGAAAAAAGAAATTTCATGCAAAATGTGGTTTTCACATAACGGTAAATTTAAATAGTAAATTACAAAGTATTACATAATTTTGATATTGTTTTATATAGATAATAAAATTTTCGATCTTCTGGCGGATTTAGATTGCAAAATTATTACGCAAAGCCCGAGCTATATACATCTGAAAATGGGGCTTTTTCGCAATTTTGAAGAGCTGCAACTTTGGAACCCTTTACAATTAAAATAAACCTTTAACACACGTAAAAATATATTATTGTAGCTTTAATTTTTATATCTTGCAGAAGTAAAATGTGTACAAGTTTCTAAGTTACAGGTGTTTAAACATAGCAAATTTTCAATTTTTAAGCCCTAATAGCTCATAAACAGGGGGTGGTCCGAAAAAATTTTCTGAGCAAACTTATACTAATTCTAAAAGTTCTTTCTTGCCTCAAAATTTCAAGCTTCTATATAGAAGCGTGCCGGAGTTATGAAAGTAGAAAAATCATGCAAAATTTGGTTTTCACATAACGGTAAATTTAAATACTAAATTTAAAAAAATTGTATAATTTTGATATTAATTTACAAAGATAAAAGAAATAGCTGTCGAATGACGTTTTCAGATTGAAAAAATCTTAAGCAGAACATAATATATATGCATTTAAAAATAGGGCTTTTTCAAAGTTTAAGGGGCTGTAGCTCCGTAATGGGGGGGGGGCTACATGAAAAAGTTGTTCCACAAAATTATTTTTTTTATGAGACCTACCTATGGTTAAAATTTTTTTTCTCTATCTTTAACGGTGTAGAAGTTTTGTAAACAGACGGACGGACGGACGGACGGACAGAGTGAAACTAATAAGCACATTTTTTCAAAATTTTTTTGGAAATGTGCTAAAAAGCAAAGCGAATAAAAATAATAAAATAAAATAAAAAACTTTTTTTTAAAATTGTATTTATATAATCTTTTTTTATTCTTTATATTTTCCTTTTATATATTCTTTTTACGTTTACATATAATATTTTGTATTGTTAACAACCCGTTCCAGCTTCATTTTTCTCAACATCAATAATATATTTTTTAATTCATTCTACCCTGCTTAATTCTAAGATTTATTCTATCAATAAGAAGCTGGTCATCCATACTGATTGTTGGAGTTGTAGTGGATAATGCATGAGTGTAAATTGGCGGCGCTTTCTGTTCTAATATATAGTTTCTAATGTATAGTTAATATATCTTTCTGTTCTAATATATAGTTTTTATTTATCTTAAAAACGTTTTTTGAGAACTTCTTTATGATGTTCCCTTCATCGGTAAGAATACTTACATTGTTTTAATACTGAATACTTTTTACAATAAGAATAAGAATAAATTTAAATAAACGTAAAAACGTAGATAGCAACATTAAAAAATCTAACGAAAAATTTTGTGGTGGGGGTTTGTTTCTTCAACAATAATCTTTGCTTCATAAAAATGTCTAAATTCGTATAAAATTCATTTAAAATTACTTTCACTCACTTATTAAATATACTCACTTATTAAATACTTTTGTATGCGGGATTTTCAAAATTAATTATTGATATGGAAATGTGAAAATTTAATTTTTTTTTTCAATGAAATTCGTATATATATGTGTATATGTATATTTACTACATTATATTACATGTAAAATGTAGAGTAATTAAATATTTCATATAAAAACTCCAGTAGTTTTAATAGGTAATATCTATTATATAAAAGCCGTAACCGTTTGTAACAATAACATTTTTTATAGCAAAAACTACTACTGCACATAACAGAAAAAAGAATAAAAAAAATTTCAAATATATAGGATTGGGCACGTAATCTCGAAAATCAAAATCCCTAATTCGACATCCCGAAAATCAAAATCCCCAAAATTTAAATCCCAAAATTACAAAATTCCGAAAAACAAAATCCCGAAATTTCAAAATATTGCATGGACATATATTTTTTTTTATATATATATGTATTTTTTTTTATCTCTCTACAGTAAGCCGTTCAAAAGTTATAGATTTTTTTATGAAAAGTCTCTAAAAAATCTTTAATCCCTCATATCTCGAAAAGTGTCCACAATAGACCCCCGCCTCCAGTACAATTTTTTTTTTGTTTTAATGCCCTCAATCACTGAGTGCAGTGCGCGTACTTGAGTCTCGGACACCCTGTATATAAATTAATTAATTTTTAATGTTATGTGCAGTAGTAGTTTTTGCTATAAAAACTGTTATTGTTGCAAACGGTTACGGCTTTTATATAATAGATATTACTTATTAAAACTACTCTACATTTTACATGTAATATAATGTAAAAATGTAATATAAATTAATTAATTTGTAATGTTATAAAAATGTCAAGTTATGTAATATAACAAAGAGTAACAGTTTTTCTTTTCTTTATGTAATCATAAATTTATTAAGATAAGCTTTTAATAAGATTTATATAATTTTTTAAAATGTAATATAATATAGTATAAATTAAGCCTATCAAACTTCAAAATATTTACCTAGTAAGCTATAAATAACTAGGTACAAAATTATAAATTTCCCATAATGTATAATTTATTTTTTTTTAGATTGCTGAATTTTTATAAATGAAAGTAAGTTATGCGATGTAGATATTTAGCCGGATCGGCTCAGCTGCTATAAGAACTATGACAGAAGTTTAATAATTTCAAGGAAATGAAGATGATGCGAAAGCTATTGCTAAGTTTCTAGAAAAAATTGATAAGCTCTTTGATTCACTGAACAGTAAAACACTTTTTAGTCATAATCCAAATGGTAATGCATTACAACTGCATAATAATATTTATGATTATCTTAAGGTAATCTATGAAAATTAATTTTTGTTTCTCCAACTATGTGTAAGTTTTTCTCATTCCAATTTCATGAAATGGTTAAATATTTAGAAGATGTTTCAAAAAATTTGAATAAAAGTAGTTACTGCTTTAAGGGAATGGTACAAACTTTAAGAGACGTACTCTTATTGTTAGAGGACGTTGTAAAGGGAGATAATTTTTTATACTAATTTCAAGATTAAATCAAGATCCTATAGAAAATTTATTTTCATTAATAAGATCTAGGATTTCAAATAAGTCTAATCCCTCAATATTTGAATTGAATAATATTATTGCAAAAATTTGAACTTTAACACTTTTTAATGAACATTCGAATTTAGCTAATGTGAAGAAGACTCTGATGATTTACTTCTGGTCACAGGTTGGAAGTATAATTTACTTGTTATTTTTATAAGTTTTTAATAATCTTCTAACAGATACTTAAATATTGAAGAAAGCGAAATAGTTTTTGACGCAGACGATATAATTCTCGACATGCCTATTGATTTAAAAAATATTGTAATGGAAGAAAATTCAATGAATTATGTGTGCGGATAGGTGCAGGGTCAAAAGTCAAATTGGGACTTCTTGCTTATTTATTTGGTTCAAAAGGTCCATTGCCTTTGACTCATTTATTTGAGTTAGAAGTCCCAATAATAATATTGTTTCGTTTAAAAAATATCAAAATTAATATTACCATAATTAGAATAACAAAAAATATTATTGTCTTTTCATCAAGTAACCAGTTTATTGGATCCTCAAAATGCATCCCTCATATTAACTTTTTTATATAGTCAGATTTAAAAATATTTTGGTTTTCAAAGACAGATTTAAAGACATTTATATTAAAAACAAACCGCTCCGAATGGTAATAAAATAAAATTTTTTTTGATAAAATCTTCTTAAAATTTGATAAAATTCTAAAATTTAAATAAACTCTAAAATGTTGATTTTGTATTTAGATAATATTATTTTATATTTAATATTATTTTGTATGTTATATTATAACTAGGGGCCCTGTAGCTGGTGTGTAAGTACGTAAAATCATGATTCTAAACATACACAAGTATGTATGTATAATATCGATATCGAAGAAATAACAAAATTTTTAAAAATTAAAATTCATTAAAATTTAATTGTGGTTAGAAAGAGCTGCAGTCAAATCTTTATGATTTTCATAAATTGCATTAAAAAATAAGAGTTTTTCATTAGCATAGAACGGCGATATGACAAAAGTCCCGGAGTCAAAAGTCCCCTAGGATCTTATCACTCAAAAAATACCCCACGGGGAGCTTTATAAACTGTAATATTTAAATTCAGTATTAAAACAATGAATTATTTCCAAAATTTATAAAAGTATATTATTAATTTTATTATTTTTTGATAAGATTTTACAGTTAGATACGAAATGATTACCATAATGACGTATAACCCTGCTTTTGAATTTAATTCTAACATCCCTCCAATTCAGAATCTCGCACATACGTAAATATAAATATTTTGGAAAAAGAGAATACTATGATTTGGAATCCAACTCTAAAAACCATCCTAATTCAAAATTTCACGTATACGTATATATAAATATTCTGGAAAAAAGCAAATCTCTGATTATGTAACCGACTATGAAAACTCTCATAATTATATTTTAAATGTCTTGTTGTTGAAATATGTATCAAAAATCCTTCCTAATTATTTGTTTCTGAATGTTGGAACTACGGAAGTTTTGACCCTGCACCGTGCGGATACATTATTTTTAAAATTTTAATAAAATGCGAAAATTGTAAACAGATTTTAGCAAAAAATAATGAATGTTATTCATCAGATTCAGAATGGTTCTAATTTCATAAAAACTATTCCAAAACAAAACTTTCTTTGGATGTTCCATCGGAATTGTTTTTTGAGGTTTGTGAGTAATTTTAACAATAATATTTTCTTTAAAACTTGTTGTTCATTGAGAAAAATTTGAAAAAAAAAATTGTTTTATTTAGAAATTAGAATAAACATTTTTTTTTTGCTCATTTCGTATTCGAAATATTAATATAAATATTTGTCCAGAAAATGATGTGTAACAAACGCATTCAATTTAAAGTGTTGTGTTGGATGTGTTATAGAAAAAAAATTAAGTATACATAGCTATAATGTATACCTACAGTATAGATATAATTTTTAATTGAAAATATTTTTATTTTTTAAAACTATGATACATTACAAAAGGGTAAAGGGAAAGAAAAAAAAAATTATTTTTCATTCATTAATTTCTTCTAATTGATTTTTTTTTTTAATTAATTTTATTTGACATATACATACATTTTATTATACCCTACACCTAAAGTATAGGGTATATTAAGTTTGGTATGGTGTTTGTAACCACCAAAAGGAAGCGAGTTAGATGTGGACATGTATATATATTCTGAATCAGGATCACCTCCTGAGTCGATTTAACGATGTCCGTCCGTCCGTCCGTTCGCACAATAACTCAAAAACTAATAAAGCTATCTTGATGAAATTTATATAGTAGGTTACTAATTGCAAAATGAAGGCTAAATTCGAATCTGGACAAAATCCGTCCATGGGTTAGGATTCTGGAAGCTTCCGAATGATTCCGGAGCAAAAGATATTATCTCCAAAACCAACAAAGATAGAATCTTTAAATTTTGTTCAATGATGTTCCTTCCTATTCGATTTATGTCCCTGAAATTTAAGAGGAATTGGTCCATGGGTTTGGATTTTGGAAACTTCCGAACGAGCACCAGAGCAAATGAGATTATCTCCAAAACCAATAAAGATATAACCTTCATATTTGACAGAGTGGTGTTCTTTCATGTTTAATTTAAGTCTCTAAAATTTGAGAGGATTTGGTCCATGGGTTTGGATTTTGGAAACTTCCGAACGAGCACCAGAGCAAATGAGATTATCTCCAAAACCAACAAAGATAGAACCTTTAACTTTTTTAAAATGATGCTCCAATGATGCTCCGTTTGATTTATGTTTCTGAAATTTAAGAGGATATGGTCCATGAGTTTGGATTTTGGAAGCTTCCTAACGAGCCCCAGAGCAAATGAGAGTATCTCCAAAAAGAACAAAGATATAACCTTTAAATTTGGCAGAATGGTGTTCTCTCATGTTTGATTTAGGTCTCTAAAATTTGAGAGGATTTGGTTCATGGGTTCGGATTTTGGAAGTTTCCGAACGAGCACCATACCAAATCAGATTATCTCCAAAACCAACTAAGATATAACCTTTAAATTTGGCAGAATGGTGTTCTTTCATGTTTGATTTAGGTCTCTGAAATTTAAAAGGATTTGATCCGTGGGTTCGGATTTTGGAAGCTTCCGTACGCGCCTCACAGCAAACGAGATTATCTCCAAAACCAACAAAGATAGAACCTTTAACTTTTTTACAATGATGCTCCAATTATGCTCCGTTAATTTATGTTTCTGAAATTTAAGAGGATATGGTCCATGGGTTTGGATTTTGGAAGCTTCTTAACGAGCCCCAGAGCAAATGAGAGTATCTCCAAAAAGAACAAAGATATAACCTTTAAATTTGGCAGAATGGTGTTCTTTCATGTTTGATATAGGTCTCTGAAATTTAAAAGGATTTGATCCGTGGGTTCGGATTTTGCAAGCTTCCGTACGCGCCTCACAGCAAGTGATATTATCTCCAAAAGAAACAAAGATATAATCTTTAAATTATATAATAAGAGTTATATACCATAAGAGTTATAATAAAAATTACATAATTGTTAAGTATAAATAAACTTAGAGCTAAGATTAAAATTAAAAATCATATACATAGGTGTATATACTTTACAGTGCGACAAGAAAACAAAAACAAAAAAAAAATCCTAATACAGGGTTTTCCAATTTGAGTGATATGCTTTCTTTTCAAAAAAAAACTTAAGGAAATTCTAATGTTTTTTATTTAATGTGAAGTTCAATCGATACAATTAAGTTCTGAATAAAGCGTCATTCATAACCAAACTGTCGATTCTGGTCCGAAGAAAATCCACAAATTATTCATGAACAACCATTATATTCACCAACGATGTTACCAGCTTACCACACCAAACTGTCAATGGAGAGCGGTATACAAAAGTATTTAATAAGTGAGTATATTTAATAAGTGAGTGAACGTATTTTAAGTGAATTTTATACGAATTTAGACATTTTTATGAAACAAAGATTATTGTTGAAAAACAAACCCCCACCACAAAATTTTTCGTTAGATTTTTTAGTGTTCTTATCTACGTTTTTACGTTATTTGAAATTTATTCTTGTTCTTATTGTAAAAAGTTAAGTATTCTTACCGATGAAGGGAACATCATAAAGAAGTTCTCAAAAAACGTTTTTAAGATAAATAAAAACTATATATTAGAACAGAAAGATATTTCTTTTTATTACATTAAAAGATAAAGCAGATACCAGCGCCGCCAATTTACACTCATGCATTATCCACTACAACTCCAACAATCAGTATGGATGACCAGCTTCTTATTGATAAAATAAATCTTAGAATGAAGCAGGGTAGAATAAATCAAAAAAGATATTATTGATGTTGAGGAAAATGAAGCTGGAACGGGTTGTTAACAATACAAAATATTATATGTAAACGTAAAAAGAATATATAAAAGGAAAATATAAAGAATAAAAAAAGATTATATAAATACAATTTAAAAAAAAAGTTTTTTATTTTATTTTATTATATTATTCGCTTTGCTTTTTTAACTTCCAAGTCAAAAATGTAAAATAAAAAATATTAAATAATAAATACAATAAAAATAAAATTTTTTTATTTTGAAGTTTCAGATACCCAGGAAAGATAAATAAAAGTTTTCTTTTAAGCTGGCTTATAATGTTTTATTCGGTATGTAAAATGTTTTCAAATGTACCGGAATAATTCCAAAAAAATATTCAATCCGATGAAAAAAGAGTTTTTCAATAAGGAATTTTTTTAGAAAACTTATGTAAAGAAAAAATTAATCATTAGTTAGTTATTAATTCGGTTTTGACCATCGGTTTGACAACATCATTTAGAATAATTAAAAATATAAATAATATCTACTTAACTTTTAAATTTACCTTAATCTATTTTATTTTAATTTTAATCTTAATTTAACTAATAAATTCACTTGTTTTTTTTTTTTTATTTTGTTTGTTTTAATTTTAATTATGTGTAAAGTAAAAGGTGCAAAATAAATATAATACATGTTTTAAAACTTGGCTGCACTCCCAATGGCGGCAGTAAGATAAGTACTTTTGATTTTGCTTTTTAATAACACATTTCTGTTTTTTTTTTTTTTAATATCACATTTATTTATCTTTCTAATATCACATTTTTTTTATCTTTTGTTATTTAATTCCACTTTTTTTTTTGTTTTATATATTTATTTAATATTTAGTATATTGACTAATTTATTTTATTTTATTTTAAAAAAAAAAATTTTTCTTAATCAACGCGCGCGGTTGCTTTGTTTACAATTAATTAATTTTAATTTTATTTTTTTTTTCTGTTCTTTTCTTTCTAACATCTCCTAGTTGTAAACAAAGCAAAAACAATATCCTTCTCACTCCATCCCCTTGATAGATGTCAGTGTTCTAATTCTTCTCTTCTCAATAATCAATACTACCATAACTTAAACAGTAATTTTAATTTGTAATTTCTGGTGGTATTTACTTATTATAATTTACTTTTACTTTATCATAAAAGATCTTGAGAAGAGTTTAATATTATTGTAAATTTTACTATTATTTATAATAGTGTGTGTAAAAATCAACTTAATTAATCAATAACTTTTATTTGCTATAACGTGCTCTTTTTTTCTTTTTTATATTGCACGTAAGGTTTGCTTTGGGTGTGTTTTTGGTTGTAACTGCGTTCAATAAGGTCACTTCACAGTGTTTGCTAAAAACTGTTGAACGTTTTATAAATCATTTGCACATTCAAGGCAAACATTTAATTTAATTTTAATTTTAAATTTAATTAACAAATAAATTGTGTTGTCAAGCTCGCGGTATTCATATCATACACATATAATTTTTATAATTTTTATCGTTTCTTTATCAATTTAAATTTTAATTTGATATTTCACTTTTTTATCTAATTATAAATTTTAATTTGCTGATTTTTACTTGATTTTTATTGATTCTTAAAATTTTACAAAATTACCAATTTTAATGTAAATTTCTGCAATATACGCGGTTTACAGACGAATTTCGATGCTGTCACTTGCCATTTAAATTCTAGCAAACCAGCAATTCTTGCCCTATGTGAAACTCAAGTTAACGGCCAGAATGATAATTTTAATATTACTGGCTACACACTCGTTTCACATTTCGTGTCTAAAAGAGGTATCGCCATCTATATTAAAAATGACACAGCTTTCAACACTCTTAATAAATTCAAATGTTCTAGCCCAACTTTCCACTATGTTTGGGTAAAAATCCTCGTTAGAAAGCAAGTCATACATTTCTGTTTCTTATACAGATCACCCAACTCAAGTGAAGAGGAAACTGTTGTGGAAATTGAAAATCTCTCAAACCAGATCAATGAAATTTTGCATTCATATCCAGGAACTGAAATTGTTCTGGCGGGTGATTTCAATATTCATAATAGAGACTGGCTTCACTTTTCTAGTAACACTTCTCTGAGTCAAAACTCAATTGGGAAACAAGTTGAACTATTCTCATCTCTTTTCCACCTTTCTCAACTTGTCCAAAATCCCACTAGGATCCCAGATCGTGCTGATCAAGAAAGCTACCTCTTGGATCTGTTCCTGACCACACACCCTGAAAAATATGTGGTTTCAGTTGGTTGCCCCCTGGGTGGCTCCGACCATTGTTTGGTTAAAACAAGTTTCCGGGTAGGCCAAATCACCAATAAAAGGACTCCTTCCAGAAAATTAGTATGGCGATACAGCCATGCGAACTGGGAGGGTCTTAACAGTTTTTTCAGATCCTTTGATTGGTCATTGTGCTTCCGCGATAGGAATGTCGACTTTGCTGCAAATGCGATTTGTGAAACAATTTTACTTGGAATGAGGTTATTTATTCCTCACTCCATGAGAACTATTAAACGGAAATCCAAATCTTGGTTCAATCGCATTTGCAGTGAAGCCATCCTTAAAAAGGAGGAGGCTTTTAAACTGTATCAAAGCAATAGGTCGGAGGCTCTCAGGGCAAACTATATAGTGGTTCGAAACAGGTGCAAGAGAGTTATCAACAGGCAAAAATTCTTATTCAACCTAAAGTTGAAACGCAAACTTATCCACATGCCTAAGAATAGCAAATCCTTTTGGTCATTTGCAAAAAGTTTAAAAGAGGACGCTAGCGGGTCTTCTTTTTCTCCGCTTGTTGATATTAATAACATGATTGTGTCAGATTCCAAAGAGAAAGCGAACTTGTTTGGCAAGCAGTTCTCTTTCAACTCGACACTGCCTCAGTCAACTTTAAAGCCACCAACTGTTCCTGAAGTTGACCACTCCTTCGGTAAAATATACTTTAGGACAAGAGTAGTGATGAAAATCTTGAAAAATCTTGATGCAAAAAAATCAGCCGGTCCAGATGGTATCACTACCATGGTTCTTAAAAATACCTATTCAAGTATTTCAAAACCTCTACGCAACCTTTTTTATATTTCCTTTACTTCGGGTATTCACCCTACCCAATGGAAGGTTGCGCATGTTTTCCCAATTCCAAAAAAAGGTAATAAAAGCGATCCCTCTAACTACCGTCCTATTGCTATAACCTCGGTTCTTTCAAAAGTAATGGAAAAAATAATAAACCTGAAGCTTTTGAAATATCTGGATCGTAGAGGTTTGCTTCATGATCGACAATACGGGTTCAGAGCCCGTCATTCAACCGGTGATCTCATGACTTACCTTTGCGAAAAGTTGAATATCAGCCTTCACCATTCTGGTGAATCTGATGTAGTGGCTCTGGATATTTCTAAAGCGTTCGACCGAGTCTGGCATGATGCTTTATTAGCAAAATGCAAAGCGTTAGGACTAGGTAGGGTCTTTCTAAAATGGATTGGAGATTTCCTTTCGAATCGCATGATTCGGGTACTTGTCGATGGTTATTCATCTGACAATTTTATAATTAATGCTGGTGTCCCTCAGGGATCGGTTTTGTCCCCCACTCTCTTCTTAATATTTATCAATGACCTACTTTCAATTACCTTCAATCCAATCCATAGTTTCGCAGATGACAGCACCCTTGTAGCTTCCTATGAATTTCATAGCCGCTGTGGTATTAATCACCAAACTAATAGAACAGCAAGAAACTTCACTATGAGCTAAATAATGATTTAGCGAAAATCCAAAAATGGGGTGAAAGCAACAGAGTTGATTTCAACACCAAAAAAACGCAATGCTGTTTAATCTCTCGTAAAGTAGCTACTACTACACCCAACCTGACTTTTCACGGTGAGGCTTTGCAGCACTCAACAGATTTAAACATTCTGGGCATCGAGTTAAATCAGAAATTGACCTGGTCAAATCATATTTTAGGTATAGCTAAAGATGCTGCTAAATGTCTAGGTTTCTTGTACCGCTGTAAAGCTTACTTCTCTCCTTCCGATCTTCTCAACATCTATAAAATGTACATTAGGCCCAAAATGGAGTATAATGCACATATTTGGGCTGGAGCGCCCCAAACAGCGCTGGGTTTTCTCGACAAAGTGCAAAACAGAGCTATTCGCCTTATTGGCGACCCCAGTGTTACCTCAACGCTCACTCCACTTTGCCATCGCCGTACTGTTGGGTCATTGACCCTCTTTTATAGATACCTTGTAGGGGTGAACACCTGTTCTAAAGAAATAAAACAATTGATGCCTCCACTCAAAGTTTTCCAACGTGAAACGAGGAGTGCAACAGATGCCCACCCATACACTGTCGAACTGTCAAGATGGCGCAATACAGCATTCGGGAATTCGTTTGTCATGCGCACGTCGCGTTTATGGAACCTTATGCCCGCACATGTGTTCCCAAAAGTTGGTAATTCATTTGTGTACGATATATCGAAATTCAAGAAGAACACTAACATCTTTCTTCAAAATAACTATCCAAATTTTTCCCTTCATCCTCCATAATCCCAATTTTCCTATATTCAAACACCCAAGTATTTCTTCCCCCATCCTTTTCCCCAAAACCAAGCTGTACATTATATTATTATGTATTAAAGGACCAATCCTATAGTTTGGTTTTAAAGGGGGTGGTTTTGGTTGGTTAAAGTCCAACACTACTCAGAGGAACCTCGTGCAGTTCCTTTGGGTGACTTTTGATGTTTTCCACCGTCCCTCGTAAAAAAAAAAAAAAAAGTGCGGAGATTGTGAACCACCTGTTTTATTTCTGGATCTATCTCCTTTGTTTTTCGTCAATTTTTCAGTTTCAAAATTTCGTCAATTGATGCAATAGTTCCTTGTCATTTAAAGTGCTCATGAAATTTCTTTTTTCTAAGTTTAAGCGTTGTTGTTTTTAAGTTTAAAAGAATAAAAAAAAAAATTAAAAATGTCTATTTTTAGAATGACACGGTAATTTGGACTACCAGTTATGGTAAAGTGAAGTAAGAGTTTTTTAACAAAAAAACTGAGAAAAAATTCACAAATAATCTAATAACCGCTTCTTTTTATGAGCCTGAATTAACACCAGTTAAAAAATCCACACGTGTATCTTGTAGAAAAAATTAAAAAAAAGGATATAAAGTTTTAGCTAGATGGCTTGGTTACATTTTTACTTTCATATTTTAAGAAATTTGGTTATTGCTTTTTATTTGCAATTATTTTGATCTTTTTAAAAATTTATATTTCAGTTATTTATATTTGTCATGTAATTATATTACATTTTCATCTGACTTAATGAAAATGTTAATATTTTACTTATTAGTTTATTAGTTTTATCAGTATTTTTAACTTAATTCTTAAATAAATCTAATTTGTTGAACTCAAAAACATAAATAAAAATTTTGTATTAATAATATTTTTTTTTACAATATTACAATATTTTTATTGTTCTTTTTAATACATTCTAAAAATAACTTGAATTTACGTTTTGAAAATTATACAATAACTAAACTGAAGCAGCGGTGTAATCAAGAGAACTCTATCAGCCGTTTAATTTTTAGTATTTATAATTATTATAATTTTATTTTATGTTAGGTTTTATATATTATGTACATTGTACTCACAAATATAATACATTATATAACATAATACAAACAATAAAAACATTTAATATTAACTATTTAAAACAGGTTTTATGATGTTAATTTTTACCGATCGCATACAATTATGCATAAGGTAAGCATTGTTTTCGCCCAAAAATTTGTACCCGAGAATTTGGCAAATATGCACTACTTCGGTACATAGAAGGCTGTAAAAATGTTTTTTATCGTGATGTCTGTCTGTGTGTCTGTTTGCATGTGTACAGCCTAAACGACTGAGCGGAATTTTTTGAAATTTCATATTTAATGTTTTGATGTAAATATCTTGATTGATAATCTTTTGGAGAAAATCTGGCAACCGAAAGAGGTAGTTTACTAGTGTCATTTTTAAGTTTATTACGAATATTTCGTAACAGGAAAATATAAGAGAAAATTATTAAGAAAAAGGTGTTACACAAGTAAAGAGAAATAACTTTGCCCCAGAACATTTTTTGATCCGACCAACTATAAGGTTTTTTGGCGAAATATATGAGCCTTTGTTTTCCTCCTTATTTCTTTTTTTCCGAATTTTATGTTTCTATATACAATATACGCTATTGCTATACATATATGGGCTTTAATTCCAATTTAAAAAGGAATTAAGGCCCGCGGGCTTTATTTCCTCGGGCGTTCTGTCACTGTACCATATTAAAAATATATTATTTATTTTTGTTTTATTTGTTGTTTTATTTATTTCTAATGTCATTTCTAGGAACTTAAATATTTTTTTGATATTAGCATCAGTGGACGTGTATACCAACAGCGTAGGGAAGCACCCGCCTGGGAGTTCTCAACAGCCCACCGGCTACTTGATGGAGCTGTCTCGCCTCTCGCTCGCCGTCTCGAAAATTCAAAAAATTTGCTATTAATAGTTAGAAAATATTTAAAAAATTTGTTATTAAAATTTATAGTCTTACATCTGTTATTTTACGGTGACCGGAAATAATGCCCCAAAAACTAAAGTCGGATCGGTATTCGACTTTATTTCTTTTTCAATTTCGGCATTATTTCCTTTTCTAAATGGTAATAAGGCCGAATTCTCAAAATTCGCGATTTCGGCTTTATTTCCGCATCGGAAGGGAAATAAAGCCGATTATTAAAGCCGATTCGGCTTTATTTCCTGGGGTATTATTACCGGGCACCTATTATGTATGTATATAAAAATTTGCTATTATTGGATTGAGTTTTCGTAATTATTCTAATAAAAATCCGTCGCTTCCATTGAGGTATATAATATAATATGAAAAATGATTTGTATTTTTATTTTAAAAATTGAATTGAATTTTAAAGCAGAAAAAAACTAGCACATATGTATGTATTTTTGAAATTTTTTTTAAGAATAAAATTTAAGGGTAGATTTTTAAAAATTATAATAAAGGTAGAAAATAATTTTCACGCAATTCACAAAATTATTTGTTAAAGTTTGCGTTAAAATTAATATTATGATTTATGATACATACATATGTATCATATTTACTTGTTTAATTTTTTTTTCTCCAAGTCCAAATTTTATACATAACACGCCATAATATGAATTTATATGAACAAATTTTTTTTGTTTATTTTTTCTATACCGCTAATGCGTGAGCGCTACGAATTCTAGTATCTCAAAATCTCGTCTTTTTAAATCTCGTTTCTTAAAATCTCGTTTCATCAAAATCTGTTTTTTTAAAATCTCGGAAATCTCGTTTTTTTTTCAGAAAATACAGAAAAAATAAAAATTTGTAATTTTTAATTTTTATTGAAGAATATCTTATATTTTTCATCTAAATTGAACAAAATATATAAAATAAAAACATTTTCTATATAAAAAAAAAAATAAAACACTTAAGTATAAAAATATTTATTATAAAAAGTTTAATGTAATATTATATTTTAGAAATTTTCAATGTTATTTTCAAAATTGATTTTTTTTCATTAGAAATTAATTTTTTTCAGATAAAAATATCGAAATTTTTACACAATTTACAATTTTTCATAGGGAAATGTCAAAATTTAAACTTTTGTAGGAAAGCCTCTAATCCTTGATATACTATTAGTTGTGATTTTAGAGTTGGATTCAAAATTAGGATTGCCCCTTTTTCCAGAATATTGTATATACATATATATATATGTATTATACGTGAGATTTAGAATTCAGAGGGATTTTAGAGTTGGATTCAAAATCAGGGTTTTACGCCTTTACAGAATATGTATTCAAATATGTATATGTGAGATTTTGAATTAAGAATAGTATAACATCCACTATTCATATGCATACATGTTTACAACGTTTAAATTATTAAGGTATTAAATTTAAAAAAGAATATTTTAAGTGCACATTTTTCTTTCAGCATTTTTTTTTTTGACATTTCATTTTCTTTTTCAACATTTTTTACATTCAACATTTTTTTTAAAATTTTTTTCATTCATGATAAAAAAAACAAGATTAAAATTAAGAAACGAGACTTTAATAAAACAAGTTTTTGATAAAACGAAATTTTAAGAAACAAGATTAACGAGATTTTGATAAAACGATTTTTGAAGAAACGGCATTATAAAAAATGAGATTTTGATAAAACGAGATTTTAAGATATGAGCATTCGTATCCAACCCCTCTAATGCACATATATTTTTACGATTTCATTGTTTATTTATTATTGTTATTGAATAAAAAAAATTATGTTAAATTAGTAAAAGTTATTTTGCTTTGATATTTTTTAAATTATTATGTAAAAAATCTATGAAGTTTGGCATTGCACTTTTCGTGTAATGGCGGTCGCTGCTGTGGTGAAGATAGCTAACGTTTTTTTCTTATGCTTAAAAATTTGCGTAAATTCAAAATGGAAAAAAAACACTTTTATTTTACAAACATATCTTTTTCATTTTACAACAAGTAAGTGAGTAAGTTACACGTAATATGTATATATCCATCTACTAAATCATGTAATTACCTTTGCACACTTAAATCATTTCAAGCGAAACTTGAGAAGCTTTCAATTATTGTATTTTAATTCAAAGAGGTCGGTAAAACACCCTCAATTTAACACAATTTACAATCACAAACTGTTCGTTATTAATTACTTACTGACTACTTACTAGTTTCAATACTTTGAACTCATCTGTTTATAAACAAAGTATAGGATTAATTTAAAATTTGCGGTTATATTTTTTACGATAATCACAACAATACAAATTAATATAGAATTACAATCGCATTACTATATGCATTTTAACGGATTTTCCTATATTTTACCTTTAATTATATTATTTGTATTATTAATCATTACCTTTGACAGTACTGGAAATTGAGAGGTAAAGAGGTAGCAGCTGTATACTTGTGGATCTTTATTAGCTTTTCGTATAAGGCCTAACTAGCTCCAACAGTTTCTAGGCCTGGGGAATTTGGCCGATGACAAATATTTTATTATATAAGGTGATTAGTCGCCTTTTGAATTACGATGTGTTCTATCTATCATTATGTATGAGATTTCATCTATACAAGGGGCGGTTCTTTTTTTGTGCTTTAGGACCCATTTAGTTATTTATTTATCTTTCTCATACTTAACATGTTACAAAGTATAAATTTAAAAACTAATAAAGTAGTAGTAGTATAATTAAATAGTAGTAGTACAAAAAATTTATTTTTTGATAGTTTTAGCTAATCTGTATGACTTTATAACATAATATAAATTAAAAATAATTTTCTTCAGTTTTATTCAAATATGCAAAATTAAATTAAATCATATTAATAACAAATAAAGGAAACGAAAAATGAAGAATTATTAAAATGATAAGAATCATAATATTAAAATAAACAAAAAAAAAATTCACAAATAGATATACATAATTGAATTTTAATACAAGCTTTGCAGAGAAAATTTGCTTTTTTTGAAATTTTTCAGCTGATTTCTTATACTAATTGCTGTTCTAACAAATATGTTTTAATTTTGGTTTTAAATTCTATCATACTATTGATCAATTTAAACTTTTCAGGGAATCATTATAAACTTTCAAACAATTACATAATCATTTATTTTTCTGTTTGTTTGAACGATATTGTTCGCAGTTACATATATTTGAAAAGCTAATATATTGAGAGGAATATAATAAGTTTGTTGGGTATTGAATTGAACACCTGTGAATAATTTTTATACATTTTTGTGTAAAATATCTAAATTATTTAGGTATTGTTGGGGAGCTCTACTCCATATAGGATTCTGGTAAGTAATGTGAGACTTAATAAAAGACAAGTATACAGTGAAAAAAGCGATAGGAAATTTCGTAATCTGCATAATATAAAAATATAGGGGGCTAGAATTTTTATCACATGATCAATGTAACCACTCCAATTAGCTTTGCTGCCTATTTTTAGGCCTAGATAATTGCATTTTTTAACAACTTCAATTTTTTCATTGTTGAGAGAAAAGTCAGCTCTCTCATCAAAAAATTTATTTTTAAAAAATAAAATTTTTGTTTTCTCCACATTTAAGCTAAGTTGATGTTTTGCTAACCACACTTGTATCATGTTGAGATCATATGGAATATAAATTTTTAATTCCACTTCAGTATAGTAGTAATAGTAGCTCTTGGGCGTGGGAAAATAATTATGCAAATTAGGCCAATGACTTGGCGTTTGCTTTGTTGTTGAGAGCTTTTTTAAGGAATGTTGTAGTGTAAAAAACAGGTAGCAAATTAGATGTCGTGATTGTCGTTTGCATAATTAGTTTCCGGAAAAGTGTTTGTAAATAATATAGAAGGTCAACTAGATAATGTAGAACAAGTAAGTGCAATGATCTAAACAGATGTAAATAAAATAAATTTAATAAAAAAATTTGAAATACTATTGAAAGGTAAACTAAATAATGTAAAACAAGTAAGTGCAATGATCTAAACAGGTGTTATAATATCTAGTATTTGTTACCGGTTGCATAATTAGTTTCCGGTAAAAGCTTTTGTAAATAATATAGAAGGTAAACGATATAATGTAGGATAAGTAAGGGCAATGATCTTGTTATGATAGTATAGTAACATATAGGTTATTTTAAATAATAAAAATGTATCTTATTTTTTCAATAAAAAGCTTTCACGGTCAAACAGTTATTGTAACATAATATTAGCGCAAAAAATACAGTTGTTATTTATGAGATAAATAAAATGCAGATATTGACCTTGTTATTGTATCTTGTAATTTTCGGTTGTATGTACTTGGACATAGGTATTCTGTGCGAGAAAGAGATAGCAAATTATGTCAATGACCTGAGCAAGTGTCCTGATACTTGCTGGTCTTGCATAATTAGTTTCCGGAAAATGCTTTTGTAAATAAAATAAAAGGTAAACTAGATATTGTAAATTAGATTAATTGTTATGTTTAATTGAAAAATAATTTGAAAAAAAATTTGGTTTACTTTATTGGTTACTGCTATGTATAATACAAAAAATTAATAAAGAATTGTAATAAAAATTTTTATGTAGGTAATATAAGTTAACACACACATCTGAAACAGCTTCATAATACCATACTAATAAGTCAATTTCATAATACAATACAAAATGCATAATTTTAATTATTAGATTATGTAGAACAAGTAAGTGCAATATTCTTGTTGTGATAGTATAGTAATATAGATTATTGTAAATAATACGAATTTATTTATTAATAAAAAGCTTTCACGGTCAACCAGTTTCGGGAAAATAATTGGCATCTTTTCTGTACATAACAATTTTGAGCCATTATCACCGCTACCTGCTGCTCCTCTAGAAAGGTCCTTAAATTAAATTTCGTAATGGAATGTTAATGTTCTTTCTAATTGGAAAATATCGCATTTTCCAATTATTTCTTCAAACGGCTCCTGTACTTCCATTTTTAATTAAAAATAATTTGAAAACTTAAATCAATTTATACTTTTTATGCAACATACATAATATTTTGCATCATACATAACACTTTCTAAAATATGCCAATTATATTTTTGCATTCTCATTAATAATTAATCACTGTATATTCTCTAAACTATGTCTAAGATTTAAAATACTTTGTAGCTACCAATATAAAAATCACTATGTAGAGGAGTTAAAATATTAGTCAGCAAGATTTTTGCAACTCTTTCCACGTTTTTTTTATTTTTTTTCAGGTTAATCCATTTAAATCAAGCCTTGTTTCTGGAGAGTCGATATCCGGTCCCCAAAAGTCCAATATTGGTCCCCTGAGGTCCGGTTCCCTTTAAAGCGGGGCCTGAATCAGGCGTCCCCTTTTCTTGATTCTGGATGGGGTCCCCGGATGTCCGGTATCGGTCTTTGAGGGTCCGGTATCGGTTTATGCTACTGCTAAAGGCTCCCTTCCCCTCTTTTTCCACATTTTTTCATCGTAATAGGTATAAATTAGAGGTTTTCAAGTTATTTTAATATAGTAAGGCACAAAATGAGCAGCAAGGCAGTAGCAGATCTACAATTTATTGTTGGAAATAATAAGCAATATTTCTTGAAAGAATTTTCTTTGTTAGCTGATGGGTCACTGATACCGATGCTGTTTATGTTTAAAGCACCTTATTCGTTCGAAGAGTTAAATAACGATGTTAAACAGCAAAATGAATTCAATAAAATGCAAATAAATGGTCTTGACTGGGATGATGGATTTATGGAATATTTAGAAATTAAAAATATTTGAAAGGAACATTTAAATTCATTCGATGTCGTTTATGTAATGGGGTACCAGAAAACGGCATTTTTAGATAAATTTGTTTCGAGTTCAGTAGAAGTTATCAATTTAGATAAGGACATTCCATCTCTTCAGAAACTAAGGAATTTCACCACCATTTGCCCTCACCATCACATTACGGAAAATTTACAAAGATGTGCTGTAAAAAATTGTATGAATTTATATATGTATTTAATAAAAGAAAATAATTGGTTTTAAAAAATATTTGTTTTATTTATTGTTGACCAATATATTTTTTCTGACAAAAACATAGGTATTTCATAAAATAGCCTAGAATAGTTGCACTGAGCTATGTGTAAATTCATAGGTATATAGAAATCTTCTTGTTCCAGTCTGAGTTTGTTCTTTTCTATACATCTCTCAAAATATTTGAAATCATATTCTCGTACATTCAATTCAGCTCCATTGTTGTATGACATCACTGCTTGTATAAAGTCTAACATAAGAGAAAAGCGGGTGTACTCATCTAACTGCAATATAATTTTTTTAGTTTGCCCGGTATGATTAAATGTTAGCGCAAATCCTTTTGAATTTAATTTAGGTTGGTTGTTAGTAAAAACTTGATAAAAGGCATACCACGCCAAATAATTCATCTCACAAATGACTTTGTGATGACGTTGGAAAATTATTGTTGCAGCAAAATTTTCAACATTAAATCCAATTTGTATTTTTGTTGTTTGTTTTTTATCCAAATAATAGATATAGTAAATATAAAAGATTTAATAAAAGATTTTGCGGAGGTTCACTTTTTTGTTTTTCAATGACTTCCGAATTTGTTGATTGCTCCATTTTTCTTGTTTTAACTGATGAATTCTATTTTAGAATTTTGTATTTATAGTTTTTCTCCCACATTTTTTAAAAATTTTTCGAAATATTCTTTGTATTTTTTTATCGTTTTTAAGTGGGGATGATGTGTCGAATAAATTAAGAAAATATTTTATGCTTTTACAGGAACTTCGCATCCATAGATATACACAACAATAATGTCCGCAAACAGATGTTAAATTACTTTGTAAACGCTTATTGTTGAAAACAAAACATTTCGATTGATTTTGTAGAAATTTTATAATCTCATTGTGAAATGGCGGATTTCCAAATGAATCAAAATATTCTGCACACCCTTGAACTGGAACAAATATTGCTAACCAATGTGTTCCCTTTTCATTAGAAGTATCAGTATTTACCACCTAAATACTAGGTTTTGAAACTTGTTTTGGTAATTGATCAAGAGCATAAACGCGTCTAAATATTTTATGTGTTAAGTTATTACATTTCAGCACCTTTGAAATCTGAAGTGTATCATTTTCTTGCGAACGGGAAATATCAATTAGTGGAGTATTTCCTCGTATAAATGTTGTTAAAAATTCTACTTTAAGTTTTCCATTTGTTAAGACTATATCGAATTTTTCAAGCAAATTTATTAAGTTATTAGTTATTTTTTCGTTATCGATATGTCCAAAAGAGTAATTCTCAATGTCTGTTCTTTTTAAATCTCTGACAGGAAATGTATACTTTAATTCTTTTACAATAGTTTTACATTTTTCTTTTATGCCAGCCACAGCAATATTTTTTACAAATATTGTATTGTTATCGGCCATACAGAACGACAAATCTACTAGAGCACATGCCATTTTAAAATGAATAGAAATGGCCCATTAAACTTCCTTTTATATAAAACATATGTTTACGTATACGTTACGATTTTTATCAATTTCGATATTGGCATCGAATTCAGCAAATACAATGCATGTTAATGTTGAAGTTAAGGGCGCACTGAGTCTTGTTTCAATCTTTACTACTCCCTGGTTTAATAAACTCTGACATGTATCAGTTCCCGAGCCGTCTGGTGATAAATCAAAAGCCAGTATTGTATAACCTTTTGAAAAAAGTTCTTTTGAAATTTGATGTCCTCTATCAGAGTGATGTATGCCAGTTCCGCTGAATAATGTTAAATATGCACGAGAATTACAAAGATTATCCGATGTAAAACTTGTTTCAATTGCAGAATTTGGTGTAGGCACTCCATTCACATATAATTGAAATTGTGTGAGATTTTGATGATCGAAATGGTATGGATTTTTTGATCTTTTACCATTAAAATTTTCATTGTTAACCATACAAAATACAAGAGCTTTTGGTATTTGTCCTATAAATATATTATCCAATGATATGTTGGAATTGTTAGCCGGAATTGTAAATGTTTTGATTTCACTTCTCGTATAAAAATATTTCGCGTTAGCCTTTTCCAATACAGTATTATGTGCTATCAATATGCTAGGATTAATTGTTAAATATTTCATGTATAACGTAGCTTCGAGAATTTTTAAATAGCTTTCATCGGCATCGTTAAAGAAAATAAAAAAATTTTGTTTTTCTAAGGCCAAAGCAATTCGAATGTCAACATTATTTAAAAGTAATTTAGGAGTATTGAAGAAATCTACATGTAATATTCCCATTAATTCTACTATTGCAGAATTGTTGTATGATTTTTGTCTTGATTTAGAACCAAGACATTATTATCATAACATTATTTACATTTGGTTTATCCAATTGCCAACCAGATGCCTCCAGATGAGTTTGAGTGGAAACTGTACCATAATTTAGTAAATTAGTTAAGTATGCTTTATAATGATATAAGGAATCTGAAGAAGTGATGTTTTTTCCGTTTAGAGTTACAATACATTGTTTAATTAAGGAGTGTAATAAATTATTTACAACACTGGGCTGCGGAGCTGCCTTTGCTTCAGTTCAGGTTCCTATTTTATCATTTGCACTCCAAACTGATCCATCTTTTTTTAAAATTTGAACTTTAAACTTTATATAGCTGCTGGATAAATCTCGATATGTATCTCCATTCCCAAGCGAAACAAATTCAATAGTTGATGGCGATGCCTCTAAAGAAGCTAAAGGATTGTATGCTACCTCTTCTGAACGCAAAATACTTGTTTGAACAGGTAATGACGCAAAAAGATCAAGTTCAGATTTCATACATTCCATTTTTTAATTGAATATATCGGAGATTTTACTTTGCTTTTTTCGTCGCTTTTTCGACTTCAAATGTGTCTTTTTAGAAACTGCTCGTCTTTTTATAGCTCTTCGTCTTCGACCATACATCGAATACAGTTGGTTAACTACAGATTTTCGTAAATTTTTTATACCACCTTTGCTTTGATCAATTACAGCTTCTTTTACGTTTGCACCAGATGCTATATCATTAAAAATATTTTTACTTGTGTTTACAGCTTCTTTTTTAATTAAATCCCAACCTGATGTAAAGACTGGCTTTAAGTAACGAATTAATCTTCCGAATATATTTCCAAAACCACGACCTTTTTGTATAGTTGGATAAAATTGTAATAAAGGACCAATATCGTTGATTCCTCCTCCTATTTGAGAGGAATAATATCTGACGTAAGCTCTTTCCATGTTTGATAAGATATCATATTTGTGTAGTGGTATTTATATTGTTTTTTTTTTTTTGGCACTCAATGCTTTTTAAAGTGTAGTACAATTTTTGTTGTATAGTAACTAGATACAAAATTTATTCCATCACCATATTGGTTGAAAATTTTAATCGCTATGGTTTCAAAACAATTTTTTTCTATAGGTATGTAATGAACATTTTCAAATTCAATATTTATAGGTATTCTACAATTTTCAATGTTGATAGCTCTCAATGCACGCACTTTACTACTTCCAAAAACAGATGATTAAACTATATCTGAATAAATCATCACCATTCCGTTCAATTCATTTTTATTATTAACAACAGCTAATTTGAATAGTTCAGGTAATTTTGTTTTGAAATTTTTTATATTTTTTTTCTGTTGAAATAATTCAGTTAGTAATGTTTTTACATTATAACTTTGATTAACTTTTATATAGAAACTGTCTTCATCAAAAGTCTGCGATATTCGAATTAAATCTTTCCGGTTAGGTTCTGATACTTTTTTAAATGCTGCATCATCATAATTTTTAGGATTAGAGATATATGTCAAAACTTCATTAAAAAATTCTTTGAAAACCTGGTTTCGCATAAATCCTGGATTAGGAGTTATATTTTTAATAAGCGTTGGCAAAAAATTAAACTTCCAATCATCCAAATGTAATTCCGAATCGTCATATGAATAGTATGTGTAGCCTATAGATTTGGTTACTTTGATTTTTTCTAGAGGTTTTTCAATGTTTGTTACGTAAACATTATACTGTCCAATATTAACCAAAGCACATTTCTCTTTGTTAAATTCTTCTGTTTGTAGGAAATTATTCAGATAAATTTCTGAAAGACCAACTTTCCAATTTCCACTTCTTAAATCAAAGTGAATAGGTAATTTATTTTCGAATGAAGCTAAAGTGTTTTCTGGAAACAGTTTTATATTATCATTACTAAACAATGTTACATAGAAGTCATCTTGACTATCCATATTTCATAACTTCTTCTAAAACATAAAATGTTGCACTATTTATATGTTGTCCATTCTGGTGTTGATGAAGTTCTTAGTTTTGGACTTCTAAGTAATGGTTTTAGTTTTCGTTTTTTTGTTTCAGGATACTGTGAAAGTATAGTGGAGAAAATTGCACTACCGGCCGATCTAAGTTCTTCTTCTTTTCAGGAAATGGTACAGCAACGGTAATTACATCACCACTTGGTGTTTCAAATATTCGATAATCAGAGCTTACAGATGGTCTTTCTACTAATTTTTCATCTTTCAACATTTCATCTTGAGCTAATTTTTTAAAAGAATTTTCATCATCAAAATCATAACTTGTTAAATCAACATCCATATTTGAATGTTCTTTTTTAGGGTCATATTCAAATACATCATCAGTAACTAATGGTAAAATTTAGTTTGTGTTGACGTTGATTTGTATTTAGGTAATTCAGTTTCTGTATATGCATTTCGCTTAGAAAAGAATTTTGTTTGAGTACCTGTATCAAATGTAGCATTATTTAACTTTTCTGGTAATTTTTTTGTATGCCTTTTGTTAATTCCATATTTAATGAGATTTTGACGATATAAATACCATTTTTGCAATGGTTTTAATCTTTTATCATATAAAACTTTTTTCATTTTTTGATCTAATAAATCCAAGTTTTTATCATCTTGATAAATGATTTGCTAAATTTTGAAAATATTTCTGGTGACATAACAATCTTTCGCTGCATTATGTCTTACTGAGAAGTTTTCCTATTACACCAGATAATATTAATAAGTTTTCCTATTACACCAGATAGTACCAATTAATGTAGGTAAAAATCCTCCATGTTGAATTAACATTTTTCGTTTAGCTTTTATACCTTTTTGTGGACACGCTAAGAGTCTCAATTGTTTTTTATGTTTTTTTAGTTTTGTTTTTTGTGATGGTGATATTTTATTGTTCCCGTTTAACACATTAACTGCAATTTCAGCAATAGTTTTTATTATATCATCATCACAATATTTTAGAATATTTTTACGAAAATTCTTGTTGTTGCATTTTTCTAGTACATGTAACATATGTCGGTTTTTCTTCAACCGTTTCATATTTTAAGCAATTGTTTAAATCTTTGGTAGCACAAAAACAAACGCAATATTCCTCTGAGAATATGTTGGTTCTAATTCGAAACAAATCGTTAATGTCTTGTGTTAAATCTAATACAATATAACCATGTGGGCTTGATGTTGATTCATTATATACCCCCAGGAAGCCTTTTATATTTTCCGGATATAGTTGTCTAGCTAGAGGAAAAATCTGTGATTTATCTCGAGGGTTTTTAAAAAGTACCAAATATTTACAATTTAATGAAATATCTCGTGAGAGTTTCCCCTGATGAAAAATGTTTTGCGTTAATAATATAATAGACAAATTACGGTGGTGCGAACCTTTAGTAAAAAGTTCACATACTTGTTTGTTTGCTGAATCTAACATTAAATCATCTAAAACAATTAAAGTAGGTTTACTTAGGTAGGGAATGCCGGTATAAAAATCTATATCAGGGAAATCTATATTTCTTGGAACCGCAGAAATTTCTGGGTTACAGCATTTTATTTTTTCAATTTTGGGATGTATCAATCTAGTAATATTTTTGATCAAGTTGCAAACAAATGTTGTTTTCCCACATCCAGATGGTCCCGTTACCATCATCGTAAATGGATGATTAAAATATATCATTATCGGTTCGCGTTTTAAAAATGATTAAGAGGTAAAATAGTTTCGTCTTGAAATATATATATATATAAGCAGCAAAAGTGTATTGTAGCTTATTCTCAGCTTATCTCTCAATGAAGGTGAAAGATGTATAATTATTCTCATTTTAAAAGATGGAAGTGAAAGAAGTGGAAGAGTTTTTAAAATTATATTCGTCTGTCTTATTAAATGAGCATAAGCAACGTATTTTTCACATGTATAAACAAGTTAAAGAATTTTCAACAACAGAAAAATTTACATCAATATACGGAACTCATTTTGCTCTTTGTCCTTGGGCTTACGACAACTCGTCAGCTGGACCGGATACATGTAACTATTGCTCTATAGAAAATTATAAAATAGAATTGGAAATCTGATTAAACGGTACAAGCATAATGTCAAGGACACACATAGTATCGGAAATACATAGACCAGCTAGACGAAACTTTCGTCGAAGAAAATTTATTCAAAAAGGTTTAAACGATACATGGGAAATCGATTTAGTAGAAATGATTCCATATTCAAAGTTTAACAAAGGAAATAAATATTTATTAACTGTAATAGACATCTTTTCCAAATATGCTTATGCTGATCCAATTAAAACTAAAAATGCTAATAACGTTTTACTTGGTATGCAAAACATTTTCAAACGTGCTGGACCACTCCCAAAAAATATTCAATCTCTATATTACCCTCTATCTATATCTATTTTACCCTCACCTTATTGAGAAATACAATTCAACATATCACCGTACAATAAAACTTCAGCCAAAAAAAGTTACAAAAGCAAACGAGAAATATATTTTGAAAAACATTTACATACAACCGAATTTTTATCAGAAGGCAAAATATAAAGTTGGAGATTATGTACGCATAAGTAAATACAAAGGAAATTTTGTAAAAGGTTATCAACCTAACTGGTCAACAGAAATATTTACAATTAAAGAAGTAAAACGCACAGATCAAATTACTTACAACTTACTTGATTATACAAAAACACCGATTTCAGGTTCTTTTTACGAATCTGAACTTACTCGAGTCAAAAATCCTGGCACTTTTCTTGTTGAAAAAATATTGAAAAGAAAAGGAAATCAGGTTTTTGTTAAATGGTTAGGTTTTGATAAAGATCACAATTCTTGGGTAAACAAAAACTATATTATATGAAACTTATTTTATATTATTTTATTTTTTATTATTTAAAAATGTTTTTTAAAATATTTTTCAATTAAACATAACGATTAATCAATAAATTCAACTTTTTTTCTTTTTTTTTTTTTCGTCACGATTTTATTTCTACACACAACCTTTATTTTAAAACTAAGATACAATAACAAGGTAAATATCTGCATTTTATTTATCTCATATATAACAATTATATTTTTGCCTTAACATTATATTACAATGTCTGGTTGGCCGTAAAAAAAATAAAATAAATTCATATTATTCACAATAATCTATGTTACTATATTATCACAACAATATCATTGCACTTACTTGTTCTACATTTACCTAGTTTACCTTGTCTATTATTTACAAACACACCGTAAGAGCTTTTTATTAAAAAAATAAAATAAATTCTTGCATATTATTTACATAGTCTATGTTATTATAGTACAACACCTGTTTTTAAATCAATATAAAACATAAAACAGATCATTGCACTTACTTGTTATACTTTATCTAGTTAACTTTCTATACTATTTACAAAAACTTTTCCGGAAACAAATCAAAACAAGATCATTGCAAGCGGTAATAATACATATTACAACACCTGCTTAGATCATTGCACTTACTTGTTCTACATTATCTAGTTGACCTTGTCTATTATTTACAAAAGCTTTTTACGGGAAATTAATTATGTAAGGTCAACAAGTACCACAACACTTGTTTAAGTCATTCTATACTATTTACAAAGTAAACGCCAAGTCATTGGCCTAATTTGCATAATTATTTTCCCACGCCCAAGAGCTACTATTACTACTCACTATCGCAAGCATACTTTAGTACAGCGTCGTCTGCATACAACTGTAAAATTCCATTGATACGAGTTAATTCGTCTATATAAATATTAAAAAAGTCGGGATCCAATATGGATCTCTGAGGGACTCCCTTCGTTATAGTTTTTTTCGAACTGTAAATATTATTAACACGGACCATTTGATCTCTATTTGCAAGAGATTTGACTAACATTAATTGTAATTCAGAAAAATTAAGTTTTGTGAGTTTTAATAATAAAATTTCATAGTCAACGCAATCAAACGCTTTCCTGAGATCTAGGAAAAAACAGCCAACATATTTTTTTTTCTATATTTTTAGAAACGAAGTCCGTTACACTAAGACAAGCAACTGTTATATTTGATCTTTTTTCAAAACCAAACTATTCTTCGCATAAAATCCCATTGGAATTCATGAAAATATTCAGCCTATTTTTCATTATGCTTTCTAAATTTTTTGAAAACGATGGTAAGATTGAAATTGGACGCTAATTAGAACAATCCGTTTTTTAAAAATAATGGTAACAATAGCACTTTTTAGATTAGAAAAGAAAATTCCAGTTTGAAAAGTTCTATTAATAAATTTCACCACAATGGGAATTAGTTGGTCTGAGAAACGTGTAATCAATTTAGTCGATATGCCATCGCATCCTGTCGCTGCTGCCAAATTTAGTGAATTGATTGAAAACCTGACTTCATCAGCATTAGTCAAGGTTAACTGAAAATTAGAAAAAATTGTTCGAACGAATTGATTCATGTAATTCAGATCAATTGATCTGAAATAATTATGATAATATAATATGATAATATGATAAAATAATTATTCATAAATTCCGAAATATCATTTGGATATTCCAGCATTTTATTATTCCAACAAAGCGCTTTCAATTGACTTCTTAAATGACATTGGGTTGTATTGAACATTATCTCTTTATATAAATGCCAGATTTTTTTATTATCACAATTTTCTGATATTTTATCAGAGCAGTATTTTTATTTAGCCTCAATTATTAATTTTTTACACTATTGCAATATAGTAAGTACAGTTCGTTAATATTATGATTGTCCTCTGGACATTTTTGTTCATATTTATAAAAAGAGTTTCTAATTTTTTATTTCTTTTTTAATTATTGTACGAAGAACAGAGACAATTTCTTCAAAGTTACTGTATGAGTCGAGATTTGACCATATACTATCATTTGCAACGTTGTTAAAGTTTAGTACAGTTTTATATTGTAGTTTATTACTTATTGTAGGTTTGTGATCTACACTTATAAAGAACATCTGGTGATCCGAAAGGAATGTGTCTAAGAATTGGAAATAATATTTGTTGTTTACTATATCTGTTATAAAGTGATCAATAACCGTTTTAGAGTGGGGTCCTATTCTGGTAGCATATTTTTCGGAGATATTATTCAAAATTATAAAACCGTTGCTTAACAACAAATTTATGTAAAGTGTCTGAGTTGTCACTGTTTATTAAATTTATGTTCATATGACCAATTAAAATTTGTGTTTTGAGGTTAGCTCATCGACGTTAGTTAAAAAATCTGGAATTCGTGGATCATGAGATCTATATATGCCTATAATATTATAATTATATTTTAATAATTTTACTCCTATCATATTACTGTTTCCCAACCACTCACTAAAAATTAAATTTCTATCTAATCATTTCTTACGTAAATTACAACTCCACCGTTTGTATTTTGTCTGTCTGTTGAAATAAGAGTTGAATCCGGGAAGATTGAAAAATTTATTTTCTGAATTATGCAACTAAATTTCTGTCTATGAACTATGACATGTACATCAAAAATTTTAATCCAAGCTTCAGCTTCATACAACTTTTTGCGTAAACTTTGAATATTTAAATATATAATATTTAGAATATTTTTATATTTATTTATTGTTGAAGTTTTATCAAAATGGTTTACCCTTATGTTGTCGTTAACGTTATTAATGTCATTGACACTCATTTGAGAAAAATAAAAATAAGTTTGAATTTTGTTTTTTTTTTTTTTATGACATGCTCTAATATATATGCAAACTGGTATTCCAATAAGCTTAATAAAGTTATAAAATTTAAATTGACCAACTGTTTTTGACAATAGCAATGAGAGCAAGAAGATTGATAGAAAAAAATTATAAAATGTAGAAATGTAAACAAGCTCAGAGAAAAATGTTTAATTGTTACATTAAATAAATATAATGTACAATAAATTTTGATATTATAATAATTATAAAATTAAAAAGTATAAGTGTTTTCAATGAAAATAAAAAGAAGTAATATGTTTTAATATATTTATTAGTGCTAATTGAAATTAAATGTTGTAAAAAAATTAAGTAAAACAGAAAAAAATAAAATATTTGTTTTTTAATTAAAAAAAAATTGTTATTGTAAATAGTGAGAACATAAGTTATATTAATTAATTTTAAAATTATTATTAAATTATTAGTCAAAATTTTAAGACAAAGTGAAAAGTAAAAAAAAACCAAAAATGTTTTTTTTTACTTAAGAAAAATTTGTAGCTTTGAAAACTAAAATTGTAGGTTAGTTAAGCAATTTTAATGTAATTCTTAAATTAACTAGAGTTTAAAGATAACTAGAGTTTAAAGAAACTAAATGTATTTAAATGTGAATTTTAAAAATTTTGTGAGATTATTGATTAAGTTTATCGATTTTAATTTCATTCTTAAAATGTTATTTAAAAATTTATAAGGAAAAAAAAATTATATCTAATGTATATTGTTATTTTGAAAAGTTTTAGATTCCAATTCATTATGAAGGTTATTTTTAATGAAAGTAATATTGTAAAATTTTTTAATTGTATTATGAAGATAATACAAAAATTATAAAGAAAATTATTATACAAAATAAGTAAATAATAAAATTTAAGTGAAAATAAATGATTGACTGACTGAATGATTGTTAGTGTATTTTAACTAAGTTCAAAAACATTTTTAATAAAGTTAATACATTGAATGATGAAGTTTTATATACCTTACTGGTTTTATTCTGCCGAAGATAGATTTTGTTATCTTTAACCCAGAGGAACTCAAGATGTTGCGATGTTTTGATCTCTTCTGCACAATGGTAACGGTAACTAATGATTACTTCGATTGTAGTGCAGAAAGATGATGCCGATAAAAGATTTCTTTATTAATTTTGGAGTTTAAATCTATTTCAGAAGTAAATAGGTGTTTATGTATTCTTCGTTTCGACGTAAGTTCCATTTTAAATTTCTCCGAAACTAACTGAACGAGATATACGTTTAAGTTATTCTGTGTTGTTTTTTGTTGGTTTTATTTGCGAAATTTGTTTTTTTATTTGGTTTTATTTGCGAAACTTTGCATTAATTTTTTTTTGCAATTTGTATCACTACATCATTTGGTATATCATTTGGTATATCTGGTGGTAGACCAGCCAGTATTATATTGTTTATGTTTTGTTGTTGCGACTCATGCAATAATCCTTCAAGTTGGTTAATTTTTTCTTCCAATACACCTACTTTATTTTCAATTTTTCCAAGCGCTTGTAAATATTTTCTTTGATAAATTCATTACTTTGTTTCTTAATGTCATCCATCTGAAGTGATATATAATGTTGCGACTTTTGTATCTCCAGAATAGCTGAACCCAGTGTTTTTAAAAAAGTAGACATCCTTTCTTGTGTGCAGTTTAAAAAGTCAAAAGATGGTAATTGACTAAATTTTTTCTTCTCCAATCACATGGGACTCATTACAATCAGTATTATCATGATCCAAATTCAAGTATCCCTCACAACCTTCTGGTTCCTCCTATGCAATAACTTTGGACTCATTATGACTAGATGGAGAGTTAGAGCATCTCCAAGTAGCTCTGCTACCTTTCACAGCCTCGAAATATTCATTTGAGACTGCAGCACATCTTATATGAAAATAATTTTGGCAAGCACAACATTGTACACCTTTATTAATTCTCCCAGTGATAGAAACTTTGCATTGTTCACATTGTTTGTACTATTTGGACATATTTTTATAAATTTAAAAAAGTTTTTATATTTAATTTATTATAATAGTAAATTTTAATAGTCTAATAAGAGCAGTTTCCCAAATTAAAGGGAAAGCTCCACAAGCTAATGACAAATTAAATATAGTCGAAAGCGGACTTGCTAAAGATGCAGAACAATTTTTTAAAAATAAATTAGGAATACCATCACTTCCAGGACTAGGATTATCGTCAATTTTATTTAAATTTCATTTCTTTTTTCTACCGTCGAACTGACCTCATCACTTTGTTAAAAACTCAAAAAAATTCAAAAAGATAAATATTTATAAATTACTTTATTTTTAAAACTTGTGTTTTGTTTACATTGTATATAATTTATAAAATTAGCCAGTGTAAATTTTGTTTTGTTTTGTTTTCTAAATTTAAATTTAACTTAATTTTGAACTAAATCTAATATTCAAATCATTTGCTGAATTTGATTATAATGTTCACACTTTCAATGGCGGCAACAGATAAGTTTTTTTTAAATCAAATTTATTTTACACTAGTTTTTAAGTTTTAATCTGTTAATTTTCAAATTTTTATTTTTTAATTCTTTTTTTTTTCTATATAAATTTATATTTCCTTATTTTTTTTAGTTTTCAAAATAGTCACATAAATATATTATTTTTTAATTTTCTAATTAAACGCGCGCTATTGCTTGGTTTGTTTACATTTAACTAATTTTAATTTTATTGTTTCTTTCTAATATGTTCTAATAGTAAACAAATCAAAATTAATATCCTTCTCCCTCCCTCTCGTATATGGATGTTAATGTTCTGATTTTTTTTCTTTCTCAATAATTAATACCACCATAACTTAAACCGTAATTTTGATATGTAATTTCTGGTCGTGATATATATATTTTTTTTTTAATTTGCTCTTAATTTACCATAAAAGGTATTGTATTGAGAAGGTTTATAATGGAGGAAAAGGCAGGGGAAGAAGATATTATTTTTTCTTCTCTCTTTTGTCTTCTCTTTTCTTCGTGTAAATTTCATATATGAAATATTAATAGTAGTGTTAAATGTACTTATATAAAATTAATTTAATTATAATAAATAGCGTTTTCGTTTTTTTATATGGTGCTACCCATATAGATACCCAAGTTGAAAATATTTGTTATGGTGCTTTTGAAATAAAATTCCGAAATAAAAATTCACCATCTCAACACTAGAAGTTTAAAAAAGAAGATGGATGAATATTCACTAGTTTTACACAAATTAAATACAACCATACATATTATTATTTTTACTGAAATTTGGTTACCAGATCATGAAATACTCTTATTAAATTTAACAAATTATAAAAATATTTTTTCTTGTAGAAATACTAGGAAAGGTGGTGGTGTAGGCATGTACATACATGTATCACTAAAGGGTTTGCAAAAATACCGGATTTTTCAATACCGGTATTGCGGTATTGTTTTTTCATGAATACTGGAATACCGGTATTTTAATTTTTTAAATACAACAGAAAGATCTAAACGTATACAAACCTTAATTACAATATAAAGATAATTAAATAAAACAAACACATTATATGAAATTCAATAACCATATTTTATTGCCAAGATTTTATTTTACTTATTTCTAATGAAATAAGCATTTAAAAAACGTAATGCATCTAGGTTTTTGTCATCCAAATGTGTTCTTATTTTGGTACAAAACATCCCAGCTGTAGAAGACGCTCTTTCGGAATCCACACTTGTGGGCCGAATATATTTTAGACTCTCAAAAACCATTAATAAATACTTACTCTTTATTCCTTCTTCTTCAAAAAACAAAATTTCTCTTCTTACAATTTGTGCACCATCTTTTGGCTCTTGGATGATTTCATTTTCAAGCTCAAGTACCTGTTTAGACTTTTCTTCTAAAACCAAATGCAATTTTGCTTTCATAGATAAATTTTAATGATGAAGATTGCGTTTCCGTTGAAATATTGTCAATTGTTGTATTATTATTACTAGAACTACAACTTGTAGGATATTCATTTTTTGTAAGACGTTTAACAATTTGAATGATATGTTTTGTAATAACAGATAGTACTGGTCTTGCAAAAAATGTCGTAATCATCCTCACTGCTTGAGGCCTTTCGATCAAATAAATATGCTAAAATGTCAGAATATACTGTACGTCTTTCTTTTATTCTAATAACTAGCTCTTCTTTAAGCCGATTACTCAAAATTGTGTTTTGTTCGGTTAGCTCATTAAGCATGAATTTCAAAGTTACATCTGCAATATATATAAGTTTACATTTTCGCAACATAATGCTTCCACTGCTACTTTGATTAGTTGCAATGCTAATATTGTATTTGATAGTAGTTCAAAATTATTTACGGTAAATGTAATATCAGATTTTAAATCAATTAGGCTTTTTCTTATACAACGGGCTTTTTTTATACAGAAAATCTCTCCAACATTCACAACAAACTATCTCATTGCGTAAGGGAATCTGAAATTAAGTTACGTTCCTTACCAAATTCTTCTTTGTTTTATTTCTGCAATAAGGCAACGTATTTTGTTGGAGATGTTCGAAATAATTTTATTACATTTCCTATTTTTGAAATTAGAGAGCCTAAATCTGCCTATTGAATCTGATTAGTTTCCGATTCAGATGAATCTATTAACTGGTACTAAGAATAATAAAACCTTCGTCGAATTCATATTCGTCATCTTCCGCGTCTGTATCAAATATATATGGTGTTTCTTCATTTATGTGTTGCTCTTCATATTCGGAAAAACTATTAATGTTATAAAGTATTTTTAAAACGGTCAATTGTATGCCATGGGTCATGCATAATTGATGAATTGTTTTGGATGCCTCTAGCTACCTTTTGCATAATTGATGCTCCATCAGTGGTTATAGCAATAACATCTTCGAAAGAAATGCTGAACTCTTCGATTTTTGTTTCCAAGTAACACATTTTTCTGCTGGTAGAAATCCATAAACAGGCGTTAAACCAATATTCCAAAAATTGTCAGCTGCATGAATGTTTGTATTCATATACACACATCTATTAAAATAATACCACGGCGAATTTTTATCCATGGGGCTGAAAGAAGTTTTAATTTTTTACATATTAAACGGAAAAAACGACTTTCTTATATGTCAATGCCGGTATTGAACGGGATGAATACCGGAATATTAAGTTTACTAATTTTGCTCAAATACCGGATACCGGTATTGCAATCTCTTAAATCACTTAATTATAAATTATTAAATACATATTGTGATATATGTATCAAATAATAGTATCCTCAATGTGGTAGTTTCGCTTCATAATAACAAAAAAATAAATATATCAGCAATTTATAGGCCACCTGAAAATAATTCGGAAAATATACATAAATTCAATGAAGTACTTGAATACAACTTTAATAATCTATCTAACCTTGATACTTACATTTTCGGTGACTTTAATTATAACATTATTGAACAAAATGAAACGATTGTTGAGACTTAAAAATCAGTGATTGAAGCTAATGGATATATATTTTGTCAGTCACAAGACCTGAATCTAACACCTGCTTAGATCATATTATTGCCAATAATATGAATATAACTTACTTGTGTACTAATATTTTACTTACTTACTTGTGTACTTGTGTACTAATATTTTTGATCATCATGTTTTGTTATCCGAAATAAATCGTTATATAATTCAGCAAGATCCTGAACCAGAAGTTATATTTACCTTTATGAATATCTAATAAATGAATGAATAGAGAATGAATATCTAATAAAAAAAACTTAAGAAAGTCCAATAATTGTAAGCAATACAGATGAGGTTCATTTGACGTGTTACCAATTTTGTCAATAAACTTCAACATCATATTAGGGATGGTACATACGAAATTAAATTAAAAACAAATAAAACAAATATTCAATTATGTTTTGATGCTGAATGCATAAGTATGAATAATATAAAGAATTATTGGCATAGAAAATATGTCAAAAACTATGCCAATATATTCGAGATAAATATAAATACGGCTTTAAAAAGACAAAAACAAAGAATTTATGATAATACTAAATTTCAAAACGCTAATGGAAATCTAAGAAAAACTTGGCAGGTTATTAAAAATATTGTCAGAGGCGGTAATAAATAGCAAAATATTTTTTTTGGAAAAACAAATATTAATAAGGAAGAAAAAATAAAAAGATTAAACAAGTTTAATGATTATTATGCAGATATTGGTAAAAAATTAGCTGTCAATTTTGTTACAATAAATATTACCATCCAAAAATATTAACAACTGTCAGGTTTAACTTTCAATATATTTCTTTAGTAGAAGTTAGAAAATTTATTAATATTTTACCTAATACTAATTCTGTTGTTTATGATGATATCCAAACAAAAATAATAAAAGTATGCCAAAAACAACTTGAAGAAAGTGTATGTGATATTGTTATTTCATCACTAAGACTATTACTTTGTAATAGCCTGATATATTTAAAATTAGTAAAGTCATACCAGTCTATAAAAACGATAGCGATAAAAAAATAACTACCTACAGACCGATCTTAATAGCATCAGTTATTGCAAAAATTATTGAAACTTGTGTAAACCAACAACTTACCAGCTATTCGTAAAAATACGAATTTTTAGATAAACAACAATATGGCTTTACCAAACTGATACAACTGCTCTGTTTGATGTGAAACATAAGAAAGTCTTACTAAAAAAAGAAGACACAAAAGAAAGTCTTACTAAAAAAGTATTTGTACTATTCCTTGATTTAGCTAAAACTTTCGATACTGTGGATAAAAAAATATTACTCCGTATTTTGTTTGGAATTGGTGTGATGGGTAAAGAGTATGAATGGATTAAAAATAACTTTAATAACAGCAAGCAATATACTGAATATTATGGACACAAAAGTGAGTTAAAGGATATTGAGTATGGTGTCATCCACGAGAGTTCTCTAGGTCCAACGTTGTTAACTTGCTACATTAACAGTCTCTCAAAACATACTGATCTTGAGAAATATACTGATATTGTAATTTTGATTTGTAATTTCTGGTGGTGATATATATATATTTTTTTTAATTTACTCTTAATTTGCCGTAACAGGTATTGTATTGAGAAGGTATGAAATATTAATAGTAGTGTTTAGTGTACTTATATAAAATTAATTTAATTATAATAAATAGCGTTTTCGTTTTTTTATATCGTGCTACCCATATAGATTACCCAAGTTAAAAATATTTGTTATGGTGCTTTTGAAATAAAATTCCGAAATAATAATTCACTTAAAGTTCTCCATCTCAACACTAGAAGTTTAGAAAAGAGGATGGATGAATATTCACTAGTTTTACACAAATTAAATACAACCATACATATTATTATTATACCCTACACCTAAAGTATAGGGTATATTAACTTTGGTATGCTGTTTGTAACCACCAAAAGGAAGCGATTTAGATATGGACATGCATATATATTCCGAATCAGGATCACCTCCTGAGTCGATTTAGCGATGTCCGTCCGTCCGTCCGTTTACACGATAACTCAAAAACTAATAAAGCTATCTTGATGAAATTTATAAATTTGGTTACTAATTACGAAAGGAAGGCTAAGGTCGAATCTGGACAAAATCCGTCCATGGGTTCGGATTCTGGAAGCTTCCGAATAATTCCGGAGCAAACGAGATTATCTCCAAAACCAACAAAGATAGCACCTTTAAATTTTGTACAATGATGTTTCTTCCCGTTCGATTTATGTCTCTGAAATTTAAGAGGATTTGGTCCATGGGTTTGGGTTTTGGAAGCTCCCGAACGAGCACCAGAGCAAATGAGATTATCTCCAAAACCAACAAATATATAACCTTTAAATTTGGCAGAGTGATGTTCTTTCATGTTTTATTTAAGTCTCTGAAATTTGAGAGGATTTGGTCAATGGGTTCGGATTTTGGAAACTTCGAGCCCCAGAGCAAACGAGATTATCTCCAAAACCAACAAAGATAGAACCTTTAAATTTTTTATAATGATGTTCCTTCCAGTTTGATTTATGTCTGTAAAATTTAAGAGGTTGTGGTCCATGGGTTTGGATTTTGGAAGCTTCCGAACGAGTCCCAGAGCAAATAAGATTATCTCTAAAAACAATAAAGATATAACCTTTAAATTTGGCCGAATGGTGTTTTTTCATGTTTGATTTAAGTCTCTGAAATTTGAGAGGATTTGGCCATGGGTTCAAATTTGAAAGGATTTGAACTGTGAATTCGGATTTTGGAAGCTTGCGAACGAGCCGCATAGCAAATGAGATTATATCCAATACCAACAAAGGTAGAACCTTTGAATTTGGTACAATGGTGTTCTTTCGTGTTTGATTTATGTCTCTGAAATTTAGGAGGATTTGCTCCATGGGCTCGGATTTTGGAACTTCCGAACGAGCACAAGAGCAAACGAGCATATCTCTAAAACTAGCAAAGATATAACTTTTAAATTTCGTACAAGAGTGTTTTGTAATGTTTCCTCTATGTCCCTGAAATTTGAGATGAATTGAAGTAGTATTACGAGTAGCTGCCACACACTTCTCATGATCAAGCAATTATTTTTCAAAAGTTTATAAAGAAATGAACTTGAAATTTAGTGCCAGTATAGTTTCAATAATATGATTTTGAAACTACCTAGCAATAAATTACTACCTATACTGGTGGTAATATGATTTTGAATTTACGGCTCTATGTCTCAATGAACTTATTTTGGAAACTAATAAGGATAAAAACTTAAAATTTGCTCAAAGGTATTTCTGCAGGTTTTCATTGATTAAAATAAAACTTATGGATTTATAATTAAATTTGAATTTTTTTAAGGTGTAGGGTATTATTAAGTCGGTTGCATCGACTTACTGTTACATTTACTTGTTTTTATTGAAAAAAATTATAAAAATATTTTTCTTGTAGAAATACTAGGAAAGGTGGTGGTGTAGACATTTACGTACATGTATCACTAAAGGGTTTGCAAAAATACCGAATTTTTCAATACCGGTATTGCGGTATTATTTTTTCATGAATACCGGAATACCGGTATTTTAATTTTTTAAATACAACAGAAAGATCTAAACGTATACAAACCTTAATTACAATATAAAGATAATTAAATAAAACAAACACATTATATGAAATTCAATACCCATATTTCATTGCCAAGATCTTATTTTACTTATTTCTAATGAAATAAGCATTTAAAAAACATAATGTATCTAGGTTTTGTCTTCCAAACGTGATCTTATTTTGGTACAAAACATCCCAGCTGTAGAAGACGCTCTTTGGGAATCCACACTTGTGGGACGAATATATTTTAGACTCTCAAAAACCATTAATAAATACTTACTCTTAATTCCTTCTTCTTCAAAAAACAAAATTTCTCTTCTTACAATTTGTGCACCATCTTTTGGCTCTTGGGTGATTTCATTTTCAAGCTCAAATACCTGTTTAGACTTTTCTTTTTATTACATTTCCAATTGCAATTTTTCTTTCATAGATAAATTTTAATGATGAAGATTGCGTTTCCGTTGAAATATTGTCAATTGTTGTATTATTATTACTAGAACTACAACTTGTAGGATATTCATTTTTTGTAAGACGTTTAACAATTTGAATGATATGTTTTGTAATAACAGATAATACTCGTCTTGCAAAAAATGTCGTAATCATCCTCACTGCTTGAGGCCTTTCGATCAAATAAATATGCTAAAATGTCAGAATATACTGTACGTCTTTCTTTTATTCTAATAACTAGCTCTTCTTTAAGCCGATTACTCAAAATTGTGTTTTGTTCGGTTAACTCGTTAAGCATGAATTTCAAAGTTACATCTGCAATATATATAAGTTTACATTTTCGCAACATAATGCTTCCACTGCTACTTTGATTAGTTGCAATGCTAATATTGTATTTGATAGTAGTTCAAAATCATTTACAGTAAATGTAATATCAGATTTTAAATCAATTAGCCTTTTTCTTATACAACGGGCTTTTTTTATACAGAAAATCTCTCCAACATTCACAACAAACTATTTCATCGCGTAAGGGAATCTGAAATTAAGTTACGTTCTTTACCAAATTCTTCTTTGATTTATTTCTGCAATAAGGCAACATATTTTGTTGGAGATGTTCGAAATAATTTTATTACATTTCCTATTTTTGAAATTAGAGAGCCTAAATCTGCCTATTGAATCTGATTAGTTTCCTTCTGATGAATCTATTAACTGGCACTAAGAATAATAAAACTTTCGTCGAATTCATATTCGTCATCTTCCGCGTCTGTATCAAATATATATGGTGTTTCTTCATTTATGTGTTGCTCTTCATATTCGGAAAAACTATTAATGTTATAAAGTATTTTTATAACGGCCAATTGTATACCATGGGTCATGCATAATTGATGAATGGTTTTGGATGCCTCTAGCTACCTTTTGCATAATTGATGCTCCATCAGTGGTTATAGCAATAATATCTTCGAAAGAAATGCTCACAAAAGTGAGTTAAAGGATATTGAGTATGGTGTCACGAGAGTTCTCTAGGTCCAACGTTGTTAACTTGCTACATTAACAGTCTCTCAAAACATACTAATCTTGAGAAATATACTGATATTGAAAAAAACATGAATATTGATAATGAAGTGATAAATAAATGGATGTCAGATCATAAGCTTACTGTTAACATAAGTAAGCCAAATACATACTTATAAAAAAACCATTAAATATATAAATAAATGTTACATTTAAAGGCACCAATATTGAAGAAGTAGAAGTATTTAAATATCTTGGTGTGTTCATTGATTCTGATTTAAAGTGGACTTATCACTCAAATGAATTAGTAAAAAAAAGTAAAAAAAGATCGACGTATTGCGGGTAAAACAAATTTAAAGAAAATTAAAAAAATATTTAATTAATGATAAAAAGAAAAGTAAATAAATAAAGTAAAATAAATTTGTTTACGTTATTGTTGTTATAATTGTAAAATTAGTGGAATTCATATTATATAATATCATATAATATTTCTCTCTTGCATAGTTGAATCATAAATAATCTTCTTCTTTTTAAATTAAATCAAATTTTATATAAAACAATTAAACAATTAAATTTTTTATTTTTAAATTAATTTTTTTTACTGTAAAATTGTCCTTTTTTGTTACATGTAATTTGTAAAATGATCTACTATTATTAATACACACTCTGTATGAGGTCTCAGCTCTTTTTAGAGAAATAAATAAATAAAAAAATAAATGAATATCAAAAATATCATAGCTTTCAACCCTCTTAGTAAATTCAAATGTTCTAGCCCAACCTTCCACTATGTTTGGGTAAAAAACCTCATTGGAAAGCAAGTCATTCATTTCTGTTTTTTTATACAGATCACCTAACTCAAGTGGAGAAGAAACTGTTGCGAAAATTGAAAATTTCTCCAACCAGATCAACGAAATTTTGGACTCGTTTCAAGAAACTGAAATTGTTCTGGCGGATGATTGCAATATTCATAACAGAGATTGGATTCACTTTTCTAGCAACACTTCTCTAAGTCAAAACTCAATTGGGAGACAAGTTGAACTATTCTCATCTATGTTCCACCTTCCTCAACTTGTCCAAAATCCCACTAGAATCCCAGATCGTGCTGATCAAGAAAGTCACCTTTTGGATCCGTTCCTGACCAGCCAACCTGAAAAATATGTGGTTTCAGTTAGGTACCCCCTGGGTGGCTCCAATCATTGTTTGGTTAAAACAAGTTAAGCTGAACGCAGTCACGCAGTCAAGCTGAACGCAGTGGCGTTATAGTCATGCGCACTGGGATGGGTTTAATTGATTTTTCTAATCCTTCGATTGGTCGTTGTACTTCCGCGATAAGAATGTCAACTTTGCATTTGCTGCAAATGCGATTTGTGAAACAATTTTACTTGGAATGAGGTTATTTATTCACTCCCCTCCATGAGAAATATTAAACGGAAGTTTAAATCTTGTTATAATCGCATCTGCAGCGAAGCCGTTTTTAAAAAGAAGGAGGCTTTTAAACTGTACCAAAGCAATAAGTCGCAGGGTCTCAGAGCAAACCATGAAGTGGGTCGGAGCTGATGCAAGAGAGTTATCAACAGACAAAAATTTGTTATTCAACCTAAAGTTGAAATGCAAACTTATCCACATGCCAAAAAATTGCAAATCCTTTTGGATTTTTACAAAAAGTTTAAAAGAGGATGTTAGCGGGTCCTCTTTTCCTCCGCTTGTTGGTATTCGGTCCCGGAAATTGACTATTATTTCGGCAAAATTTACTTTAGGACGAAAGCAGTGATGAAAATCTTCAAAAATCTTGATACAAAAAAAATAGCCGGTCCAATGATACAAAAAAAATACCATGGTAGTAACACGATCTATCCTTAAAAATACCTATTCAAGTGTTTTAAAACCTCTGCGTAACCTTTACCTACCTTTCCTTTACTTCGGGTATTCATCCTACCCAATGGAAAGTTACTCATGTTTTTCCAAATCGAAAAAAAGGTAATAAACTCGATTCCTCTAACTACCGCCTTATTGCTATAACCTCGGTTCTTTCCAAAGTAATAGAAAAAATTGTAAAGCAAAAGCTTTTGAAATATTTGAAATATCGCAGGGGTCTGCTTTATGTTCAACAATACGGGTTCAGAGCCCGACGTTCAACTGGTGATGTCATGACTTACCTTTGCGAAAAGTTGAATATCAGTCTTCACCTGTCTGGTGAGTGATTGATTTGTATATTTCTGAAGCTTTTGACCAAGTTTGGCATAATGCTTTACTAGCAAACTGCAAAGCATTAGGTTTGACGACTTGAAAATTGACTTGGTCAAATCATATTTTTGGTATAACTAAAGAAGGTACTAATAGCTAAATGTTTGGGTTTCTTGCACCGACGTAAAGCTTACCTTTCCTCAACCGACCTTCTAACCGAATATCTATAAAACGTACATTAGGCCAAAAATGGAGTACAATGTACATATTTGGACCTACCTAAACAGCCCTGGGTTGTCTCGAAAAAGTGCAAAACAGAGCTATTCGCTTTATTGGCGACACCAGTGTTACCTAAACGCTCACTCCCCTCTGCCATCGCCGTACTGTCGGGTGACTGACCCTGTTTATATAAATATAGATACCTTGTAAGGGTGAACATCTACTCTACAAACAATTGTTTTTCTGAAATCTATATTTTGACAGGTAGACTTGAACTGGAGGACCACTAGATAGTTTTTTATCCGATTGGGAGTAGAACTAAGGCATGAAACAGTGATCATCCGGAACTGGTTTTTAATAAATTGAGGCATTTGAGCAACATCAAAGGAAGATGGAGCACCTTTGATAAGAATTGATGTATTTAATAACTGTCTCTTATTAATTGAGGAAATATTAGAATTGTATAATTTAGAAAGTGTAGTATATTTATTGCAGTATATTTTTACAATTCGTCCTAGACGAACATTCTTAAATGTTATGTGCCCTAAGCACACACTTGGGAATTTTCAAAATGAACAGAATGCCATATGGCATAAAAGTGGCAACCGCTATTTACCAACAAGAAATGGAAAAGGTATTAGCTCGCTTAAACCATGTTATTGTATATGTAAACGAAATATTAGTATCTGGTAGAGATGAGAATGATTTGATAGAAGTGCTAAAGGCAGTTTTTGATATATTGAGGGCAGCTGGTATAAAGTTAAATAAAAATAAATGTACTTTTGGTACTTATTTAATAACCTATGTACAGAATAAGCAGGCACGGCATTTCGAAAATTAAGGATATAATTGAAAGGTTTTTGAAGATAAAATAAGCTGAAAATATAGATGAAGATCGAGCATTTTGTGATATCGTAAATTACTATAGAAAATTTCTTCATAACTTAGCAGGAATTATAATATTTATTTACACTCCTATTTATGAGTGTTTAAAAGGGTCAAACACTAAGTTCAGTTTTAGTAACGAATGTAAAAAAGCATTCGAGTTAATAAAAACGAGAATAGCTGAGGATATAACCTTAGCGCATTATGATTTAGATGCACCTTTGAATGTTACAACAGATGTATCTCATCATAGTGTTGCAGCCGTATTTTCCACAGTTGCGGATAATGTTGAAAGACTCATTGCCATAATTTCAAGAAAATTAAATAAAGCAGAACTGTATTATTCTATCATAGACAAAGAAGCATTAGCGATAGTGTATGCTCTAAAAAAGCTTAGGCAATATTTATTAAGCAGATATTTCGAACTCAAAACGGATTAAAAAGCACTGTTAGGAATATTTAGTCCAAGCAAAGAAACACCTCCAGTGGCCTCTGAAAGAATAAAAAGGTGTGTCTCTTTTGTACGGAGCTATGATTATAGTATAAAACATGTTGTTGGTAATAAAAACATTGCAGATCTAGAGTAGGTAATGTAGAACAAAATGAATACGACACTCCAGCGGAGGTAAATTATTTAGGGGAAAATGTACGGTTACCTATCACAGTTGAGGAAATAAAAAGGAAAACTATTCACAAATTACATGGCAAAGAATTTTTACTCTTCGTAAGAAAACGTATGGAACTAAGCACAGAAAACAACCTTCTTTTATGGGACGGAAGAGTAGTAGTATCAGAAAAGTTCAGAACAATCATATTAAGAGAGTTGCACATTTCTTGTAAGGTAAAGGAGTATGCCCTATAAAGGTAAGCTGGTAAGGACTGGCAAAAAGAAAATCGGTAGCCAGGAGTTATTCCTGGTGGCCCAACATAGACGAAGAAGTAGAACTTGACACAAAAAACTGTGACACTTGTTTGGTAACCCTAAGTAACCCTAACAAAGCCCTAACAAAGGCGTTCTAATAACTTGGCCCATTCCAGATAGAGCATGGTCAAGAATACACATACAGTTTTTACTCCTAAAAAAAAGGCCCAAAACTCCATATGAAATAGAGGTCAAACATCAAAACTTTTTGTTAAGTTATCGAGTCACCAATCACAGTTAAAAAAAGAGCAGTGTTGCTAAATCGAAAACTCAAGGTACGTTTAGATTTTTTATCACCCAAAGTATGTTTTTTGAAAAACAAAAATGTTAAAAGCGAACACCATGCTAAGGTGAGTAAAGAGAGACAAGTACACCACTATAGAGGCAAAAATAATAGAAAATGCATAATCGGGCAAAAGGTAAAAATAGCTATGTATAAAAATAGTAATTGCTACTGGATGGATGCTAATATAAAACAAATACTAGGAAAAAGAATGTAGTATTGTGAATTACCAAATGGTGATTTAATAAAAAGGCACATAGATAAGATCAAATATTAAACAGGTTCAAAATTGCAATTTAAAATATAAAAAAAAAACAAAATAATAATTAAAACATTAACAAGAATAAAATGTACATGAAATCAAAAAAAAATATGTAAAAGAAGAAATATCTGGTTTACCACTTATGTTGATGTAGATGGAATTATAGTATTCATGTAAGATTAAATTATACACATATTAAGATTGCAAATAATAAAAAAAAATATATATTTATATGCCGCAATGTTATATATAGTATATATGTGTCTACATGCATATATGAATAAGAAAAAAATAATAAATTAGCGAAATGTTACAAACAAACAAACAAATGCTAAATTTAATATTAGAAATTTTTTTTAATAGTTTTTAAATATAGAATTCAAATTACAAAAACAAAATTAGATGAAAAGGTGTTACAGCCATAAACAAAATGATTGATAAGTAATATGAAGAAAATAAACAATTTAACACCTGTGCACTATAGGATATATTTAGGTTTAATTATGAATTATATTTAAGCATGTTAACTCAATGAGTTTTAAGATAAGTAAAAGAACTTAAAACTTTACTAAGCGGAGGGTAGTGTAGTATTTTGTAATATATAATATATAGCAACTCTCATATATGTGTCAAGTGTCAATAGAGGCAATAGAGTGTCAATAGAGAGATATTACCGGAGCCCTTTGCGTCTTCAAGTTTTCGTATTGAGTTGTTGACGATTGCATGATTAGTTTTTGCAAACAGAGCAGACTTTTCATTATCAAGATTTGCAATGGCTTTATGGATGTTGTCAAACATACTTCCAAATAGGCCTTCATAATTTTGACAATTTTCACAAATGTAAAATAATTCAAGAGATGGATGATACCAATCTCTGCTAAGACCCATACAAATACATTATAACTTTGTTTTACCAAAACCTCTGCAAATGACAAACCCACTTTTTTTGTCATTATCGAAACAGTTTTCCAAGTTACATTTAAAACTCATTTTGACTTGACAATTAATTAATGTTCAAAAATAAAATTGAAGTTTAACAAAATTTATTTAGTTTATTAAAAAAAATTTTTTTTTAAATTTAAATAAGTTTATAGAAAAAAAAATTAAAGATAAGATAATTGCTTAACACTGTCGGTCAAATCATAATATTTAATCGGCTTATTTTTTCCCATAGAAACATAAGTATCCCTCTACAGAAAAAAATACTGGACCAATTTTAATGAAACAACAGCCAAAGGAAAGATCTTTTTTGCTTTCATCTTCATCTTTCATTTTTTTTTTATTATGCCATATTTCAGGTGAAAAACAGGTATACATTTAGCATAAAATATCCACGCCGTTTAGCTTTGTGAAATATTTTGAGGCGACTTTCTGTAGAAATGTAATTCATTTCGGTTGTGATTCGTGGCTAAATTAATTTATTATTATGCCTACTTATTTTTTTTCTGTTTATGAATTTTTAACTAAGTTGTTGAAATGAACAAGGAGATTAAAATCTTTTTAAATTTTTTTTTCTTATTTTGTTTTTTCTGTACCCAAACAGAAAGTGTTGTTTCTTTTATATGATGCAAGTTTGTGTGTCAAATCAATAATTAGATATAGAACAAAATAAACATATAGCTACATAAATAGAAAAATGTAAATAAAAATATATGCATGCTTTTAAATGATTTCTTTTGGTATGAATATTCGTAAATATGTACATATGTCTGTATATTGCATGTGGATATTTTTATATACCCATATAATTTTTTTTAAACGTTTATTTTAAAAAAAAAAGCGGGCTTTTATTTTTTTTCTCTTTGTTGTTGTTTTTGTTTGGTTTAAATTATTAAGAGAGCATATTTATTACAAGTGCTTAAAAGAAGTATTATGATAAGAGAGTAATTTTAAATTAATAGGTACATTAAATTTTGAAAATTGTACGCAATAATTTGAAAATTATAAATCAGCAACAAGATCTGTATTAAATTGATTTACCTAAATTAATAAAATTGAAAGACGTATGAATTAAAATGCTTCCAAAAATGTATAATTTTTTCTTTAAACCCAGTGTCGTTTAAAGGAAGCGCAATTTTTTTAGTACAATTTTTAACATTGTAATTCATTATATTAAAAAAAAACTATATACCATCCCTGCTTTTTTTTGAATTAGAAGAAATATTTTTGATTTGCAATTTTATAAAGTTGCAAAGGTACATTATTATCTATGAGAAAAATATTTGCAAATTATTCAAATTTAAATAATTAATTTTTAATATTATTAAATTATTAATAAATAAAATATTTTGTTGTTTTGTATTAAAATAGTCTTAAAAAATAAGCTTATATATATTTTTATTTTGTTTTGCATTAAATAATTGTTGTAAAGTGAATTTCATTTCTGTGTTTTTTTTTGTTAAGTAAGATAATTTGTTTTGTTTTGAAAACAATTTAAATTTGTTTTGTATTGAAATTGAGGCATCACACGCACGTAGATTATCGAGTCAAAGTTATCGTCAAAGATATTTCAGATATTTCAGGAATTCTGGCAATTATAATGTGGAAAGGAATCATGTAAGTCAAAATATTGTTCTTAATGATTTTTTTAAATGCGCGTTATTTGCTGTTCTGAGTAATTTTGAAAGGTTTAATCTCGGTGATATGATAATACGTTGTTCTTTATGTAATACTCTTCATTTTTTTAATGAAATTACTTCGAATGACAGAACAAAATTTAGTTTATGTTGCCATAAAGGTAAGGTGATTTTACCGCCTTTAACTTATTCTCAGTTTTTTCAAACTTTAATAGAAATGGACGTCAAGTAATTTTCCTCTTCATTTATTGGATCACCAAGAAATATGCATCAAAATTACTTGGATGCCATGTCCATTGTGCAAAAATATGATAAACTTTCCTTATTTATTACTATGACATGTAATCCAAACTGGCCTGAAATAAAAAATAATTTAGCACCAGGTGAATCTTCTAATTTTCGTCCAGATATTCCGTATTTTTGATTCAAAGTTAAAGAGCTTAATGGATTCTATCATTGAAATGGGAAAATAGAAGCCCTAATATATACTATTGAGTTCCAAAAACGTGGTTTACCACATGCACATATTTTGTTGACACTACATGTGAATGATAAAATTCATAGAATTGAGGATATTGATGAGGTTGTTTCAGCGCAAATTCCTGATTATAATTGTAATCCAAAATTACATGACTTAGTGAAAAAACATATGATACATGGGTCTTGCGGTTTTCTTAACCCAAATTCAGTGTGTGGAGAATGGTAAATGTAAGAAGCACTTTCACAAAGATTTTTGTGAAATAACTCGTAATGATGTGAATGGATATCTAATGTATAAACGTTCCGATAATGGTGTTTGTTGAAGTTCGTGGTCAAGCGCTTGATAATCGTTTTTTTGTTCCTTATAATCCATATCTTTTAGCCAAATTTGAAGAATATAATTTGTAATACGTACGAAAGATAAACCATATTAATTTTTCATAAATTAAATTCAAATTCAAAAAATACCAGCATTTAATTCGCTTACTTTTTTTTTGTGTTATTGCTGCAAATTATTGCTCTCTTTAGCGTTTAAAGCTATAAGAATAAAAATTAAAATAATTTACCAAATTTTGGTAGATATTTATTTAAAAACGTTTTTATAATTGAGAAACCATAAATTTAATTTTTTTTATATGCTGATTAAAAAAAAAAAAATTATTAATTTCAAGCTCAAAATATAAATTACACCAAACAAATTCGTTATGTAAAATACAAAAAAAAATGTAATTACACGAGCGCAATAATAGCTCGAATTTCGAGCATTGGGCGATACTAGTTACACTTTAATTAAACAAAATTAACAAAATATAAAATCCGGCACAAGCCAAAACAAAACGAAAAAAAAGTTTATAGTTCAGACATTAATGAATTAAAAATTAAAATTAACTTGAAAAATGAGTGTCAAATTTCTCAAAGAGTTTTATAATTAATTTTTTTTTTCTTTTTGATTTAACTTAATACAACTTAAATTATTATAAAAACAATAAAATCAAAAGTTTAAGTAAATATAATATTTAACAAATGTATCAAGTTTCGCAAAAAAAAAATATTATTGCCACGGTTATTAACAGCTTGAGTTAAAGTAAAAACGCTAAGTAAACAATAACTAGGTACTCGTATGCTTTATAAATTAAAATTAGAATTTAAATTTAGAATACGTGAAAAGCGTGTATTTCAAAGATATGATTCAATAGACTGAAGCTCTTTATACGTAATTCTATCATTTTGGTGATTTCAAACTACCTACTAAAATAATATTATGTTAATTATAAAGTAAAGTGAAAAAACAACTTAAATCAATCTGTGGACAAACAATAATATTACTGTAATATAACTAATTGATATTTGGGAAATACAAAATTTGAATTTAGAAAAATTAAAACTTGCAACAACATCCAATTATAAATAAAAAATAAATAAACTTAAATAAAAATAAATTTCAATTTTTAAACAGAGGGCCTAGGTGACCTAGTGGATAAGAATCAGGGAGTGTGGATTCGAATCCCACACACTTCGTAAGAGTTATTCCTCCTTACGACATTTACAGCCACGCCTGAACAGGAAAGGCTGTGTAATTTCCTGTCCACATTTATGTGGCAGAGAAATGCATTAAAAAAAAAATTTAATAAACAAAAACTGTATTTCCTTAATAAAATCAAAAGTAAATGATAATTAAAAATTTAATTACAGTAAAATTATTTTTATTTCAATTCTGAGGAACACAAGAATCACTTCAAAGCATGATTCTTGTATGTTATATTAGCGTATGTTATACTAAAAGTATTGCTATTAAATTATATATAATTATAGATAGATTAAATTATAGATTAGGGTATTGCTATTATTCAATTTCCGTTTGGAAAGACAACAAGATGCATTTCATTTTGTTAACGCAAAATCACTTTGAACAATAAAAACACTTACTTAATTTCGATCTACATGCATATCACAAAATTCAGTGTAGTGAACACATTACATACCATACATAATATTTTATTATATCATTCAAACTCAGTCATACATATAATTTCACTTTCAATCCATCATAATTTTAAATATGTATACATTTACAATAAATATGCGTAATATAAACAGATGTATACATATAACATAATTTTAAATATACATCCGTTAAAAATAATAAATCGTTAAATTTCATTTCTTATGTTATTTAATAAAATATTAAAGTATTATCTAATAATAAAAATTAAAACAAAAATCCCAAAAATAATACAAAAACCATAAGGTCATAGCAAGAACAAAAACACAAACTTATCAAAATGTACTGAGCACGCTTTTAAAGTTGTAAAAGAAAAAAATTTTGTTTTGCAATAAGATACCTGAAAATGTTTGAAATAAAATGTACAATAATTTAAGTAACAAAAAAAAAGTCAAAAAATAAAATCATAAAATATAATTGTAACTTTATAAAGTTTTTAAAGACTATGAACGGTGAGTCATATAGTTTCAAAAGGTGCCATTGCCATATTAAGTCATTCGAAAATATTAATAAAAAATTAAACCTTAAATACAATAATTGTTTTTTATAAAAATTTTATTAGCTTTCCTATTTAAATAAAAGTCAAAAAATAATAATATTCAATTTATTAATTTAGAAAAGTAATTTGAAATCTAGAAATGGAACATTTTGTTTTGTATGCAAGAAAATGGTACTTTTTGAAAATTGTGGAAATTAGGAAATGATTACTTTTTGATCTGAATATGAATAAAATTTAGCTAATTGATTTTCATTCATATTTATTACAAAAATTAAAATCATATTAAATTAATCAAAATTAAAATAAAATATAACAAAAGCAAACTGCTTACTTCTAGCGCATTTAAATAAAATTAAAAAAAAATAAAATTTAACAAGTCAAATTACATTTTAAATAATATTACATTAAAATTGTCGCAACTGGTATAGACATATTATTATTTTATATTGGGATATCTGTATCATCCTCTCGATAATCACATCATTTATTACACAATTCATTATTTTCTAATATCATCCTCTCGATAATCACATCATTTATTACCCAATTCATTATTTTCTAAATTATCACAAAAAGCGCTATTATTATCGTCAAGAATATTTTTTAAAAATTCTAAATTTGTTATTGATCGCCAGTCTTCACCACAGTGCTTTTTTAATAAATTATTGACATCCATCAATTTTTCAGGTTTAATTTTACCTTTTTCGTTAATAATTTGTGCATGTAAGTTACAAATTCGTTTTCCTTCTTCATTGACTTTGGAGCACCTTTATCTGATTTATATGTTGTTTCACCTTTTATCAAAATATTTCTATGACGTGTTTTGTTCAAAATGAATCGCTTTGCTTTATTGAATGCAAAGTGCCATTGGCTAGAATGGCGTAGAAAGTTTTTTGCCTCATGTTGCCAATCCCGAACTCTAATTCTACTCAAATCAAAAATGTTTCTAATATAGCCATATAAGTCTTTATATTCCTGTGATAACATTATAGTTTCTTTAGATCGAACAAGTTTTTCCATACGAGCAAAGACTCTATCAGGTGGAATTTGATCCTTTTGGTTTAAAATTTTCTGTCCATAAATACAGAAACACATTTAACCGTTTTTCAACATCTTTCTCTATTTTTAGACGAGATTCGTACATAATACATGTAGAACATTTATCAGTCGAGGGAGCCTTAAATCCAATGTTAAATGAACGATTGAAAACTGATCTGAAAAAACTTGCCTTGACATGTAATTCTTTAGGCATACTGGTGTTATACATTTTGTAAATTTTGTTAATAGATAGATCACCCGGTAAATACTGTCGTGAATCTATTTTTGATCGGCCATAATGAACTTCGATGGGTTGAAACTTTTTAATGAACTCAATTACGTTTTTAAGTTTTTTTTCAAATTTAAGGGATTTATGATAACCTCCTCGATTTTCTCTAGCAGACTTTCCTGTGTTCATAAAGCGGAAACATACGCCTTTTACCCGTTTTTTGGTTATTCGTAAGGCATTAAGAAACGTTGTATTACAAACACGGTTCAGTGAACCATCAGTAGATTTAATATAATGAGAGCAACTAAACGACTTTGCACTTTCTGTTTTTCTTCTAGTTGTTCTCGAAGGTTTACAAACTTTCGAATAAATTAGGATAAATGCATCTTGTTCTTGCTTGTTAGTTGAAGAATAAAATACATTATGGAAACTTGTACTTTTATGGGTGCATTGTGGCATTATTGTAAGATTTTTTGCTTTGTACCTAGAAAATATGAATTCAAAAAATTGTGAAAATATGTCAAATTTCTATATTACACCTATTACATTTTTTTATTTCGCGGTTTTTACTTTTTTTGTTAAAAACTTTCTTGCGTGATAATCTCGTACTATTTAGCTCTACTGGCTCTATATTCTGATTATTTTTCATTCTAAGCTGTTAATTAAAATATGGAATATAACTTTATTTCAATTTTTATTGTTCATTTATTTAAAAAACTCACCAACACACTGCTTACTTCTTTTAAAATCTAAAACTAAACCAAAACACCAAAACACCAAAACACTAAACTAAGTCAAAAATTTCCGCCAACATTTCGAATAACTTGATGCAATTGAAATAAGCCTTTTTGATTGTTGCAAGCAATTTTGTTGAGGGAATGTTACTTTTTGAAATAAAAATCGGTTTATATTGGAAATGAGCCATTTTGTTCCTAAAGTTTTTAAAAAATGGGACGTTTTGAAACAAATATTTACTTTTATTTGTAGTACATTTATTTTACTAAAATTTTGTATAAATATCATGAACATTTGCAAATAAAGATAGAGATAAATTACAATCTTCTTCTGAGGTAACTGAAAGAAAGATTAAAGCAAAAATTACTTTTTTAGAACTAATTCTGACAGTTATCTCTTCTCTTTTAAAATTTCAAGGTGCTATCTAGAGGCTTAGCGGAGATGTGAAGGAAACAAAATCTTACAAAAATTTATTTTCATATAATGAAGGTCTTAAATACTAAATTTTAAAAAAATTAATAATTTTAATATTGACTTATAAAGGTGAAAAAAAGTTCCAGTCATTTAACGGTAAACTAAAAAAAAATAAACGCTTAACTGTAGAAAATATTAGCAAAAGCTGAAATATACACATTTAAAAATAGGGTTTTTTTTCAAAATTTGAGGGGCTGTAGCTCAGTAATGGAAGGGGCTACATAAGTTTTTTTACGAGAGCTACCCACAGTTAATATTCCATGGCTCTTTTGTTAATGGTGTAAAAGTTTTGCAAACAGGTAGAAAACGGATGGACGGACAAAATGAAACTATTAAGTAAATTTTTCCATTTTTTTTTGGGAGGTGTAAGTTATTCTTCATTTGGCTACAGCAGTTACCCGAACCTGTCCCACCAGCACAACCACATTTTACAGATGCTGTTGGTCTGGTAACATGACACCATTTTGCAAAATTGCAGATACCCAGATTCAATACCCAGCGTCAAAGCTGACTTATTTCCAAATACAGAAAGAAGTTGTATGGCAGCTACTCGACCCCGGTGGCCGAAAATGCTGGATTTAAATAGTGAAACTAACAATTTTGTAAAACTGGCTTAAAAAAAATTCAGCTTACTAGCTACTTTATTTTTTAAGTTATCTTGCGGATGAACGTACATGACTTAATAGAATCGGTTTGTGCCGTTCCATACTTTTGCGCCTATATGTAGCTCGACTCCTTTAAGGTATCACAAACGTAAATGGCAAATTTATTACGCGCTTGAAGATACGTTCATACGGTGATGATAATGAATTAATAATACATTAACTAAATATTTTACGGATTGAGACATTTGAAGAATAAGAAAGAATTTGATTATGTAATTGTTGGATATTTAAGTTGAGTCGAGTTGAAATAAAAACAGTATATTATTGATTTTAACAATTATTTATTAACCTAAATATAAATGATTATAATACAATGATGTTTATTTGTCTGCTACTAAAACACGAGTGAATAGTAAAATAGAAAGTATAACTGTACAATACGAATGTATTACACAGTACATGGCATATCAGTAGACGATGCAAAGGTATGCAACATACGATATGAATGTACAATACAGATGTATTCAACAGTAATGTTAATATTTTCATTTCTCATCTTTCTTTCAAATAAACAATAATCTAGAACCTTAGTTTTAAGTAAACAATAAATAATATAAGTAAAATAAGTAATAAAATATTAAAATATTATTATTTTTAATTTTTAGGGAGGTTTTCGATTGCAATTGTTGGATCAGTTAGATAGACCAGTTCTAGATTTAACACCACATGTTAATGATTCGGAATTTGTGCGAACTGATGCTACGTAAGTTTTTTTTATATATTTTAACTTTTTATACATTTAAACTATATTCATATTAATATATTTTTTTCTGTCAAAAAATTTTTTATTTAGAGCACAAATATTTCCAGTTTCTATACCAATTAATTTTACTTGCCCGAACTGTACTTTGCGGCTACTACGAGAAGCAAATGAATGGTCAAAAGATTATAGGTTTTGGTCATGTGCTGATATTGATATTAAGGATAGGAAAGAGTTTAAAGAAACTTGTATGGGCCAGGGAAAATATTTTCCAACAAGATGTAAATGTCATAAAAATATTTACGGCAACAGATGTCAGTATCGAAATGAATGCTCAACAAATCTAGACTGCGGACTTCAAGGGCAATGCATTGATTTAAAAGGTACATCTTTACCACAAAAACAATGTTATTGCAACTTAGGTTGGCATGGTTTAGGATGTTCAAAAAAATCTTCAATTAAATCAACTAATGTAGATACAAGTATATATTCCAAAAAAGAATTATCATCAGATTTTCATTTATATTGGAGAATAATCGAAGACTTACGAGAAATTGAAATGATGTTGAAAGTGAATAGTTCATCATGGGTCGCTATTGGTTGGAGACCACGTACTTTAACGAAAGATTGTAAAAATTTTCCTTTGGTTCAACAAACCGAAAATGAAAATGAAAACATGAAAAAGTTAAATTTCTATTTAAAATCGGAACAAGAACCGGCACCAAAATCAAATTCAGAACCTGAACCAAATTCTGAACCTGAACCAAATTCTGAACCCGAACCAAATTCTGAACCTGAACCAAATTCTGAACCTGAACCATATTCAAAACTGGAACCAAACTCAGAACTTGAACCAAGTACAAAATCTGAACCAAATTCGGAATCTGAACCACATTCGAAACCTGAACCGAATTCAGAACCAGAACCACATGCAGAAACAGAACCAAATTCAGAAATAGAACCGAATTTAGAACCAAATTCCAAACAGAAGCCAAATTTAGAACACCAACAAAATTCTCAACTTTTTGAACAAAAAGCTGAACCTGAACCAACTAAGGAAATTAAGTCCTATTCCAACAAGTTTAAAAGAGTCGCTAGTCAACACCATACCTTAACTCCAACAAAGAAACTTACTTTAACAACTAGTATATCGAATCATGCCACTGAAGTATTTGGCCGTAAAAGAAGAAATTCAGAAGGTAATCTTTTTTTTTACTAATTATTCAATTTTTTTTATAATAATCACGTTTAAGCTACATGGCTTTAACAATTATTATAAAAACGGTTATAAAAATTTGTGGACAAAATTTCTAGTAGCTTAATTATTTACATTGAATTCAAAACAAAAAAACAAAGAAATTTTGTGTCAAAAAACAATTAGAAAAATAGTATTCTACTCACTCAATTTTGACCTAACAGCTACAGTTTAAATGGGTTAACAAACATGTAGAAAAACCTTAATGTTTTTCTTTTTTTTAGGTTCATCCAAGAAGTATTTCAATGTGCGAGAATTAGGTTTCGCAATTTTTAAATTTGTAATTTTTAATTTTTGAAATGAAAAGTTTTTGGAATTTTGTATTAGGGATTTCATATTTTGTATTTTGTGAAATCGGAAGTGATACTCAACTTTCTGTTATGCGAGTATTATGTTTTACTTAAAAATTTACAACGTATTAGGAGAAAAATTGACAATTTTACTTTAGGGCTTATTTCGTTTCCCAAGCTTTCCTAAAAAAACTGTAAGTAAATAATATAACTTTTAGCTTTTATTTAACATTTTAATTTTCCAAAATAAAAATTAGTGTTGATAACAAATCGCTTTTAAAGTTTTATGAGATTATTCTCAGGACTTTTCAACTTTTATTTTAATTTTATTTATGACACATCCATACATACATATATATTTTCTACATTGAGATAAATCTTTTTAAAGAAACTTCTATTGTAACAATATAATATAGAAAATTACAGAAAAATTCGGAATCAAAAATTTATTTTCTACTTTTTAGTTGAAAAAAAGTTGTTTTTAATTTGTTTTTTATTTCTTTTTCTATTTTATTTATTTCTTATTCTATTTGTTATTTAGTCATGAGAAATAATTACTGAATTTAAATTTTTTATCAAAGTTATTAATATTTTGAAACCGTAGTTATACATTTATGTATAAATTATATGAACTTATAATTCAACTTTAAATCAATAAGTAATGAGTATAAACCCAAGCATTTAGGTCCCTTTAAGTGAGATAAACATAAAATTCTATATTAAACACTAATAGAATTTTAAAAATCATAATATGTTTATTTTATCATTTAAAAAAGTTTAAATTAATAAATTTTCGTTTTCAATATAAAGATGTCAATAATTTTTTATTTTATTTAAATTTGAATTATCTGGACTACCTAAAAATTGTTTGTACAGCCCTTCCATTTTTATCATTTAAAAATTTCCATTTTGATTTTTAGATAAATTGTACAATGGCAATTCTTTCAATATATGTATATACCAAAGATTATAAGAATGTATTAGATGTCAAAATGCCAGTCGTCCATTATTTTCATAACAACAATGTCGATTTTTGTATGAAAAAAATTTAAAATTTTTTCGGGATAAATAATGCAAAAAAGTTAATTTTTTCGTTAAATTTATATTCAAACGGTAAAAGACTATCGGTTTTCGGCCTATTTTGGGGGGTCCGGTTCACGTGGCCTTTTTTTTACCGACCCACCTATAACCGACATTACACAATAATACACATGATTTTTAAAGTTAATTTTTAATATTTTTAATATATTTGGTTGTGTTTTAAATTAGTCCAACTGATATCTGAGATCACTTTCATAATGATGATCGCCGCTATATTCTTAATAGAAATTGCACAAGTTTTATTATTCTGTAGAATATTTGATGTGATTTTTTAATAAAAATAATACTTTTTAATAATATTTTAATTTGTTTTTTTTTTTTCATTGAACATAATTTAATTAAAGTATGAGTTTACAAATTTTAATAATAATTTTGATATAAAATTTTATCAAAGATTTTAGCAGAATGCTGTGTGGTCCTATAATTTTTAGATTAACATACAAAATTAAAACAAACGAGGAAGAATACAGTTGCCTTTGTCAACTCTTAGATACCCGTACGAACCGTTAGTATGTTCACAGCCTGTCACTCTGCTTAGAATATTTTTTTTTTAATATTTTAGTATTTTAAAATAATTTGGGTGAATTTTATAATTTCTAGAACTATGGGTTGTAGATATATTCAAACTATATGTTTATACATTCTTCAAAAGCAAATTCTAACCTTCCACATAACGATTATCAATCCAAAACTTTTTCAAATATTCTATAGTACCATTTAATACTAAGCGGTAAATGTATATTAAATTTACTTAGTACAAAATAATAAATATAATTTTAAATATTATATTATATTATATTTAAATATTCCATTGACATAATAATTTCTTATAAGTACAATAAAATTCATATATGTATGTAAATACGGCCCTATATAATATACATCTATACTCTTATCATTCATTCACTAGTGACATATACGATATATTGTAAATAAACTTGATATTATATAAGTATATGTATATATATCAATATCATATAAACAAAAATTCTTCAAGCAACCGTTATGTTGTTTATTTATTTACATTTTTTTGTACTACGCATTATATCCTCAACAATTTCAAATTATCGAGTAAAACAAAATGCAAAAAAAAAAAATTACTTAAAGAAATTTGTTAGAAAATTTGAAAAAATCAAGTAACTCTTTTGTCAATTATAAAGGAACCATATATTATTAAATAAAGTTGTTAACAGAAATAAGAGTATAATATTGAAGCTTTAATTTTTGTGTATTACTCCAAAAAAATTTTAACAGGTGTTCAAGTTACAGGTGTTTAAAAATTGAAAATTTTCAGTTTTTGACCCCTTACAGCTCCTAAACGGGGAGCGATACAAAAAAAATTTCTGAAATGACTCATACTTATTTTTAAAGATCTGTCAAAATTTCAAGTTTCCAACTTAAACCGTTTAGAAGATAGAAGGGTTAAAGGATTTTGCAAAATTTTAGTTTCGCATAACGGTAAATTAAGACACAGTATGCCACAAAAATATATTTATTGTATATATAGTTTTAAAGCTAATAAAAGCAGTAATCGTTTGGCGTTTTCAAAATGAATATATACCTTACACAACTTGTGCTATAACAATTTAAATATAGAGCTTTTTTGAACCTTTGGGGAGCTGTAGTTCTGTAACGGGTGGGGGTACAAAAAAAAGTTATTAAAAATAAAATTAATATTTTTGTGACATCTATCAGCAGTTAAAATTTCATAGCTCTATTTCAATAAAAATGTGGGGATCTAAAAGTTAGGTGTTCGAGAGCTACCCTAAGGCTTGGTCCAAACTCAACCAAAAAAAATAGGGAACCTACAAATTACTCCCAGAATATTTTGTGTAAATTTCAAGATTCCAGCTTTCTTAGTTTTTGAGTTAGCGTGCTGACGGACGGACGGACATGGCTCAAAAGTCTTAGAATTTTTTTCTGATCCGATCCATACCTTTGAAGGTATATCTAGCTCGCTTATTTCGAGGTGTTACAAACGGAGGAGTAATTTTATTATACCCGATCCTATCGTACGGGTATAAAAATAAAATTTTATTGAAATGTACAATATTTATATTAGGATTTTTCGTATTTTATATTACAAATTAGTAAAATTTGTATTAAATAAAAAGTATTTCAGTTTTACAAGTTTTCCATGTTTAGTTATATATGCATGTTATTATATATGTATATATTTTCTTACTTGTTTGTTAATTAGTATCTATTATTAATATCTATAATAATAATTATAATTAGTACAAAGTTAGTATAAAATATAAAAGGTTAATTTCTAAGTAATATAATTTTAATTTTATTTTTGAACATTTTAAAATCAGTAATTAATTTTATTTCCTAAGGTAAATCGTTGTAAGCTTTCAGAGCAATTATTTTTTTGATGGGCTGTCTTAAAAAGTGAGAGATAAAAATTCGATTTGTTTCGGGTATTCTGATTGTGTTTGTCTAGATTTCTATTTAGAATGAAACTATGTTTAATTTGGTTATTTATTATTTTAAAGGCAGTTTTATGAAGCTCAAATGAAATAATGTGTTTTAAACTTACATAATTATCGGAGTATAGGCATTCTGTAGAATGTAGACTTGACAGCCCTAGGGAAAATTTTACTCATTTCTTGTGCAACATGTCCAATTTATTTAAGTGAACTTGGGGAGCTCTGGTCCACATTGGAATTAAATAACAAATGTGGGATTTAATATAAGAAGAATAAATTGTGAAAATCGCTCGATCCGATAGGAAATTACGTAGCCCGCGCAGCACGAATATATATGGACATGTTTTTAATTACTTTTCTATGTGGTAGCTCCAGTTGGATTTGCTGACTCTGATTAGACCTAGGTAGTTTCTAAATTAGTATTTTCTTATTGGAACATGTTTTCAAAATTGAATAATTTATTTTCAAACATTAAGATTTTAGTTTTATTTAAGTTTAAGATAAGCCGATGCTTAGTTAGCCATTCTTATATTAATTGGAGGTTATGTTGCATGTATGTCCGAATAATTTCTTCAGAGTTATCCGCGTATTTCAGAACGGCATCATCAGCAAATAACTGAAGTTTGTCCTTTAAATTAAAATGAGTAATATCATCAATTTATATCTTGAAAAGTAAAGGTCCTAAAATTGAACCTTGCGGTACACCTCTTGTTATTGTTTCCTCTTGACTAAAACTGTTATTTATGCGTACTATCTGTTTACGATTTTCCAGGTACAATTTAAAGAAATTTAACTGGTTTACTGTAAAATTTAATTTCGACAGTTTTAAAAGTAGGATATCGTGGTCAACACAATCAAATGCTTTTTTAATAACAAGAAAAACGCAACAAACAAATTTTCTATTATTGGTTTTTTTGTAGAAATAAATCGTTTAAAAAGAGACAAGCAGCTGTTGTGTTGGTTTTTTTCTCGAAGCCAAATTGATTTACACTTAATATGGGATTATTAACCAAAAACGAATGTTGCCTATTTTTAATGATTTTTTCAAAAATTTTGGAGATGGTAGGTAGGACGGAAATAGGGCGATAGTTAGAGCAAGAAGTGGCTAACCCGTTCTTAAATATTGATGATACGATAGCTATTTTTAAACAGTTATGATAAACATGTGATTGAAGTGCATTATTAATATATTTAATCAAAATTGGCGTTAAGCGTTCTGAGAATTTATTTTATAAAGTTGGTCGAAATATTATCACATCATGTACCGGCTCCCGAGTTCAGTGATTGTATAATTTTGGATACTTCTTCTACATGCGTGGGAGATAGATCAAACTTATGATAAACATTTCTACTACATTGGTGCATATAATTTAAGTCAATGTTATTTAAAGGAGTATTAATTTCCTTAGTTATGTTGGTAAAATAAACATTAAAGACAGTAGCAATATCAACCTCGCTTTCCGGGACCTTGGAGTTGTAATGTATAACCTTTATTGATTGTTTTGTATTTGAACAGTTTGAATTAAAAATAATTTGTTTATAGGAACTCCATAATTTCTTATGATTGTTTGAATTATTTGTGATTTCATCAGAGTAATACTTTTTTTTGCCTCGATTATTAATGTTTTTGGCTATATGCTTATATTTTATGTATAACGAATTAACATGAAGATCATCTGGATATCTTCTTTTATATTTAAGAAACGAGTCTCGAATTTTCATAACGTTTAGGATTTATTGGGTAATCGAATTTTTCTTTTTTTACTATTTTTTATGGGAATTTTTTGAGTGTTTGATTTAATTATGGCTTTTAATTTATCAACGAAGACGTCAAATTTTCATAAGAATGAAGATTATTCCAAAATTATCCTTAGATATATTTTCATAATTTAGTATCGTTTTATATGAATGTTGTTTGACTATTGTGCGTTTCTGGTCGATGTTTACGTAGAAAATTTGGTGGTCAGAGAGACTTGTGTCTAAAATATAAAAGCAATATTTGCTATCAAGGATATCACTGATAAAATGATCAATAATAGTTCTGGAAGTTTTACCAAACCGAGTAGCAAATTCTTCAGAGATCCTATTACAGACAAGGAAGCCATTACTTAAATCGTTTCTTTATATAAGTTTATTTCCGCGTTTTCAATATTTAGTAAATTTAAGTTTATGTCACCGAGAATTAAAGTTTTTTTTTATCGCAATGTCAAGTCATTTATTTTACTAATGAAGGAGTCAACAAGTGTTTCGTGAGCTCTATATATCCGAAAAATATGTATATTTTGTTTTGATAATTTTTTTCCTAAGATATTGCTTTTTTGAAACTCCAAAAGATTTATCTCTCTTAGTAAAGTAAGCTTTATAGCCTTCAATATTATTTTCAGTATAATGTATCCAAATTTCGATAAGTACAATAATATGAATATTAATTTTAAAATTACTAACTACAGATTCAAGATAATGCAGTTTCTTTCTTAAACTTTGAATATTTAAATATATTATATTAAATTTATTTCCATAATTGAATTTCACTTGATTAAAATCCAAGTGATTGAAATAATCTATTCTTAATAGATCTTTAATATTTACGATATTGTCGGTCACAATCAAGGAGGTTTAATATGAAAAAACGAAATTTAGTTAGTACATAAATCTATAAGTGTCATAGACCCCAGCTGTTCATATATTAATAAACTAAGAACTTGATTATATATTGTAACATAATTTGCTTTATATATTTCGAAAGTTGGATCATTATAACATTTTTTAAACTGTTCGCATATTGATGAATTACCTCTATTATATATTTCGAAACATTTATATAAGTAAATAATTAGTAATAACTAAATAATAGATTTTATCAGTTCGTGATAAAAGTGAATAATATAAGCTTTTGTGTAAAAAACTAGTAAATTTTATAGAAAAATAATTTAAAAATTTTGATTTAATTATAAAAATTTTCTGTGTTATGTTAAAAATATTGTGTAAATAAAAATATATTATAAAAAATATATAAATATTAAATATACTATATTAAAAATAAGGTGTAAATAAAAAGTATTATCAAGTTGTTATTATATATTAAAGAATAATAATTTTTGTAAAAGTTAATATTATATAAGATGTGAATTACTAATAAATAAGTAGCTATATGTTTTTTAATTTTAAAATTAAATCTATATACATATAATATATAAGTGATTGTTAATGTATATTAAAAAACAATTTTAAAAATTTGTGTGTTATGTAAAAAAGTAAATAAGTAGCTATGTATATGTTTTTTAATTCTAAAATTAAATCTATATATATATATGTGATTGTTATTGTATATTAAAAAATAATTCAAACATTTTTGTGTTATCGAAAAATTTATTGGTATAATATATTGGTATAAGGTATGAATTAGTAATAAATAATTAGCTATGTATATATTTTTTAATTCTAAAATTAAATCTATCTATATATAAGTGATTGTTATTGTATATTAAAATATAATTTAAAAATTTTTGTGTTATGTGAAAATTAATATTATATAAGGTATGAATTAGTAATAAATAATTAGCTAAGTTAGTGAATAAAAAATATAATATTATTTGTGTTCTAAAAGAATAAATAAAAGGAGCTAAAACAAAAATTTTTGTTGGTAAGTTAATGTTGTTAAAAATTAGTAACTCGTTAGTAAAGTGTTTAGCAATGTAATTAGAACATGTAAAAATGTGTTTTTGATGTAAAAAATTGATGTAAGGAATTAATACAATAAGAATAATTAAAAAGATTAATATAAATTAAATTAATATTATTTTTAGTATATAAAATATCATTATGATTTCTAAATAGCATTGTGATGTTTGCCTGAATGTGTTTGCTTAGCTTAAAAACTACATCTTTTGAATTACTTAAATTTGAAGGTAAACCAGCTATTATTATATTGTTTTTATTTGCTGTTTGCTGCTTTTCATCTAGCAATTGTTCAACATAATTCAGCCGTTTATTCATTGAATTAGCCTTAGTTTCATCATCATTTTCTTTTTATCTCAATATGTTCCTCCTAATGTTTATTTTTATTAGATCGTCAATTCGATTATTGAAAGAATCAAATGAACGGTGGAAATCCTTAACCACTGATACCAAGTGATTTACAATAGACGCCTGTAAGTTTATTGAGCATAATCGTGGAGTTATATGATGGAGATCGGCGATTTGTTGTGAATTGGATTCTTTTGTATTCAGCCGTGGAGTCATCATCACCCACAATTATAAATTATTCATTTGAATTATTTACAAAACAAAATAGACAAAATAGACACTTCCATATTGCAGAACCAGCTTCCACTGCTAAAACAACGTCTTCTGCTATAGAGGCACATCTCACATGGAAAAAGCTACGACATAAGCTGCATTGTATTCCTTTTGTTTTGCCGGAAAAACCTCTTTTACATTTCAAGCATTGTTTGGCCATTTTAATATTTTGTGCGTATTTGTACTATTTTATTTTAGTTATTAAAAATGTATTAATGATGTATTATTTTACTTTTAGGTATTATATTAATATTGAATTATTAAATATTATGTTGAAGTGTAGAATAAGTATAATATTTAGGCGCCAAAATTTATTCTGCATGCGTAGATGTTTAATTTAATCATTTTTTATTGTTTAACACCTCGTTGTATATTAGGTATTCCAATTTATTTTGTATTAATATGTTACTAATTTAAAATGAATATAGATTTAAGTATTTTTTTGTTACAGCAATTATATTTATTTTAATTTTTTTTTATATTTTGTAAGAGCTTAAAATTTTGTTGTCTGCTTTGTATAAACGTCAAACGTCAACTTCCTTTTTTATTATTCCTTATTAACTTCCTTCCTTTTTATATTATTTTATTATTTTAATAAACGGCTTCCTAAATGATTGTGCATTTTTTTTTTTATATATTTTATTAGTATATATCACAATATAAAATTTACAGAATTTACAATTAAAAAAATAAAATTTTACATAAAAAAACAAAATTTAAAGATTTTTATTATCTAGCTACATTATCTGTTTATTTAGAATAAATTTCTTATAGAGGTATAACATTAGAATACGTGTTAATTTAATATTATTTTATTGACCAATGCTAATTTTATTTAATATTAATTAAGTTGCTGTGTCTTAAAAACTTCCTCTTAAGACTAACTTAAAACTAACTATTCTAGGTCTTATATAGTATAATTTATTGTATAACGTTTGTTTATAACATTTAGGTAAGAGAAGTCTTATTATATATTATAAATAGAATTTAAGAGAAAGTACTGTAACTGATGCCAGATTGTATATATTATACATATGTTTATCAGTGACGATACACATTATGAATATGAGGTGGCTACAATACTCCCATCTAAAAGGAAAAATGTATATACATACATTTTTATTTAAGATAATTATTTAATAGAAAATAAAAAATTTTTGTTTTTTTATTTAATCTTAATCTAAAATAAAAGTGTATATTAAAAAATTTTTTTTATCTTATTTTAACGAAAATTAATTAATAGTAAATAGTTCATTTTATGTTATATTTAAAAAAAAAATTAATAACTAATTTATAATAAATTTTTTAACCAATAGTATATCAACATACTTTATACATGTGTTTTAGGAAAATAAAAATTTTGATGCAACATCTTAAAATTTAAGAAATATCTTTTAAACCTTTTATTGCTAAATAGATATCATGTCACTATTCTGACTTTTTGGTGTTGCTATTTGTGGATCATCAATGCCTAGATTCATGGTTGGTTTCTGTGAATACACTTCTAAGTAAATGAACAGGTTTTAGTCGATCTATTGAAATTATTTGGGGTGTGTTGTCTATTAAAATTTTAAAAAATTTATCGGTTTTGAAACGACTTGGTATGGCCTAATATATGGTGCGCTTAAATTTCCTTTATTTACTTCTTGGCGCATAAAAACATGTGTACAATCTTTAAATTCTTTTGGTACAAAGATATTGTTTTGTTTCCTAATCCTGTTGGTTCTAGGTTTGATTTTTCTAATATTGTTTTGCAATTCCTTGGCCAGCGAGTTTGTTAGATTCAAATTAGGTTTGATATCGGATACGACTAATTCTCATGATAAACGTAGAGGTTGACTATAAAGCAGGTGAGCAGGTGAAAGGTCTAATTCTTCTATGACTACTGCTCGAACACCCAGAAGAATCCATGGTAAACTTTTGTACCAATTTTTAGGATCTTCATAGATGGCATTTTGATGGAATTCTTGAGCTGTCTATGGAAACTTTCCACGAAACTATTAGATTGTAGATGGTATGTCGTAGTGCGTATTTTATGGATCCCAAGAACTTGAGAAATTTCTTTGAATAGAGAGGATTCGAACTGAGTGCCCTGATCCGTGGTAATACATGCAGGTACACCAAATCTAGATACCCAAACTTTAATGAAATTTTTGACCACTACTTCCGCGGAGATACCTTTCAATGGTATAGCTTCTGGTCAGTCACTAAATTTATATCTGATGGTTAAGAGATAAAAGTACCCATTTGAAAGAGGTAATGGAGCAACTAAGTCCATGTGGATCTACCTTGTGGTGGATCGATTTCTCCAAATGGTGAGACTATGAGTCTAACGACCTTGGACTTTTGGCACTTCACACAAGTTTTAGCTCATAACCCAATATCTTTATTCATCCCAGATGAGAAGTATTTAGAGGTAATCAGTTTTCTAGTACTTCTGATTCCTGGATGCGAAAAATTATGAAGCTTAAAAAATATGGTACGTCGCATTTATGTGGGTACAAAAGGTCTATTTCTACCGCTTGAAGTTTCGCATCAGGTTTCTTCGTTTTCCTTAGGTATAAAAATCTTTTTTTAATATAAAACGCCATTTCTTACTTTTACCTTTTCAGGTAATAAGATTTTTAAGCTCTTCATCAGCCAATTTTGCATTTGCTAGCTTGTGGAGTTTTCTCTTCAATTTGGAAGACTGCTCTTATTAGACCTATTCATAAAAAAGATCAAAAAAATTACGTAACTAATTATCGGCCAATAGCTAAACTATCTCCAAAACTTTTTGAACTAATTGTTTTTATTCTATTTTTTTTTTTTTTTTTCCTAAGGGAGGTGGGAATCTTCCAAAGACACCAAGAATTTCCCCTTGGTAGTGTCAGATTCTTACTGACTAAACCCACCTCCCCTTTTAGCCAATATAGTGGGATGAAACCCTTACCTGCGAACGCAGTATATTGGCTAGGGAGTAGGGATAGGAAAGGATAGGAAAATGGATACGGAAACATTGAATTGGGAGTGGGACTGTAAGGAAACAATGAATCCGCCTATTATTATTATTTTGCTAACAGTGACTAAAGCCGTCACAATAGTTACAACATGTAGTAGTAGTATATATTACTATATGAGGCAACTATTGAAGGCAACCCCCACTGTCACTGTAGCGGCTGTTATTATTGGTATTAATATTTTTTATTAATATTATTATTATTTTACTACAGAGTCAGCGCCATCAGTGGATTATAACGTGCAGCAGTATATAACACCTTACTTGCATGATATAACCAAAGATACCCCCACTGTAGTTAGAGCTATTATTATTATTACTATTATTATTATTATTATTATTATAATTATTGTTATATTATTATTGTACTATTTATTATACTATTTAATTGTACTATTATTATTATTATTACTATTATTATTATTATTATTATTATTATTTTACCACAGAGTCAACGCCATCAGTGGATTACAACGTGCAGCAGTATATAACACCTTACTTGCATGATGTAACCAAAGATGGCTCTACTGTAGCAGCTATTATTATTATTATTATTATTATTATAAGTTGTTTTACTATTACTATTACTATTATTATTATTATTATTATTATTATTATTACTATTATTATTATTGCTATTATTATTATTGTTATTATTTTACTACACAGTCAGCGCCATCCGTGAATTACAACATGCAGCAGATTATAACACCTTACTTGCATGATATAACCAAAGATGGCTCCACTGTAGCAGCTATTATTTATTATTAATTATTATTATTATTATTATAATTATTATTATTATTACTATTATTATTATTACTATTATTATTATTATTGTTATTATTACTAATATTAATTATACGATATAAAAGTACTACATATTTTTTATTTATGACCTGACCGGGGTTTGAACCCAAGACCATTCGATTGAAAGGTTGGCGACTTAACCACTGCGCCATGAGTCAGATTTATGATCATTGCACGAATTTCTTGTCGCCATTTCACATCGCTTTACGATAAATAGATCCACTGTCACCAATCTGGTTGATGAACTTTTCTCAAAAATATGGAGGATGGTTTTCAAACAGATGTAATTTACACTGACTTTAGTAAAGCTTTCAATCTTCTTCCTCATAATATCATTATTTTTAAGTTAAAAAAATGAGGGTTTCCCTCTTATTTTATAAATTGGATATGTTCCTATCTTTATGATCGTAGCTACTCTGTTTTATTTCGTTCTAGATAGAACTTCTGCTCCATTTCTAGCCCCTACTGGTGTTCCTCAAGGTAGTCATCTTGGTCCTTTATTGTTCATTATTTCGATTAATGACATCATATCTTTAATTTTAAATAGTCAGATTAAAATCTATGCCGATGATATGAAAATTGTAAAAAAATGAAATCGTTAGATGATTCATTAGCATTGCAAGAAGATTTAAATCGTCAAATCCATTTCGTGCATTAATAATAATCTCCTCCTTAACTTTAACACATTAACAAATGTGCATTTATTACTTTTACGCGCCGTTCAAACCCTTATTCTATATTTATTCTTTTGATAATCAACCTATTCCATCTGTCTTTTCAATTAAAGATTTATGAGTACTTTTCGTCAGTAAAGTTTCATTTCAGCTTTTATACCTGTATATTAAATAAAGCAAATTCAATGCTCGGTTTTATTAAACGTTGGGCAAGAGAATTACAAGACCCTTATGTGTTTAAATCGCTTTATACTTGCTTGGTAAGACCCAATGTAGAATATTCCAGTCAAGTGTGGAGTCCATAATACAGAGTACATATTAATAGGATTGAATCTGTTCAAAAAAAATTTCTCAGATTTGATCTCCGTCACCTTTCTTGGGAAGACCCGCATAATTTCCCACCGTACGAGCATCGTTTAAACTTATTAAATCTTTCTACCCTTGAAAAACGTCGTGATGTTGCCGATATAATATTCTTAACAGAATTGCTAAAAGGTAATATTCTTCTCAGTTACTTGATAGAATTGACTTTTGTCCAGTTTCAAGATTAAGATCACATAACATATTTTATGTTCAATTTCATAGAACTAACTATGGAAAACACGAATCTCTAATGTAATATGTAATAAGTATAAATGTCCTGTCCTTATGTAATAAGTATAAACAAACTATTAATTTTGAACTTTCTAAACTTACTTTAAAGAGGAATCTTTATTTGCATCATTGAAATTTAAGGAGTATCTTTAGCTCGTTACTCATTTTAATTAATTTTTATTGTTTTTTTTATTTTTCTTCTCTTTTTTATTATTAAAATTGTGTGTTACATTTTGTTAAAGATTGTTAATTATTTAAAGTTTAATTTAATATTATTAATATAAATTTGTATTTTTTGATTTATTTTTAATAGTTTTGTAATTAATTCTTGTTACAAAATACATGTTAATACTTTATTAGTTTTTAAATTTATACTTTGTAACGTGTTTGAGTTAAGCATGACTCAGTTAAATAAATAAATAAATTCTTCCTTATTTAAGTTAAGAAAACTGATTGACTGTTCGATTGAGTCTACAAAAGAACGTGATAAAGTATCAGCAACTACATTATCACTACTTTTAACATACCTGATTTCGTTTGTGAATTGTCACACAAAGTCGAGATGCCTAGTTTGGCGTGGTGATTTTTTTGAACTGGATGACAGTACTATCGTGACAGGCTTACGATCCGTAAAACGATCAATTTCTGCACTCTACGCTATGTCGAAAATGCTTAATAAACAAGTAAATTGCCAACAGTTCTCTGTCAAAGGTAAAATATTTCTTTTGAGCTAGATTGAGACGGCGTGAAAAAAAATTTATTGGTTCCCAGCCTTTGCTAGTTTTTTGTTGGAGGACTGAACCAACTGCATCCCCGGAAGCATCTGCGCTAATGCTAATTTGTGTTTCCGGATCTGTATCTTCCAAAAGCACGTAATCTTCAAAACATTTTTTGATGTTAGCAAAAGCTTTTTCGTGCACTTCCAACCAGGTAAAATCTACTTTGGCCTTTTTTCGGTTATTACAATTCTTTAACAGATCGTACAATAGAATTGGCAAGCTAGTGAGATTAGGGAGGAATCTATGATAAAAATTTACCATCCTCAAAAAATGTTGCAATTTTTTGAGCGAATCCAGTGAAGGAAAACTTTTAATATCATCAGTTTGATGGATGGAGCAAATCCTTTTGGAGTCACAATTCCAAAATGATGGAGCAATTTCTTTTGGAGTCACAATATGACCTAGGCAATGTAACTCGTTATTGCCTAACTCACATTGATTCCTATTAACGTTAATGCCGAACTCATTTAATCTAGAAAAAACGGTATGCAATGCAAATCCAATTTATCTGTTCGCGATCAAAACATCGTCTAGATATATAAAGGCGGAATCTAAAGTAGCGAGAACCTTGTGCATAAAACGTTGGAAAGTTTGAGCCGCGTTTTTATGCCCAAACGGCATGCGAGTGAACTGAAACAGTCCAAAAGGTGTTGTTACGGCTGTTTTGAATACACCGGCTTCTGCCGCTGGAATTTGGTGGTAAGCACGAACTAAATTAATTTTCGAAAATATTTTGCAGTTTTATAAATTTGCCTTAAAATTTTGTATGTTCGGCATAGGATATTTGTCGAAAATGGTGGTCGCGTTAAGTTGTCTGAAATCACCGAATTGTATCCATTCGTTGGCCACCTTTTTGGGGACCATGTGAAGAGGTGGGGCAGCCAAGGTCGAAGGCGGTCGACATACACCCATCTGGTTCATTATTTCAAAAGTTTTTCTGGCGATATTCAATTTCTCCGAATTCAAACGGCACGGGCGAGCGAGCTGAAGCTAGGGGTTCCTCAGTATGTATGTGGTGTACAATATCATGTTTAATCTCCTTATTAAAATCTGAAGGGGCGACCAATGATGGAAAAGCTCTTAAGATTGTTTCGAATTCGTTTGTGTTTTTAATCGGGTATAATTTGGGTGCAATAATATGTATTTGTTTCGTAATACATTTAACCTTAAGTTTGGTGATCTGATCGATTAACTGTTTACCGCGGAGATCCACTTAAAAGATTTTCCTAGAATTGCATGACCAATTGCCGCAATTGCGAAAAGGTCATTAAAGTTCCGTCTAAGTCTTAAATTCAAAGACAAAACTTTAAATCCAAAAGTGGGAGTTGATGCACTATTCACGGCAATTAAGTTCATTTTTTCATTTTGCGTATTATTTAGGAAAAAATGTTTGGGTATCAAGGAAATTTCGGCCTCTGTGTCAATTACAAAATTGATTTGAGTGTTGGAGTTTAAAATAAATAGACGGCAGTATTTATTGTCATGCTTCGCCGCCGTACTGAAGTGACATTCACTCGTTTTTTGACTGTTTTGACTGTTTACCGTACTCTTTGTGGTACCAATAGATTTTAGAATTCATTTTAGAAAATCCTTTTTGCCAGAATCAGTACGACTTGGAAAATTGGAACTGATTGTCGACCGACTTCTTGCCCTGGAACGATTACTAATTTCTAAATTCTATAATCGTTTCTCCAGCCTTTTTAAACAATCCATCACTATATTGTCAGTTTGGCTAACTGCTGCCACTTTGGCGGAGTGAACCGTTGAAGTATTACAAATTTTATCAGCTAGCTATGCTAACTAAATCTTCATGAGTATGAGAAGTTTCTATAGTGACTAGACAGGTTTGCACATATCGTGGCATTTTGTTAAGCCATAATTTTTTAAGTAATCTTTTATTTAGAAGGCTATTACTAGTAACCAGTGATTCCATCCGCCTGAATAGTTCCGATGGTTTAAAATCTCCTAATTCGAACCCGTGTAATAGAGTGTCTAATCGACGTTCTTCGGAATCTGTGTTCCTGTCTACTAATATTTTCTTTAATTGTTCGTACCCATTTTTTTTGGGGAGATCAAAAACCATATCAGGAACAACTTCCATGGTTTCTGGAGATACCAAAACCAAATAGTCTGCCAAAACCAAATAGTCTTATTTAGTATTAGAAACCGTTATGCCTTTTGTTTTAAATTGAAACTCGACTTGTACAAACCATTGGTCCGGACGGTTGTTCCAGAAGGGAAGTATCTTAACATTTGAAACTTGTGGAAACATTAATGAATCATACCATTTTTCCTCATTGTCATCAATGTTCTCGGGTTCTGAGTGCTATTTTCTGTGTCAGGTGCTTCGTTATCTGAAGTAGAAGGTTTCGGATCTACTCTGCGTTTCATTTTAAACAAAGTTAATTATTGTTAAATTAATTATTATAGTAAAATTTTGTACCCAAAAGAAAATGTAAGTTATGAAAATGTGTAAAGTATAAAAAAGAAATTAAAAAAAAAAAATTTAATGGTAATTGATAATTTACTATAAATTTATTCAATTATTTAATTATTAAAAGTAAGTAAAATAAAAAAAAATTATTTTAATCAAACTTAATTAGTCAAGAATTATGGATCACTATTGTTTATTTATGATGAAATTTTATTAAAAATTATAATATATTAGATTTAAAATATTTTCCTATATATTACCATTATATAACCATTATAATATTAAAATATTTTAGATATAAAATGAATCTTAATTTTTTTTTAAATATTTTATACAAAAAAAAAAAAATAATAAAAATAGAAACTTATATATAAGTGATGTATATAATTTATTTCATTAAAATATGTATTGTATTTTATGTCTAGTGGTGTATTCACAAGTCAACCAACCTTACGATGTAATATGAAGAATAAAAGCAACAAAAAAATTTTTTTTAATTATCTTCAAATAATTTTATTTAAAATTTGCTAGGTATATTAAATTTATTATATTAGTGTTAGTTTATTTATTTTAATTATCAAAATCAGAAAGAATTAAAACAAAAAATTGATATATACTTAGCAAAAAAAAAAATCAAAACTTACTTATGTAAAAGTATTTCTTTTCAAATGCTGTCTGCTTATTTATTTCTGTTTGTATATAGGTTTTTTTTTTTTTTTTTTTCTCCTAAGGGAGGTGGGAATCTTCCAAAGACACCAAGAATTTCCCCTTGGTAGTGTCAGATTCTTACTGACTAAACCCACCTCCCCCTTTAGCCAATATAGTGGGATGAAACCCTTACCTGCGAACGCAGTATATTGGGTAGGGAGTAGGGATAGGAAAGGATAGGAAAATGGATACGGAAACATTGAATTGGGAGTGGGACTGTAAGGAAACAATGAATCCGCCTATTATTATTATTTTGCTAACAGTGACTAAAGCCGTCACAACAGTTACAACATGTAGTAGTAGTATATATTAACTACATGAGGCAACTATTGAAGGCAACCCCCACTGTCACTGTAGCGGCTGTTATTATTGGTATTAGTATTTTTATTAATATTATTATTATTTTACTACAGAGTCAGCGCCATCAGTGGATTACAACGTGCAGCAGTATATAACACCTTACTTGCATGATATAACCAAAGATAGCCCCACTGTAGTAGCTATTATTATTATTACTATTATTATTATTATTATAATTATTGTTATATTATTATTGTACTATTTATTATACTATTTAATTGTACTATTATTATTATTATTATTACTATCATTATTATTATTATTATTTTTACCACAGAGTCAACACCATCAGTGGATTACAACGTGCAGCAGTATATAACACCTTACTTGCATGATATAACCAAAGATGGCTCTACTGTAGCAGCTATTATTATTATTATTATTATAATTTGTTTTACTATTATTATTATTATTACTATTATCTGCTATTATTATTATTACTATTATTATTATTGTTATTTTACTACACAGTCAGCGCCATCCGTGAATTACAACATGCAGCAGTATATAACACCTTACTTGCATGATATAACCAAAGATGGCTCCACTGTAGCAGCTATTATTTATTATTAATTATTATTATTATTATTATTATTATTATAATTATTATTATTATTATTATTACTATTATTATTATTGTTATTATTATTGTTATTATTACTAATATTAATTATACGATATACATTATTACGATATAAAAGTACTACATATTTTTTATTTATGACCTGACCGGGGTTTGAACCCAAGACCATTCGATTGAAAAGTTGGCAACTTAACCACTGCGCCATGAGTGAGGTTTGTATATATATCTTATAGATTATCAGATATAACGGTTTTTATATAAAAACACTAAAACAACAAGGATGATTTCAAATGTCCTTTTCGTCCTTAAAAGATAAAATACGTCATTAAGGATATATATTTTTAGAAAGGTGGCAACACCAAGTATCTTGCAGATATAGACATTTGGTCCTACGCAGGTACAACATTTACCATAGTAGAGCCTTTTTTTATACCATTTTTTTTTTTTCTTTTGATACACTTTTTTAATTTATGATTTCAATTTAAACTTTAATTTTTTAAGATTAACTAGAAAATCCCCTGTGCACAATTTCTATAGATTCAAAAACATTTACGTTATCATACTGACTCCCTTATTACCAGAATTAAGGGAGAGATTATTACATGTATTTTTTTAGGTTAGGTATATTAAGTACCTAACTAAAATAACTTATGGATTTTTAATTTAATTTGAATTTTTTAGGCGTAGGGTATAAATTAGTCGGTTACATCGACTTACTGTTACTTTTACTTGTTTTTTTTTGCTTGAAAAAAATTTGCTGAATTTATTTAATTTAAATGTACTTTCGAAGTCTTTGGTATATTTAATAAAAGATTCATGTCTCTGATAATGAAATTTCATAAATTGTGACGGTCGTTTTCGACAGCTTTTTAATTTAATGGTCTAATAATAAATTAGTACAAATTTATGAATCTATTGTGAGAGAAGGCTTCTAAAATGATATTGTTATTTCTATGTTATTTTTTCTTTTTTTTTAAGAAAAATATCCAAATATTTAGTAAGTTTCTGATTTCTGTTATGAAATATAATTAGCTAAGTCTGCCGAATTTCATATTAATAAAAAAATTCGAATATTTTATGTTGTATGCATCAAAAATGCAGCTTAAAAAATGAAAATTCAAACCTAAATAAACAAAACTACTTTAAAGTCTGCTGCGAAGCTTTTACCAGCTTTTATAATAGTGAAAACAAAATCAAGAATAAAATCGGCCTATTATTTGTTTCTTATAAATATAAGACTTACTATAAACTTTGCTCTTTTCACTTTCAAGTCTTTTAATTTTATTAAGAGTATTTTTATTTTTTTCAAAACAAAGAGTCATTTGAAAACTGCCAACAGGAGATTAATAATTTATTTTTAATTTACCGCTGCGACCAGTTCATAATGGATGTGGCAGTCAAATTTAAAAATTAAAAATTTGCTTTAAATTTTGTATCGAAAGTACTTTTTAAAAAGTAAAAGTTTGTGTCTCTGATAAGACTTTTAGTCGAAGATTTGTGTCTCTGATCATAAAATTTTAAATTATTAAATAAATATACAGATATATCATCATTGCCAGTTTAGTTTATATTCAGTTTGAGTGGTTTATTATAGATCTGGCCAACATCTTGTGTGTATAATATTGTGTATATTATCAGAAATTCAATCATTAATTCCTGGTATTATATTATCTGATCTAATTAATAAATCTTATGTTTTTCCATGGCTAACAATATTATTAATGGTCTAATAATAAATTAGTACAAAATTATAAATCTTTTGTGCGAGAAGGCTTCTAAAATTATATTTTCTATGTTATTTTTTCTTTTTTTTTAAGAAAAATATGCATTTCTATAATATTTGGTAAGTTCCAGACTTCTGTTATGAAATATAATTAATTAAGTCTGCCGAATTTTATATTAATAAACAAATTTCGAATATTTTATGTTATGTTTTATGTTAAAAATCTAAATTTCAACCTAAATAAACAAAACTATTTCAAAGTCTGTTACGAAGCTTTTACCAGCTTTTATACTAATGAAAACAAAATCAAGAATAAAATCGGCCTATTATTTTTTTCTTATAAATATGAGGCTTACTATAAACTTTGCTCTTTTCACTTTCAGGCGTTTTAATTTTATTAAGAGTACCTATTTTTATTTTTTTTTTCCAAAACAAAGATTGAAAACGCCAACAGAAGATTAATATTTTATTTTTAATTTACCGCTGCGACCAGTTCATAATGGATGTGGCGGTCAAATTTAAAAATTAAAAATTTGCTGAATTTATTTTGATTGAAAATGTGTGTTTTTTAAGTATGTACTTTTCCTTATTTGACTGTACTCACTTTTAATGAACGGTTTGTCTCTCTGATAATACTTCACTTCTAGTGGAAAATTTGGTCTTAGGTAATAATATTTACTAAATTTATTTATATTTTTAATGAACGGTTTGTGTCTCTTGATAACACTTTGGGTCAAAGATTTGTGTCTCTGGTAATAAAATTTAAACTTATTAAATAAATATCATCATTGCCAGTTTAGTTTACATTCAGTGTGAGTGTTTTATTATAGATATAAAATATATTTTTTTACATGTTGGCAAGGTCTCGCCAACATCTTGTGTATTATATTATAGATTTAATTAATTTCCTTTAAATTTTTTATTTGATATTATTTAATTTTGTATTATGCTCTTGGTCGGGTTCACCATTATAACACTAGAACACGTGTTAATTTAATATTATTTTATTGACCAATGCTAATTATACCCTTACGATAGGATCGGGTATAATAAAATTACTCCTCCGTTTGTAACACCTCGAAATAAGCGAGCTAGATATACCTTCAAAGGTATGGATCGGATCAGAAAAAAATTCCAAGTCGATTGAGCCATGTCCACCCGTTCGTCAGCACGCTAACTCAAAAACTAAAAAAGCTAGAATCTTGAAATTTATACAAAATATTCTAGGAGCAATTTGAAGGTTCCCAATATTTTTTGGTTGAGTTCCGACCAAAACTTCGGGTAGCTCTCGAACACCTAACTTTTAGATCCCCACATTTTTTTTGAAATAGAGCTATGAAATTTTAACTGCTGATAGATGTCACAAAAATATTAATTTTATTTTTAATAACTTTTTTTTGTAGCCCCACCCGTTACGGAGCAACAGCTCCCGAAAGGTTAAAAAAAGCTCTATATTTAAATTGTTATAGCACAAGTTGTGTAAGGTATATCTTCATTTTGAAAACGCCAAACGATTACTACTTTTATTAGCTTTAAAAGTATATATACAATAAATATATAGTTGTGGCATACGGTGTCTTAATTTACCGTTATGCGAAACTAAAATTTTCCAAAATCCTTTAACCCTTCTATCTTCTAAACGGTTTAAGTTGGAAACTTGAAATTTTGATAAATGATAGATCTTTGAAAATAAGTATGAGTCATTTCAGAAATTTTTTTTGCATTACCCCTCGTTTAGGAGCTATAAGGGGTCAAAAACTGAAAATTTCCTATTTTTAAACACTTGTAGCTTGAACACCTGTTAAAATTTTTTTGAAGTAATACACAAAAATTAAAGCTTCAACATTATACTCTTATTTCTGTTAACAACTTTTTTTAATAATATATGGTTACTTTATAATTGACGTAACACTTCAATGACGTATAAGTAACACTTTGATTTTTTTAAATTTTGTAACAAATTTCTTTAACGAATTTTTTGCACTTTGGTTTACTCGATAATTTGAAATTGTTGAAGATATAGCAGTACATGATATAGATATAGTAGATGTAAAATAAATAAACAACATAACGGTTGCTTGAAGAAATTTTATTTATGTGATATTGATATACATACATACTTATATAATATCATGTTTATTTACATATCGTATATGCCACTCATGAATGAATGATAAGAGTATAGATGTATATTATATAGCGCCCTATTTACATACATATATGTATTTTATTGTACTTATAAGAAATTATTCTATGAAAGGAAATATTGTTAAAGAAATATTGCAATGTAAGGCGATATACTTATAACAATATAAATATGCTATGTGCGCATTAATATAATATAATATTTAAAATTATATTTACTATTTTGTAATTTAATATACATTTGCCGCTTAGTATTAAATGGTAGTTTAGCATATTTGGAAAAGTTAGATAGATAATCGTTATTCGGAAGGTTAGAATCTGCTTTTGAAGAATGGATACACATATAGTTTGAATATATGTACAACCTATAGTACTAGAAATTATAAATTTCACCCAAATTATTTTAAAATTATAAAATATTAAAAAAATAATATTGTAAGCGGAGTGACAGGCTGTGAACATACTAACGGTTCGTACGGGTTTCTAAGAGTTGACAAAGGCAACTGTATTCTTCCTCGTTTTATTTAATATTAATTTAGTTGTTGTGCCTTAACAACTTCCTCTTAAGACTAACTTAAAACTAACTATTCTAGGTCTTATATAGTATAATTTATTGTATAACGTTTGTATATAACATTTAGGTAAGAGAAATCTTATTATATATTATAAATAGAATTTAAGAGAAAGTACTGTAACTGATTCCAGTTTGTATGTAATATTCATATGTTTATCAATACACATTATGAATATGAGGTGGCTACAAGAGGTTTAAAATATAATTAAAGTTAAATGAAATATAAAACAAGAAAATTTAAGAAATTCAATTTAGCTAACTATATTTTAAAATTCATTATGAATTTTATATTGTATCAAAATTTTTTTAAACTATTTATATTGTTTAATTTTCTAACTGAAGTTTGGAAGATTATCGAATAATTGCAGGCCTTTAGAAACAAATTATTTTGAGTATTATTTCTCCGGAAAAGTGGAAGCCTAAATAAATTTACCGATCTTAAATTACAATTTGTTGATTCTCCAACATAATTTATAATATTTATTAAATAATCTGGAAGCATGTTGTTTTTCATTTTAAAAATGAATACTAAAGTATTCTAATTAAGTCTTTGGCGTACACACATCCATGTTAGCTCTCCCAGCATGAATCTTCTATTCGTCCTTCTACTTCGTTTTAGAATGATTCGCATTGCTCTGTTTTGTAAAAGTTGTAATTTTTCTTTTTTATTTTTATTACATAAAAAATAGTAAAGATGCACAGTAATCGAAATGAGGAAGAATCATTGTATTGTATATTGCTATTACACTTTTTAAGGTAAGTTTATTTCGGATTCTACCTAAGTAGAATCTTTCTGGCATATCTTATTGCATATATACTCTGCATGACTATCTAAATTATCTTCAACTTTCCCTCTTAAATACTTCATTACCCTTATTCTTTCTATTGTATTATTGTCTATTCGAATATCAGCATTGCTTTCAGTTCTATTATTCATTATCATGCGTTTTGCTTTCTCCAAATTTAATTTTAGTTCATTCATACACAGCCAATTAAAGAAATTTTGTAGTCATTGAGTTTGCTGCAACATTCTTCCATATTTCGACCGACTATGTATATTAGCGCATCATCAGCAAAAAGTATAATTTTAGAAAACTTGATACATGATTTTATTTCATTTATATAAATTGAAAAACTTATTACTCCCACAATATTGGGAAGGCCATTTTTAATCAATTCACTTCTATAAAATTTACTATCTACACATGTTTTTTGTGTTCTAGAATTTAAAAAGCTTTTAAACCATTTGTGCTCAATATCGTCAATACCATATTTTTTGAATTTTTTAATAAAATATTTCGGTCTACTGTCTCAAAAGTTTAGTTATTTTCTTTTGCTAATTTCCATTCATAGAAAACAAAGTTCAATGTCGTTTCACATGAATGTTTTCCTCTAAATCCACTTTGCTCATTGCACAAAATATTATTTTCATTTAAATAACATTGTAACTGCAAATTAATCCCTTTTTCTAGTATATTTTCGTATGCTGGATTCATATTCACTGGCCTAAATTCATTTGGATATTTAGCATGGCAAACTTTTGCAATTGGTCGTACAATCGTTTTTTTCCATGCCGTAGGAAAAGTGCCTTCATTCATCGAAGTATTAATAATATGTATAAGAACATCTCCAATTATGTTAAAGAACTCTAATATTAGTTTCGAATTTATTCCTAAAAAATCAGTTTTTTATTCATATTTGTAATTATTACGTATAATTCATCTCTATTTATATTTCTAAATTTAAATCGTGTTTCTCGTTCTTCTATCATATTCTCATATTTAACAAAATTTATGCTTCTTGATATTTCATCAACACTATCGATAAAAAATTTATTTAATTCGCTAGCAATTTTTACTGAATTATTTGTTTCATTATTATTAACAATGATGCTCTCAATAGCTTGATTTTTTTTGTATTTTGTTATGAACTTTTCGATTGATCTCCACATTGCTTTATTGCCTCCTTCACAAATTTTAATTTTATTTTCAATAAATTGATTTTTTGCTCTTTTAATTTCTGTGTTATATTTGTTTCTATTTTCTTTGTAAATTGTCCAAAGATTTGAATCCTTCGTTAAAGCAGCGCTTTGATGTGCTACTATTTTATTATTTTTGAGTATTTGTAATTCATGATTATAACATTCCTGATCTTTAAATCTAATAATAATTTTCTTCTTAAAAATATTTACGGCATTTTCCATATTATATTTAAACAAATTTGCACAAAGACTAACATTTTCTATTCGACAAATATCCTTTATATTTTCTGTTATTAGGATCTTTTCAAACTTATTTTTATTAATTTTTATTACATCTATTTCCCTTGGTTTACATCTTTTTTTGAGTTAAAATTTATATTTAATCCTATAGCTTGATGATCTCCAATTGTGCAATCAAATCTGTTCTCAATTGATATCCGACTATTTTCTGCAATGCCTGTTAAAACATAGTCAATAATTGTTGCTGTATTTTTTGATATTTTGATTAGAAATGTAATAATCTGTTGTAGACTATACAAATCAATAATTAATTTGTTATTATATTCAAAACATTTTTGCACTAAAATTTTTACAGAATTTTTTGCATATATTGTAACTCCATCCGTATGCCTAGAATTTGAATTGCACTTATACATATTATATCCCTCTAGAAAACCCTCATTATCTTGAATATCATCTGTTAAATGTTTTTCACTAAGTAAAATCAAGTCAAAATTATTAAAACTATTCATATGTTGCAATGCCGTTAAGTTTCCAGTTAGTCCTTGAATATTTAAAAATATTACTTTTACAAAACTATTTGTGGTTTGACTGCCATATAAAAATTTTTGCGTTGTTCCATATTAATTTTTCTTTATAATGCAGGACATAACTTATCAAAAGCTCCATGTTCAATATTTATGTTTAAACTAAATGATTTATTTGCCTTTATGCAATTTATGCATTGCATTTTCTCAGCATTACATTCATTAGCTTTATGATTTTCACCGCATCTTGAACAATTGAATTTTGCAGTACATTTATTTGCCTTATGATTAAATCCTAAGCATTTATGACATCTTCGTACATCATAACTTTCAAAAATTTTGCATATATCCCAACCAATTTTTCATGTCCCTAATTTCATAATATTTTTAAAATCTTCAATATAAACTTCTAGAATGGTACTATATTTATCGTATCTTGTTTTATATACTCTTAAAATTTTAATATCATCAGCATACATAAAATTATTTTGGTGCTTAATTTTACTTAATATCTATATTCTTTCATAATGTTCTGACATACCAGAAAAGAAATTTTTGGATTTCTGTTTTTTTCGCGTGATAACTTAATATTTCTCTGATAATTTGTTTTGAATTTCATTTTTGATACAGTTAACTCATTCATTGTCATTGCAAAAAATTGATAATGATCCATCTTTTCTCTTCGATAAATTATTTATTTTTAAGTTCACCGGATTTATTTGACATTTCAATTCTGATTTTGTTTGTTTAGCTGTTTGCATTTGTTTTGGTTTATTCAGCGGATCTTTTTTTAGTATATCAGCATAACTTATTTTATGAATTGGATTATTTATTTTCATATCAATGTACGCTTTTTCAATATTTTTCTGTTATTATTTTCAGACGTATGATTTTTGAATTCATCTGCACTATCAATTATTTTTCGAGTTCCTATCATATTCGTATCACAATGGGTTGGGTATGAAATCCCAAATGCAAAATCCCAAATACAAAATCCCAAATTCAAAATCCCAAAATCCCAAAATTCCAAAATCCCAAATACCAAAATCCCAAACCACTATCGTTGTCATAATTCGGGGTTGGGTACGAAATTTCAAATGCAAAATCCCAAATACAAAATCCCAAATTCAAAACCGCAAAATCCAAAAATTCAAAATCCCAAAATTCCAAAATCTCCAATACCAAAATCGCAAAATCCCAAACCACTATCGTTATCATAATTCGTTTCGAATGCTTTTATTTCACTTGCGGGTCGTAAAAAAATATTGATTGCAACAAAAAAGATTCAACATTTTATTTTACATTTCAACGTTTTTAATTTTTTAAATTTGCTTTTGTATATTTTCAACATTATTTTTTCCTACATTTTTTAGTATTCGAGATATAACAAATTCAAGAAAAAGCTGGTTTTCTTTTTTATTTTGTTATACAGTCAAACTTCCTTATTTCGAACACTCGGAAAATCGATTTTTTTGTAATTTGAACATAAATGTCGATTCTTTATATTAGAATATTGGTATAAAAAAACTTTATATCTACAATCTCTCTAATTCTGCATACTTATATTTAATTTTTTCGGTAAATTAATTTTTTTTTTACACTTAAATTTAAAATATTTTGTCCTCCGTTAAATATTGTTGTTTATTTATGTATTTTATTTTAAAATAAAATTGCTAACGGTAAACTTTACAAAAACAAAGATATTAATGCCTTTTCAAAGGTTGCTGTTAAAATTAATTTTGTAATTCGAACTTCTAAGACCACTTGTGAATTCGAATTAAAAAGGTTTAACTGTATGTATTTCTATTAAAATTAAAAGTAGATAAACAACTATTTTTTATATGCTTTTATATTAACTCGTCGGTGTCGGTTTTTTATTTATTTATTTATTTATTTATTTGTCATTCTGTCACGCTTTTTATTATCTTCGTAATCTGTTAGCAACATTTGTATGTGTAGTATGGTGCAGAGGATAGTGTACAGGTTTCAAAAGTGGATCTCATGTTGTTCGAATCCAGTTCACATGGAACATTTTTTTTTTTTTAACTATCTATTCATCAACATTTTTTGAATAAAATATGTATACATTTTTGTATATATCAATTTTTTATCTCTTATTCATGCATACAAACATACACATTATATTTTTGATCTTTCCTCCTATAATAGTATAATGTCGATGTTCATTGCACATGGTGTTTTGTATTAGAATATTTAGCAAAACACTATACATACCTACAATATTTTTATGTATGTTGCTAAATTATTTTGTTTACAACATTTGTTTAGGATTTAAATCAAAATATTTACTGTCAACATTTTTTAATGCATATCCATATAATATGCATTGTTAAAAATTAAGATTTTATGTTAGTAATATGTTCAGAAAATATTTAAGTGTTGTATAGTGCAGATGAGAGTGTACAGGTTTTGAAAGTAAGTGTAATTTGATTCGAATCCAATTCGTGTATGTACATTTTTTTTTTTTTTGTTAACTGTATGCATCATAAATTTTTTAATAAAATTTTATGTATAATACACACATATTATTTGATCTTTCCTCCTATAATAATTTAGATCAATCAATCTTGATGTGTACATTTGTTTTGTATTAGGATTTAGCAAAACACAAAATATATAGGTACAATATTTTTATGTTGCTAAATTATTTTGTTTTAAAACATTTGTTTAGGATTTAAATCAGAATATTTGTTGTAAACATTCTTTATTGCATATTGAATATGCATGGCGTTAAAAATTAATGTTTTATGTGTTTTATTTAGGAACATTTATTATGTATATTGTGTATATAGATATACATATAAAATTTTATTCAAAATAATTCCAATTGCCAAATTCAAAATACATGCATACATGATATTTTTTTTGTATGTATATACATAGTGAAGAATATAAAAAGTGAAGATCATTATAAAATTATGCTTTTGCGCATTACGAATTGTGATTTACAAACAAAATTTTGTCAACTCAAAAAATTAAAACTACGTATGTAAGTATGTACGTACGTACATAATATTATTTTAAAATAATTTCCTAAATTATTTTGTTCTGCTCCATTTGTTTATAATTTAAATCAAGATATTTGTCAACATTTTTTACTGCATGACCTTATTAAGCGATTAGTTAGGTAGGTGTTCAAGGTTAGATGTTTGTTTGGATATACGATATACTACTAATAGTATACTATAGAAATATACAGTAAAGTACATTTATGTATGCCATTTTCATTCGAGTTATGTTGTTAATATTTATATAATCACCCTATTTCGGTATATATTTTACCCTTCGAGGTACTTTCATTATTTGAGTTTCTGGAATAAAAAATATTTACTCTTGCTGTAATGGAAACGATTTAACGTCTCTTAATTTACTTAAACATTTGGTATAAAATTATAAAACGTATTTTATATCAGAAACAATAATTAATGTATGTATGAATAAAAAATATCCCATATTTTTAAATTCAAATTATGTGTTTCATTTAAAACTAAAAAGTATAAAATAAAATAATATGTAAAAAAAATATTTTTTAAAATATGCTTTTATCGAAACCAAATTCGCCCCCTAAAAAGTAGAAAATAAAATTGATTGCAAAACTTTACCTTTTTTAACTTTAGCATTTTGGACTGTTATAATATAAAAGTAAATTGCTGGAATAAGGTTAAATAAAAATCTGCAAAATTTGAGGTTCGTGTTTCTTTTTTATTCCAGCAATTTACTTTTATATTATAACAGTCCAAAATGCTTGCAGTAGCAATTCACTTTTATATTATAACAGTCAAAAAAGCTAAAGTTTTGCAATCAATTTTATTTTCTACTTTTTAGGGGGCGAATTTGGTTTCGATAAAAGCATATTTTAAAAAATATTTTTTTTACATATTATTTTTTTATATTATAAATTTAAAAAAATGCATTTCTAGAACATGCATTTTAAATAATATAACTACTTTTGTTATCAGCAGTTCATCATATTGTAAAATGTTATTTTGTTTTTCACCTGTTTTTGATAATTTTGCCAAAAATATTATTTGTGATCAGATCATCAAAAGTGAAACAAGTATAGTTGAAATCTTTTCATTATAATTTAAAATTAAAAAATTAAAACATTGTGAGCTATAAATTTTGGTTAATTAATAATTCTATTCAAAAGGTAATAATTTTTTATAATATTAACAAAATATTGAGCTAAATTATTATATTATTTTATAGACTTGAAGATAAAAATGGAACTTATTAAAATCAATAAAAGTAAAAACAAATTATTTTATGAAGGATTTAGTTATCATTTAGATAAAGAAAAGGAGAATATTTTTAAATGGAGGTGGTCTAAAAGAAAAAGATTTTTCTGCAAAAGGAAAATGACAACATTTTTAGAACAAAATAAAGAACACAAGATTATAAACAGCTTTTAAGAACATTTACATAATGCTGAGGCTTCAGAAATGATAATTGCTCAGAGTAATTTAAAACTCAAAACTTTGAGCAAAAATAACACAACCACACCATCGCAGATAATTAGAGAAGTAGCTGTTGAATGTGAACCAACTTCAAGAATATATCTTCCAAACAAAAGTGCACATAAAAGGAAAATTGGAAGAATTTGTTCGTCAAATATTAAAGAGCCCAATAATATTCAACAAATTAATATACCTTAAAATATACGTTATCTAGAAGAAGGACTTTTTATTCTTTCAGAAAAAGAAGTACTAGATGAAAAAATAGTTATTATGGGAACCAAAAGTAGTTTGCAAGCTTTGGCTGAATGTCCGTCCTGATTAATGGATGGAACTTTTTATGTAGTACCATCAATAATAGCACAACTTTTTGGCATTCACGGCAAAATTGAAAGAGAAATTGTTCCTTTAATATTTTCCCTATTGACCAAAAAAAGTAAAACTTGTTATACAGATATTTTTTATGAATAACATCGTATAGCAAGTGAATATAACATCCAATTAAAACCAGAAATAATAATATCTGATTTTGAGAAAACAATTTCTTCAGCCGACAAAGAGTTTTTCCCTACTACAATATTTAAGGGCTGCCTTTTTCACTTCGAGCAAATTATTTGGCGGCAGGTACAAAAACGAAAATTTAGCCACAATGTATGGGAAAAATGAAGAAATTAGTCTTCAAATTAGAATGATAAAAAGTTTGGCTTTAGTGCCTTATAATGAAGTCTCAGATTATTATACTCAATTGTATAATAATATTGATGACAATGCAAAAAAAATTGCTAGATTCCTGAAAACAAATTACGTAAGTGGAAATAATTTGAAAAAGAAACCACGTTATGATCCAAGTTTCTGGTCAGCGGCTGGCTCTGAAAGAGATAATTTTCCACGTACGTAGAATAGCGTAGAAGCTTGGCATCGGCGCCTTAAAATAGTGGTAGGAAAGCGCAATTCTGGATTATATAAGTTTATTAACTGACTTAAAAAAGGAATTGATAATTTCCAAAATAGCAATTCAAAAGGTAAAAGCCGGCCACATATTCCGAAAAAAAACGAAGATATTATAAAATATAAAAACATAAAAAGAATAATTAAAAAACGAAGCTCATTTTCAAAGTTAGACTATTTAAAAAATATTGCGTATAACATTCATTTAATTCATTAATAGAGAGAAAAATATTTAAATAAAAAAAAGAATAAAGATTTTTAAGTTTTTTTTTGAAATGATTAATTTTTAAGAATAAAGATTTTTTAGGTTTTTTTTGAAATTATTAATTTTGTCTATAATTTATTAATACTAACTTATATCGAACTCTAGCATCCCCCTAATTCAGAATCTCGTTGATTTTGAACCCATCTCCAAAATCCCTTCTAATTCAGAATATTACATAAACACACATATATATATATATAAATATTCTGGAAAAAGGGAATACTCTGATTTTATATCTAACTCTAAAAACCCTCCAGATTCAAAATCTTATATATACATATACATAAATATTCTGGAAAAAGCGATAACACTACTTTTAAACTCAACTCTAAAATTCGTCCTAATTCAGAATCTTGCATAAACTGTTATGCATAAACACATATATATATATACATTCTGTAAAAGGCGCATAACTATGATTTTGTAAGCAACTCTAAAATCCTACCTGAAAAAGGGAATAATCTGATTTTGTATCTAACTCTAAAATTCATCCTAATTCAGAATCTCACATAAACTTATATATAAATATTCTGGAAAAAGCGTATAATCCAGATTTTGTCTCTAAAATCTCTCCTACCTCAGAATCTCACATATAGATATATATAAATACTCTGTAAAAGGCGTATAATCCAGGTTTTGTAACCAACTATAAAATTCCTCCTAGATATTTTTTTATGTTAATATATATTTTCAATAATAAAGAACTTCCAATAAAGAGGGCTGCCCCAAACCCCCGCTAAACAAATTATTGAAACCCTGATTTTGTAACCAACTCTAAAATCTCTGCTAACTCAGAATCTCACATATAGATATATATAAATATTCTATAAAAGGCGTATAATCCAGATTTTGTAACCAACTATAAAATTCCTCCTAGATATTTTTTTATATTAATATATATTTTCATTAATAAAGAACTTCCAATAGCGGGGGCTGCCGCCCCCAAACTGCCGCTAAACAAATGATTGAAACCCAGATTTTCTAACCAACTCTAAAATCTCTCCTAACTCAGAATCTCACTTATAGATATATATAAATACTCTGTAAAAGGCGTATAATCCAGATTTTGTAGCCAACTATAAAATTCCTCCTAGATATTTTCCTATATTAATATATATTTTGAATAATAAAGAACTTCCAATAGTGGGGACTGCCGCCCATAAACCTCCGCTGAACGAATTATTGAAACCCAGATTTTGTAACCAACTCTAAAATCTCTCCTAACTCAGAATCTCTCATATAGATGTATATAAATATTCTATAAAAGGCGTATAATCCAGATTTTGTAACCAACTATAAAATTCCTCCTAGATATTTTTTTTATATTAATATAAATTTTCAATAATAAAGAACTGCCAATAGGAGGGCTCCCACCACCCAAATCCCCGCTGAACAAATTATTGAAACCCTGATTTTGTAACCAACTCTAAAATTTTTCCTAACTCAGAATCTCACATATAGATATATATAAATATTCTATAAAAGGCGTATAATCCAGATTTTGTAACCAACTATAAAATTCCTCCTAGATATTTTTTTATATTAATATATATTTTCATTAATAAAGAACTTCCATTAGCGGGGGCTGCCGCCCCCAAACTGCCGCTAAACAAATTATTGAAACCCAGATTTTGTAACCAACTCTAAAATCTCTCCTAACTCAGAATCTCACTTATAGATATATATAAATATTCTGTAAAAGGCGTATAATCCAGATTTTGTAGCCAACTATAAAATTCCTCCTAGATATATTTTTATATTAATATATATTTTCATTAATAAAGAACTTACATTAGTAGGGGCTGCGGCAACCAAACCCCCGCAGAACAAATTATTGAAACCCTGATTTTGTAACCAACTCTAAAATTTCTCTTAACTCAGAATCTCACATATAGATATATATAAATATTCTGAAAACGCCTATAATCCAGATTTTGTAACCAACTATAAAATTCCTCCTAGATATTTTTTTATATTTATATATATTTTCAATAATAAAGAACTGCCAATAGTGGGGCTGCCACCCCCAAGCCACCGCTAAACAAATTATTGAAATACTGATTTTGTAACCAACTCTAAAATCTCTCCTGATTCAGAATATCACATATAGATATATTTAAATATTCTGTAAAAGGCGTATAATCCAGATTTTGTAATCAACTATAAAATTCCTCCTGGATATTTTTTTATATTAATATATATTTTCATTAATAAAGAACTTCCAAATTGTTATTTTTGCTATGTAATCAAATTTTTGTTAAGTAATAATTTTATATATGAATGTAGGTCAAGAATTGTAATGTAACTTAAATTTTATTTATTTAATTAATGCAACGTTAACAATTTTTAAACTGCTTTCTTTGTATATAAACGAGCAACTTTTTATGTAAAACTCATTCAAATAAAAGATATTAAACTTTTCTTTACAACTCAACAAATTTAAAATTTGATTTACTTATTCTTGAACAGAATAAGCATTGGTCCTTCGAGCCTAAAAAAAAAAAAAAGTGTTCTACAGAACAAGTGTCTTTAGAACTGAATAATTTATTGTAAAACTAGTGTTTACAATACTATCTATAGAACTAGTGTCTATCAAGATATATAAATAAAAGGGTTGCGCTATAGAACAAGTGTCTATTGCCTAATTTCAGGTTTACTACCTGTATTATAAAGCTACAAATTAACTACTAAAAATATACAGGGGTTTCTTCCAAATCTACGGTATCTGCTGTTGTGTACTGCCACTACTACAACTACAAATCAATCTAATTCAGTCATTCTACTACAAATTATCTAAAGCGTTATAGGGAGAGTTTAATTTAGTTTCAGCTTTCATTTAAAAATTTTTTTAAGCATGGAACAACTTATCAAGGATCAGAAGCTATTATATATAGATATCGAAAAGATGCTAACTAATTTTAAATATTCAAGCATTTAATGATGATGAACAGATAAAAAATGAATTAGAGAAGATTCTTGTCAATGCAATAAAGCAAGAAGAAACGGCAGAATCACTTAAGGAAAGAAATGATCTTGTGAGTAGGCAAATCATTTTGATTACAATATTAAAAGGAAAAATTGTGCGAATTCAGGATAAAATTAAAACAGAGTTATATACTACATATATTCATGAAAATTTAAGAACATTGAGAGAAGCTTGGAATGAAATCAACAAAAACCACATTTCAGGAGCAAGCAAGGGTGAACAGGCACATGAATACTTTACTGAAAGAATATTCGAAGAAATTCAAATAAGCTACGAAGAAATAATAATAAATCTGCAAGAAAAACTGGAAGAAAAGAAGATTACAAAAGAGAATCCACCAAAATTAAATAGAAATAATAAAGAAACAAATTTGCAACTTCTGAAAATTCAGTTACCAAAATTTTTAGGAAGTTACTTTATTTAACTGGAAGAATTTTAGAGACCTGTTTATGGAATTAATAGAACAAAATAAACATTTAGGAAAAGCTCAAAAATTTCACTATTTAAAAGCAAACTTAAACAACGAACCATTTGAATTGATCAAGCATTTACCAGTTACTGCTGAAAATTATGACACAGAATGGCAAATTTTGGACAAACGTTACAATAATATAAGATTACCAGCTGCACATCAATTAAAAAATCTGCTGAATCAACCCAACATGTTGAAAGAGTCGGCAAAGGCAATAAGGAAATTCGGGAAAGGCACGACGTTAAATTGAGAGTCTTCTAGCTATTGAAAACTTACAAATTTCAGTAGAAAATTGGGATCCACTAGTAATACATTTACTTGTGGAGAAATTAGATAAGGAGTCTCATAGACTATATGAGCAATCATTAAATTCATCTCGAGAATTGCAGACATTAAACCATTTTTTCGCTTTTTTAGAAAATCGATTCCAAACATTGGAATCATTAGAAGGAAAAACTTTAACGGAGCAAAAATTAAGAACATATTATGGAAGTTCTATTAATCATAATTGTGCTGTGTGTCATCAGGACCACAAAATTTATCAGTGCGAAAAGTTCAAGGGTTGTGAACAACAAAAATTCGAATACGTTACAAAACATAAGCTATGCAAAAACTGTTTAAAGCCAGGACATTTTACAATAAACTGTTAATCTTCATTTACGTGCAAGATATGCAACAAACGTCATCATATATAGAGATATAACAAACTCATAGATAGAGATATAACAAGCTTACATAGAGATATAACTGCCGGTAACAAACCAAAGATACCAAAGGAGCAATCTAGAGACGTTCAAATATCAGCACATTACTCTTCTAATTCGTCATATAGCAAAAAACTCTTAGCAACAGCACTTGTGAAAATACAAAGAAAAGACGGCTCTTATATTAAACTCAGAGCACTAATTGATCCGTGTTCTGAGGCAACTTTAATAACAGAAAATAAGGTACAACAGTTGCGGCTGAAAAAACATAAAACATCTGCATCTATATCAGTGTACATTAAAATGTGGTATATCTCAATACATGATAGTAATCAATATACGTTCAAAATTTAAACCAAATACTTACATATACAAAAATGCGTTTGTATTACCTAATTTAACGAGTTATCATCCGAAAATATTACATCTTATCAGTCCTGGGAACACATTAACGGCCTAACTAAACCGATCCTCCAATCTAAACCGATAGATATTATACTCGGAGCGAGTATTTATGGGCAGATTATTTTAAACCCTGTAATTAAAGGAAAAAGAGGTACGCCAATCACTCAAAAAACAGAGTTCGGATACATCCTGACAGGAGAAATCATGCAAGCACAATCAACAAATTCAATAAAGTATCATGTTAGTGAGATTGATATCGGAAAAGAACTGTCAACATTTTTGGGAAAGCGAACAGCTTAGCTCAGAAAAGGTGTCGTCAACTGAAGAAATTGAATGTGAGAAATTCTGTCAGACAACACATCGTCGTGCGGAGGATGAAAGTTATACGGTTCGATTACCGCTCAAGAAACAACCAAATAGAACAGATTTTAATGGTGCCAAAGAATTGGCCATGGCAAGATTGCATCAAGTAGAACGTAAATTCAAATATGATTCATTACTCGAAAAAATGTATAAAGATTTCATGAATGAATATAGCAAGCTGGATCATATGGTACTAGCAGAAAATGACGATCAGATTAAATACTACTTACCACATCATTCAGTATTAAAACACGACAGCTCAACCACCAAATTAAGAGTAGTTTTCCACGCCTCCGCTAAACGAATAAAGGTAGATAGCAGATATCAAGATTACCAAAGAATTCTTTGGCGAAATTCAATAAGAGAGCCAATTAAGGAGTATAACAACTGTTACATACGGAACTGCTGCAGCACGTTATCTAGCAATTAAAACATTACGTCAACTAGCTACAGATGACGGTCACTTATTTCCGTTGGCAGCTAAAGCAATTTTAAATGATACATATATGGATGATGTTGTGTCAGGAGCAGATGATTATGAAACCGCTGTGACAAAATCTACTCAACTTATACAACTTCTTAAAGGTGGGAAGCTGAATCTCAGAAAATGGAGCTGCGCGAATCTTTGATCCAATAGGATTACGTTCTCCTATAACCATTAAAATAAAGTTATTGTTTCAAGAAATATGGTTAGAACAATCGGATTGGGATGATGCAGTTTCTGATAAAGTATTAAAGGAATGGCAAAAGATTAAAACTGAATTACCATCTATTGAAAAACTTGAACTTTCCCGTTGGATTAATTACGAAAATTCGGTAGAAACTTGTGAATTACATGGATTTTCAGATGCTTCCGAAAAGGCGTATGGTGCAGTCGTATACCTACGAACATTGAAAGCAGATGGTCAAATTACAGTAAATCTTGTTACAGCAAAAAATAAGGTAGCACCCGTAAGATCACAATTATCATTGCCAAGATTAGAGTTATGTGGCACCTTATTATTAGCCAGATTGATGAAAGAAGTCAAGCACATTTTAGATATTGACAACATAATGTCATTTGTTTGGACAGATTCTACAATTGTCTTATCGTGGCTACAAGGAGATCCACATCATTGGAAAACATTTGTTGGCAATAGAGTATCAGATATACAATCGATATTAGAGGTCGGACATTGGCACTGTGTCAGCTCACAAGCAAACCCAGCAGATTTAACATCACGAGGAATTTATCCATTAAAATTGCAATATAATTCTTTGTGGTGGGAAGCTCCCACTTGGCTAAAACAAAAAATAATCAGACTCTCAAAAGAAGCAAATTATCAAACAACTTTAGAAGAAAAATCAAACAATAAACTAAAATCTCAGCTGTCAACTATGTCAAACAATCCATTTATTGACATGCTATTATCAAAATATTCATCTTTAACAAAGTTACAAAGAATTTTGGCTTATTGGAAACATTTTATATCTAATCTCAAACTTAAGAAGGAAGATCGTAACAAGGAAAATTTAACAACTATCGAAATAAAGACGGCAACAATACATCTAGTGCAAACCACACAAATACAATACTTTAAAGATGAAATCAAATGTCTTTTAAATCATCGTCTAATGAAGAAAAATAGCAACTTATTAAACCTTAATCCATTTTCAGATGAATACAAGCTTCTTCGTGTAAGAGGAAGAATTACAGAATTTGAAACTAGTTACGACCGAAAACATCCATTTATCTTACCATACAAATCTATCTTAACCGATCTTATAATAAATTGGGCTCATAAACACACTTTACATGGGGGAAACTCAAAGACTCTGGAATATATAAGACAAAATTATTGGGTTTTAAACGACTTGAAGGCAGTCAAAGGTGAAATTCATTGCTGTACAGTTTGTCATCGATTTAAAACATCAACGACAACGAAACTAATGGGAAATTTACCGAAAAGCAGATTAACAATAGCAAGACGCTTCACTAATTGTGGTGTTGATTATGCTGGACCATTTGCCTTAAGATCATCAGTAGGGCGTGGTACAACAACTTTTAAAGGTTATATTGCATTATTTATTTGCTCCAGTACAAAGGCTATTCATATAGAAGTGGTGAGCAGCCTAACTTCCATTGCATTTCTAGCAGCTTTTAAACGCTTCATTACTCGAAGAGACCCTGTTTCAAATCTTTATAGCGACAACGGAACTAATTTCACAGGAGCTAATAAAATACTAACTAACAGTTTTAACAAAAACCTATATCAAAATGAAATATCTGACGCCTTATGCAATGAAGGAACTCAATGGCACTTCATACTGCCAAACTCACCGCATTTCGGAGGACTTTCTCTATTACGAATCGTTGATAACGAAGAAGAAGCTATTAATACACAGAAAAAATAAGAAAATTTAATGGTTCAAACTTCATCAAAATCATTAATGGATTATAGTTCCAGATCTCTTCAAGATCAGAAGCAAGAAAAAGGAAAGGAAGAACATTTAAGAAATCTTCATAATAAACATACTCCAGCCACAAAGAAACATATAAGCCATACTAAAACTAGTTATTACAGTTCCATATGGTTAACAATAGTACTTAGTTTTTTATTTGTATTAGCTTTAGGAGATAATAAAAATACTGTTAAATCTTATACTGATATATCCTTCAATAATAAACAAGGAATTTACTTTGAAAAAGTTGCAAATACAGATATATATAGCAGTGAGTGGATTTTGTTGGTTCATTTTAATTTAGCTCCAAATTATAATCAAATAGAAGGCATTAAAATCTCAATAAATTACCTGAAAGATGTTTGTGACAAATATGCAAGCGATGCGGAATTCGAAGAATATTGTATTCCCATTATATCTCAATTACGTCACCAATATATAAAAGTAGAAAACGCTAACCAATTAATACATCGTCAAAATAAGCTTACTGGAAAACGAAAAAGACCTGCACTTGGGATAGTATAGGAAGTATAGCTCACAGTTTATTTGGAGTTCTAGATGAAGAATGTGCTGAAAAATATGAAGCTCAAATAACAGAATTGCAAGCAAACGACAATAAGATTGCAAACCTTTTGCAAAATCAAACTTTATTATTACTATAGAATTCTACACTCAATTTAATGAAAAGAGAACAGAAGCAGAATTCTCTACAATTTCTAAAAATTAAAAAGCAATTGTCAGTGTTATCAGACTAAATAAATAGAACTAAACAGCATCAAAATATTTTCAGAAAATTCAATTCAGCAGTTTTGTTAATAACATTAGTTTTAAATAGTATCAGGCATATTCAACAAGCTATTATAGGAGCTATTTCAGATATTCAGAAATTTCCTAGAAATTTAGGGATTCCTGGAGATCAAGATGAAAATCAGGTTCTTACATTATATTCATTAATGTAGGTAAAAACACGAGTAACTACTAAAATGTATCGATGTACCAATGTAAAATGTACCAATTCCTATGAATAACTCTAAACAGTTTGAGTACATTTAACCTTCAAGTAAATACCTACTTGTAAATACATATCATGATCGGTATACACCTATGGAAACTGCTGATCTTACATTTTGCCGACATTGGAAATCGGATAATCTTTTATGCAAATTTAATTTACCGCTATATGGTTTGCGATCTAATGTAAGTAAATGTGAAATTGAACTATTTAATATGGAAAACAATTTATCGCCGTTTTGTAAAATAAAAAGTTATGCAATGGCTACAAAATGGATCAGAATGCATACTGCAAATAACTGGATATACCTTTTACCTAAAAGACTACATTTGACCTTTCATGTGGCAATAATTTGCAGCAATTAACACTTGAGGGAAATGGCATAATTCAGCTTAAACCAACATGTTTTTTGAAACACTCAAGCATGTTTCTATCAGCCCACAGCATATTCACATGCAATATAAGTTCATCATTTTTATTAGAAACAAATATTCCAAAAAATATTTCGCATTCTATATTTAATCAATCTTATACTAACCCCAATTTGTTGACGATAATACAAAATGA